>OU612043.1:131807414-132407414 GCA_914767935.1 Coremacera marginata
TTTAATCATATAAAACTAAAGTTTGGTAATTTTGTTTAGATGGTTACTTCCGGTGACTGTACAAAAAATGGGCGTGGTCACACTATATCTACGCCCACTTTTCATTAATCGTTTTAAATCCTGATATGTTCAAGTTTTGATAGTGAATCTTGGTATACAGGTGCAATGGATACAAGTGGCAGTTACTATGTAAATATAAACGTTGTCACGCCCACTCTTACGGCCCACAAATCAGTAAAAATGCTTTATATCAGATGGCTTTTGCCGTAGAAGACTAAGATTTGGTAATTTATTTCGTATGGTTACAATTACATTTAGTACAATTTATTTAAGAAATTATTGTCATTTCTTTTTATTATGATAATAATGGTATGGTTCAATTATGTATGGAACAAAATATCGGCCAATTGACCGCCGCGACCTCGGCGGCACACCTCCATCCGATGGTCCAAATTTTCGATGACGCTGAGGCATAAGTAAGGTTCTATGCCGTTAATGTGTCGAATTATCTCATCCTTTAGCTCTTGAATTGTTGCTGGCTTATCGACGTACACCTTTTCTTTCAAATAACCCCAAAGAAAGAAGTCCAACGGTGCCAAATCGCATGATCTTGGCGGCCAATTAACATCGCCACCACGTGAGATAACAATTTGTCGCGCAAAAGAGCCATTGTTTCGTTAGCTGTGTTGCAAATGGCACCGTCCTGTTGAAACCACATATCGTCCACATTCATATCTTCCAATTCGGGCCATAAAAAGTTCGTTATCATCTCACGATAGCGAACACCATTCACAGTAATTGCCTGACCAGCCTCATTATGGAAAAAATACGGCCCGATGATGCCGCCAGCCCATAAACCGCACCAAACAGTCACTCTTTGTGGGTGCATTGGTTTTTCGACAATCACTCTTGGATTATCATTCGCTCAAATGCGGCAATTCTGCTTGTTTACGAATCCACTGAGGTGGCAATGTGCCTCATCACTGAAGATGATTTTCTTCACGAAGTGCACGATATGCATTTTGATTTGAACGCCCATTTTCACAATAAGCCTGAATAATTTTAACGCGTTGCTCGATTGTGTATTTTTGCATGGTTAAAATTGAGTTAGTCTGAAATTGAGAAATGTCAAATGATATGCAGAAAAAAACTTGACTTTTAGGTGTGGTTCACATTCAACATCGACCCTTAAAATTTAACCACACTTTATAATATAATATAACCCTCTAACTGGTAAAGCTGCCTCAGGACATCTATCCGTTAATATTCATGTCTGCCAAATGTTACTGATTTAATATCGCATACTTATGTGCTTTCTCTCAGCGATAGTTTTATCGATATTTTGCAGAGACTGTAAATAATAATTATTTTTATATTTTGAAACCAAAAAAGCAGAGAGAACAAATTGTTCTACCGCCTTTTTTAAGGTACCATTAGACTCCTCTCATATTGTAGAACATGTTTTCGTATTGATTTTTAAAATTTTGATCAAAAAATAATAATTATTACTGCTTTTTATTTTTTTAAGCAAAAATAAAAAGGAAAATCTGACCGATATTTTTTGAGCAGTAAATAACTGGTAAGTTTTGTTTTTTATTTTTTAAGGCAATAATAAAAAGCAAAATGTGGATCTAAGCTTACGATTGAACCAAAGTTAAACAATTATAATATGGCGAATCATATCTTTTCGTAAGCTCTCTTCTTGTACATAGTCTGTGCAGTGCATATTGAAACCAGCAACATTTTTATTATGATTAAAATTATTACTAAATTACATAAGCTCGCTATCAAATTAAGTTAGCATTTTATTTAACCATTAAGATGGAGTATAAATGCTCCTCGCTAAGGTTGTAGTATCTCTGATACCCCATGACTAGTTTTAAGGCAAAAAATGCACGCTCCACGCTTACTTGAGTAGCAAGAACAGCGTGTGTAATTAAAACTAGCCGTCTAAGCCAAGGAGTTTCATACTTCTCTCGGTTCCAATACTCTAGCAAATTAGTCTCTTCATCAATAAGAACTCTTTTGCAACTGTCTACTTCACATTTTGCTTTTTATTTTTACCTTAAAAAATAAAAATCAAAACTTACCAGTAGTTTACTGCTCAAAAATATCGGTAAAATTTTGCTCTTTATTTTTGCCTTAAAAAATAAAAAGCAGAATAATTATTATTTTTTCCTCAAAATTTTAAAAGTCAAACTATAATTATTTTTTTTTGCTTTTTATAATAAAATGTATAATTGGTAGGGTCTCTGAAGTTTTTAACTCCATGTGAAAGAACTGTAATGCTTCGTTTTGTTCTTTTTTATCACTCTTGTGTGATAAGTCAGTGTCTGAAAAGAAAAAAAAAAATTTCTCGCAAAATTGCTTAAGCTGAAGTCGAAAAAAAATATTTCTAATTATTCGATCGTATTGGGAATTTAACCTGTAAATATCTTTAGTGTGTACTTCCGTATTGGATATTTAGTGAATGTGTAAAAAGAATAGGTTGTGCTTCAGAAACGAAAATTGATATCGGCATCAGGGCAGCTATGCCAGTTAAAGCGAAAATAAGTTTTCTCCCCATTTTTTATTGTTTTCTTTGTGTTGTCTATAACTTAGATGGATATGGAAACTAAAGAGCGTTTTAGAAAGAAGTAGTTCCGCCTATCTGATATGACCGATGATCAGTTGCAGATATTGATAGACTCGGCTGAAACAGATGCAGAGGATGACGGTGATTTTAGCAGTGAGGATGAATACAACGATCCAGATAATAAACATCCAATTGAAGATATCCGGTAAGCCAAATCTAATTTCTGTATGTATATTGTAAATAAATAAGTTCTTTTGTATTTCTTGAAATTAGTTTTTTTCTAATCAGTTAAGGTTTTTGTTATTTTTCCTTTTGAATGTTAATAATTTATCACTTAGTTTTATATTATTCAATAAGATTAAGTTTTTTGAAAAAGTGCATTCTGTGTTTACTAAACAGTATAAATGGAAATGTAACATTTTATCATTTTGTTCAATTATGATTAAATGATTAAGATTTAAAAAAAAACTGTGATTATGATTATCACAATCAAAAATAATGTACCTATTAATTTTTTAACTTTGCATTATCTTCTTTTCTTAGTAAAAATTAAACTGTAAAATAAAATGTACACAAATTTTATTGTCGTTTAAACTGGTATAGCTGTTCTGAGGCAGTTTTACCTTTTTTTCCCTGGAGGTTAAGCAAAATAATATTTTTACCAGAGAACTTCGAGTTCTTATTTCAAAGCCAATAATTTACCTAAAAAAAAAAAGTTCCCAACTCTTTTGAATAAATTGTTGGCTTTTGGCAGTTAGAGGGATAAGTATATAAGAAGGGCATTATCGAAAATATGCCACAAGTCGGAGTGAAAAAATCTTATTAAAAACTAACATTGGATATGAAGTTGTTTTCACAAAAAAATTATTTTTGTATGTGATACGATTAGGATGATTTCTAGATAAACTACATAAAATAACTGATAATTGGACCTTGGATTTTGCATATTTGCATATTTTTCATCAGATTGATTCCAAATTTTGTATCTAGACGTTTTATCGTTCAAATATAACAAATTGTAATGCATATCGAAAATATGCAAAATATATGCAAAAATATGCAAAAAATATGCCAAAAATATGCACAATATATGCAAAATATGCAACATATATGCAAAATATATGCAAACGAATTTCATCAAAATATTTTATTCCTATCGTTAAATATTAAAGGCCAATTGTTTTTGTCAAAAGGCGTACATCAAAAACTTAATCTACGAAGAATTCTAAGAAAACTTCCCTATGGAATTCTAAGAAACTATAGGTCTAAAATCAAACCTAGGTCCCGCCGGGAGACATTACAATTTGCATTTGAAAAATTTTTAAAAACAGCGTAGTTTTATTAAGAAATGCTATAACTTTAAAAGTATGATAGCTACTTAAGATTTGAGACCAGTTTTGAAAACTGAATTTAACAGTGTTCAAAAATGAAAATCAATTCAATTTCCTTGTGCGTTAAAGAAATAAGAGTTGATCAAACTCAAAAAATATTTTTATTTTTACAAAACTTATTTGTTCGTTGTTTTATACTTCCAAGTCTTCTCTAAAATTTTCAAATAGGATGTTTTTTAACTTCAATTAACAGATCATCTGATTTTGGAGTTTTAAGTTGTGTTCATAATACCAATGTAAAGCAAAATAGCTCACATTGATACGTAAACAAAAGTAAGCTAGATTTACTATCACTGTGATGTTTTTGTTGTACAATCGACAGAATGAGAGTGAAATTAAGATGCTATAATGGCCGTTATAAGTACAAAATTTTTTATTTTCGTACGACTCGTCACTTCTTTCTAGTATATTATCATATAAATTATAAATAAATCACATACGAGTAGGTACAGAGGAATTACAAAATGATCTTGACAATGCGTGAGTACCAAAGAAGATATCCTAATCGACTAACACCTTTCAGACTGGTATTTGGAAATGCGTTTGCGCGGTTGTGCAATACAGGGTCTGCATTATAATTGCTCTGTTTCTGATTTATTGAAATAGATAGTTTTATGAAATTCGAATTGTGTCTTAGCTTGATAATGTACTAGAAAGAAGTGACAAGTCGTACGAAAAAAAAAAAATAAAAAAAAAAAAGGCGATTGTTGCCGAAATAATAACTTCCTTGGAAGCAAAGGTTTAAAAAGAAATTTGAAGCCATTTTGAAAAGAAATCCAGATTTTAATATCATTTTAAAAATAAATAATATTTTAAATCTCTAAGATGAAGATTTGTCTGGACTTGAACCCGTCACAAATGAAAATATCATTAAATATAAATTTGCTCCAATCACTTGCTGTGACGTCGAAAGAAGCTTTTTCGCTTACAAAATGGTTTTTGAAGAGAAACGTCAAAGACTCTCAGTTAATAATTTAGAGAAAATTATGGTTGTATATTGTAATATCCATTACCTTGAATAGTTTTTAAGCTTGTAAAATATCGTATGTATAAAGTATCATTTGCTCTACTTTAATATCTGACAATAATTAATAAAATTTCAATATGTATTCTTTTATATTATTTATATTTTTATATATTATTTTTTTATTTAATTAACATAGGAAGTTTTTGCATATGTTTTGCTTATGTTGCATATATTTTGCATAGATTGCATATATTTTGGCATATATTGTGCATAGGCATTTCATGCAAATATGCAAAAAAATTTTATATATGTTTATCGTTTCCAAATCTATTTTCAATGAAACTAACTTTGGTGTCCTATTGAATTGACCTATCTTAATCCTATCTTAATCCTTCAAAAATATGCAAATATGTAAAATCCGAAGTCAACTGATAATTCTATAGCTATTAATTTTGAGAAAGTTGCAGCGATCGTGGTGAAGGCAAAAATTCTTATTCAAAATAGATGGAATATTACGAAATTATTAATATATTATGACTCTTTTAAGTCAGAGGTGTATTTTATCAAAAATCTAATGGTATATTCGGATTTAGTGGGTAATATAAGCTTTTGCCCGGACAAAATATGTTATGGGCAAAGTTTTTTGTTTCATTTAAATTTACAATGGCGCCAATCCAGCTTAAGAATTTTCTGCACTTTATTTGTCTTAAGTAGACATATTGCGTTCAAATTTCAGAATCTTACCTTGCAGGGAAGTTCTGGAATATGTCAAAAAAAATGTATGAAACCCAAAATTTATAAACGTGTTCCTGCCTTGAACAGTTTTTTAATAAAAAACCTTGATTTTGAGTTATACCTCCTTGTTCAAAAAGAAAGGTTCATTTATTGAAAAAAATTTAAGTAAAAGTTTATTCAGCTAAATCAATATTGTCGCCTTCAAAGTAGTCCCCGTCGGCTGCAACGCACTTAAGCCAGCACTTGACCCAGTCACGGAAACCTTTCTGGAACACGGCTTTTGGTATGGCCTTCTGAACGTTCACCGGTTTTTGACCATGCCCTCTTCTTTGCTGGTGAAAAGCGTTTCTCGAAGCGGTTTTTTGACTCGATCGAACAGGAAAAAATCACACGGAGCCAGGTCAGGTGAATTTGCCATCTGCTGGATGGTTATCGTGTTATTTTTGGCCAAAAAGTCACGAATAAGATGAGCATTGTGCGATGTTGCATTATCGTGGTGCGAAATCCATGAATTGTTTTGTCATAACTGCGGTCTTTTTTGGCGAATTGCTTCACGTTAACGTCTCATAACGCCCAAATAATACTGTTTATTGACCGTTTGACCATCTGGCAAAAATTCATGGCGAACTACACCATTGTAGTCCATGAAAACAGTGAGCATCGCCTTCTTTTTTGACTGAAGACGACGTGGTTTCTTCGGTCTCGGTTCGTCTGGCGACCGCCATTCACTCGCCTGATGCCTGATTTGCGTGTCATACTCGTATACCCATGTCTCACCACTAGTAATGATGGATTCGATGAAAGATTCGTCGTTTTCGACCATTTCCAGCATGTCTTTCGCGAGAGAAACTCGGTCTCTTTTTTGCATGAAATTGAGTTCTTTCGGTGCCAACTTCGCAGCGACACGTCTCAAGCTCAATTCATTCTTCAAAATGTTCTGAACGGATCCAATTGAAATGCCGACGTGCTCCGGTATCTCTCTAATCGTCAGTTTGCAATGTTTGGCCAACATTTCTTTGATTTTTTCAACGATTTTTTACGGTAGTCGAACACAATGGCCACCCGGTACGAGGGTCGTCTTCTACTTCGTCTTGGCCACTCAAAAATCGGTTAAGACACTTGTTTGCCTTCTGATACAATAGAGCAGAGTCATCGTAACATTTCACCAAGATTTTAGGCGTATCGGCGCAGTTGAAACCATTTTTCACACAAAATTTGATACAAACTCGTTGCTAAATTATTTCTTCCATCGTAAAAATCGAAGACACGAAAAAAGTTGTTGTAAACAAAACACTGTCACTTTACCAAATGTCAGCGAGAGACGCTGATATTTGGCAGCCTTGTCATCCCATTACGGCAGCCTTGTCATTGATCCATCCCCATTACAAAAAAGTGCAGAATTATAAAGTTGCATTAACAGTTATTTCAGGCCCTATGTGAAGATTTTAATAAGAACTGTATGAGTAAATTTCATTTGTCCAATTGCACAAAGTATCAGGACAACTTAGGATGAGATACACTTTATAATAAAGATATCTTAAATAATGCTTAGTTGGCAACTCTACTTTGCCTTTAACAACACCTTTTGCGGAAAAATTCGAGCCAAATCATGTCTTTCACACTGCATCGCTTCATGTTCATGAACGAGCTTTGACTTCGACTGCAAGTCGACGGAAACTTCCAAGCAACAAATTATGTCACAGACCCGACAAGCACTGCAGCACATTTTAGCTGAGATACCCAACACCGGACAAAAAATAAAAATTTCCCTCAGCATCTCACTTCTTTAGCAATATGCTGTTCAAAAGACAGACCAACTAACTGACAGACGAACTGAATAGTTCGTTTGTGGGCTGACTGACTGCGAAAAACCAAATGACGAAGTGACTCTTCGCGCCTTTCTTAATACATCCTGCATGTCACGGATGTCGTGAATACGGTGGACACTGTGGAAGGCTGTGTATGTATATGCGTGATAATATGCGCTTTTTTATGTCTCACACTCTAAAAGTATTCTCTTCTATTGCACACAATATCGTGCCCCTATCACATGGCGTCACAAAAAGGACTCGATTGTGTTCTAACCGGCAACTGACGCATGCATATCGGTTGCCACCCGACAAGTTAAGGTACACTGGAAAGCAAAGTGAGTGCAATATATGTCTATTTAAATAAAAATTTTAAACAATTTTTCATATTCGTAGTTCAAATTAGTACTTTTTTAGGTTTAAGCCAGTGAACGCAGGTGTTACACCAATTTAGTCGAGTCTACCATTGTTCAAACAATAGATAGTTGATTACTAGGATAGAAAGAGAAATAAAGTGAAACAGGTCAGGTAAAGGATCTGCTATATGCGGCGGAAAACCATAGATATATGTGCATTTGGAACCGCAGCCAATCTAAGTTAATCAAAATATTTTCTACAAAAAACGAAATAATGAAATAACGAAAAAAAAAAAAGTGATTAATTCAGACAAAAAATATATACAGTTTTTAAGAGAAAAAAGCCTTGATCAAAAGCTTTGAGAACTATTTTATTTTTCTTCTTTCTTCCAATCAAATGGAAGATATTTCATTTTAATTTTCAATGTCCTGGAGTTTTAGTAGTTAAAAATTTAGGTAAAGTAAAAAATTGTATTCAGTTTCGCAAGAAATTGCAATCAATAAAGTTTATTTACCACAAAACTTGACACAAAGATTAACTGACGTTGTACGTTGATTTCTCTGCCTCCTCTTCTAACTCTACTCTTCTCTACTCTACTCTAAAAATCTACCAACTCTCAACTAACTTTCCTACTAGCATCACTACTAACTATGCAGTCATAAATTATGATGTATTTCATCCAGTCTTGACAATATATATATAAAAGCAAAAGATAACGCCATGATTGGTATCGGGACTAACAACAGGATTTTATGCAAAGCATTAGGGTACCTTACACTACTTGCATAACCTAGGCCGCACATTCAATTTAATTTTCTTTAGAAAATATAATAAAAAATCGAATAAAATACGGTTTTTTTTTTAGTGTAGCTCTCCACACATGGTATTGTTTTGCATTTCATTGAGTCAAATAAGCTCCTTTTCCTACGAAGAAATTTGAACGTGTGAGTGTGTTCTATCGCTGTGCAAAGAAAAATCGGCAAATAAAGTCACGGCGAAAAAGTAAGCGACTGCATCCGATTGAACAAGTTGCCAAATCAGTCTGTCAGCGATTTTAGAGCGCGCGAAACCTTTGAGCGAAAGCACAACGCCAGTAAATCTTTGTGTCAAGTTTTATGGTTAATAAACTTTTTCGATTACAATTTTTTAAAAACCGGATACAATTTTTTTTTTTAACTTAATTTGAAACTACTGAAATTCCAGGGCATTAATATTACCACGAAGTATCTTACAGTTGGTTTGGAGTAAGGATAAAAGAACAAGTGAGTGCTCAAAGCTATTGATCAAGGCTATTTTTCTCTAAAAACTGTATGTTTTTGCTTTCTAAATTATTTAATTATCTAGAAAAAACTTTTTTGTTTCGTTTTGGTGTTCCTTAAGATACATCTGTCGTCTTATGGTTAAGATGGTCGTTTTAATGCTATTTTTAGGTACTATTTCATTACCGGATCGGCCCTATCTGGATATATGCCTAGGGGAAGAAAAAATCGCTTTTTCTATTTCTGGTAATATTTTAGTTGTGCAATCCCTACAACAATATCTAGTTGTACAGTTAGGGGCGAGAAAGTGGGGTGAATGCGAAGATTTTGAATATTAAAGGTTTGATCTGAACTATTGATTTAAGATGTTTTAAAAAGTCGTTTTTTATTCAAATAAAAAATCTATGTATACCTGATATTTAATTTCCAGTCATTAAGGGGTGAGTATGGGTTTCAGCGTAAAAAAAACACTCTTTTCCGAATTTTTTCCAGAAATATGGATATAGCAAATTTATTGAAACCTTTCGAACATTGTATTGTACTTATCAGTTTAATAACATTCTGCAATTTTTAATGCAAAATGTATCGACAAACAACCCGGTGACAGATTTTCCAAGAACGCCTCTGAAATTAAAGAATATTGAAATTTAGTCGAAGTATCATCATATCCTCTCCTAACGTTCTCGGATTAGTTTTTGAATAACTATAAACATTTTTAAATTTTTGTTGATCATTTGAAGTAAAAATTCCACCATTTTGTAACTGAAAAACCCACATATTTTAAAAAATTTTAAATCTTATCGTTTGGGGGAGGTATTTTAGAAGAAAAGATATGCTAAGTTTGAAATGAAAAGAAAAATGCGTTTAAAATTTCGCTGTCGTAGCTATAGTTTTAGAGGGGAGGGGATTAATTAGTCAATAACTTCAAGAGTTTTGCTCTGATTGACTTTAAATTTGGGGACGATATTCACCAGATATTTATTATAAAAAAAGATGAAAAAACCAAATATCGATTTTACAAAAGTGAAAACCCTTACTCACCCCTTAAAAGCGAATAAAGAATGAAAAATAAAACCGTCTCACAGTGGCGACATTTTTAAAAAGTGGTTGCGAAAATCAATTTTGGTGTGGTGAAATTTCGCAAATCTAATGATGCAGTTTGATAAACAATCGCTTTATACTCGCCAATGTATAATTTTAACTTATTTGGAGAAATAGTCGCTTTGTAGAGGTGGTGAAAGTTGATAGTTTCTTCGAGTTTTTTAATTTTATTTTTTAATTTTTTTTTAGTCAAGATGGGGTTAAAATTTTTCTGCAAGTTATGAAAGAAAAGGTTTTTTTTTCATATCTGACATAAACGCTATTTGTACTTTCAACTAAATAAAAAAAAAAACCAAATGGCCTTTTCAGCCCTTGAAAGGACTTTGACCGAGCTTATTATGATCAATGGTGTGGTGTGTGGTGTGTGTTGTGAAATGTTTGAGCACAAATGATCGAGAACTTGACCTACATGTTTTATGCCGACTCCGAACGGCTTTTGTTCGCAAGAAGCTTTTCATGGCAGTTTTTACTCTCTTAGGTTTGCCATTGTCTGCAGAGAGGTGACGTCCAAACAGAAAAATGAATTCAATTGAAGAAAACTTTCTGTCTTAGTTGGGATTCAAACCAGGGTTCTCTGGCGTATGGGATATACACTCTACCTACTGCGCCACGGCCGCCACTCTAACACTTACTTTCAACTAACACTATAAAAAAGTGATTCTTTTTTTTTACTCTTAGCGTCCTGGCTGAAGGGCCACATAGCGGCTACACGGGGTAACTCATTACCCCACGCCGAAAAACCTAGTTGTACAATACATATGGGTGGTTTAAGACTTCTTACCGATTCTTTCCTGTTTGTTGAAAAGTTCTTTAACATTTCTAATGATTTTTGTTGGTCATTTTATAGATGGCGTTGTGAAGACTGGCCATATATGGGAAAATTCAGCTAAAATGAATTTTTTTCATAAAAAAATTCATTTCTCCGCCATTTTTCAATAAAAAGGGCTATATTTTAGGGTGCTACGGACAACTTATACCACTACTATAAAAATAGAACAGTATCTGCCGATCATTCAAAGAGTATATTTATTTTGCAAAATTACTTGAGAGAAAAATTAAAAAAATTCAAATCATAAAATTGGCTGTTTTTTGTAATTTATTAGCTTCTTAATACATATTTGCGTTGTATGTTGGAAAAATATTATTTTTATGATGATTAATCAAAAAAATTTATTTTGAATCATATTTTATTCACCACCAAACGCCATGCACAAATGGAACCGATGTTCCTTGCAAACTAGTCTTTAACCGATCAACACTTATGATCAACACAACCGATTTTTTATTGAAAAAATTAGTGACATATCAGGTCATTCAATAAGTCCGTAGGATAAGTAAGAAAAAAAAATGTTGATAAAACTCGATTATAAATATTATTCAACATAGTTGCCTTCGAGAGCAATACAACGAGTATAGCGATTTCCTAACTTTTCGATACCACCTTTATAGTACGATTTCTCTTTCTCGTCAAAATAAGCCTTAGTTTCAGCGATTATGTTACCTAATCATTGGACCTGAATTTCTTTCCAGCAAGCATTCTCTTGAGATCTGAAAACAGGAAAAGTCGCTGGGGGTTAAATCTGGAGAATACGGTAGAATACAATCGTTTTCATCGATTTGTGACAGGGTGCATTGTCTTGGTGAGCCAACACTTTTTTATTTTGCAAATGTGGGTTTCTTGGCGATTTCAGCATTCAATCGATCCAAAGTGCACAGCAATAGTCGCTGTTGATGGTAGTTCCTTTTTGGAGAGAGTCGATGAATAGTATTCCTTTCGCATCCCAAAATACAGACGCCATCACCTTACAAGCCGACTGTTGGGTCTTTGCTCGCTTTGGATTCGGTTCGTCGACTGATGTCCACTCAGCCGACTGTCTTTTGGATTCTGGTGTGTAAAAGGGAAGCCATGTTTCATCCATTGTCACATATCGAGGATAGAATTCGATTTTATTGCGGTTTAACAGCGCCAAACACTTCTCTGGAGCATCAATTCATTGTTGTTTTTGGTCGACTGTGAGCTCACGAGGCACCTACTTTGCACAGAGCTTTCGCATACCCAAATGTTCATGTGAAATGGTAAAAACACTACCATCTGATATCTTTACAATGTCAGCTAGCTCGTGCATCTTCAATTTGCGATAGTTCATAACCAATTTGTGGATTTTTTTAATGTTTTGTGGTTCAAAACTCGAAATTCACTTTTTTCCATTTTTTTTTTTTCAATAAAACAAAATGCTGTAACTCACGAATCAATTGTCAGATCGTTGTAAAATTTTTATACGAATCGTTTGAAGGTTGGTACAAAATAAAAATCACATGGAAAAAAATCTAGTAACGCCATCTTTGTGTCATCCTATGGACTTTTTGAACGTACTGTTATAATCGCCGATATTTGTTTTTCTTGTACTGGGATCCCAAAAAGAATGGTATATAGAGGTTAGGTGTGCTTAGAAGAAATGTTGAAGGATCACGTCTATGGGTCTGTTCTGAAGAAAGTTTTATTTATATTCGAAAACCTGATGATATATTCAAAAGAAGGTTCTAAATGACTAGAAAAAAAATTTACAAAAAATTTTATATTAATTATACTAGCTTAAGCCCCTCCCGCTTCGCATGGCACTTTTTTAACAGGCTTACATATTGGCAAATCCAGAAAATGGAACCACAGGTGAAAAGTTATTAAGACTTATGATTTAAGAACATTATCTCGGAGAAACATTTAAATTTTATTTATTTATTTATTTTATTTTATAATTTAACCATTAATTCATTTACCATGATGATCAAACCCTGGTTCGATTCCCACCTGACACAGAAAGTTTTTTCAATTAAATAAATTCTTCTGTTCAGCCGTAACCTCTCAGCACACAATGGCAAGCCTTAGAGAGTCAAAACTGCCATGAAAAGCTTCTTTAGAACATAAGTCGTTCGGGGTCGGCATAAAACTTGTAGGTCCAGTTCTCCGTCATTTGTGTTCATACATTTCACATCACACACAACACAATTGATCATAAGATCATAAGATCATAAGGGCTGAAATGGCCATTTTCGTTTTTTCGTTTTATGATGATCAAATTGCCGCACTGTTTCACAAATGTAGTTTTTGTAAATGTTTTCGTTTTATTAAAAATGGAAGGTATCGGCTAAAGTTAATAATAAAATGATTGAGGTAAAGAAAAAACAATATATCGTCGTTGGGCGTGTAATATCGTGTATCAACCATTTGCAATGCCGTATATATTGCAAAAAGGCCAACATTGAAATTTGCATTTTAAATCAATCTGATTTATTAATAAAGGGCGGATTTTCCATTAAATGCTGATTTCAGAACAAAGCAAGTATCTAATTACAATAAAAGTTTTTAGAGTAGTTGAAAACTATCAATAATTTAAAAGAACACAGTTTTTCTGCACTCCTGTAAAATTTTGCTATCACCGTGTGTGTGTATGTGCAAATCGCGGATACGCGAGCCTTTAAAGGTTTTATATGGCTTTATATGGCGCACTTGCCTTATTTATACATAAAATAATATGTTTGAAAAAATATAGATGTCATGGGTTTGAATAAATACGCACGCGCCTTTAGCATTTAAGACATATAAATTGTTCATATATATTTCAGAACCTATAACCCACGTGTTATCCTACAATGAACTTACATTAGATTTATGCAATAAACAATCTATCTATATATATAAAAATGAATGTATGTATGTGGGTATGTGGGTATGTGGGTATGTGGATATGTGTGTATATCACGTATAGACTCCAAAACCACCGAACCAAACTCTATGAAATTTTGAGGGATACTGAAGCAACATTCGGGAAGTGTTCCTGTGAAGTTTGGTGTTGATTGGGCAAGGGGGCGTGGTACCTCCCATACAACCCAAATTGGCTCTATCGCCTACAAACCAAAAAAATTGCTATATATCAGACGGTTTTAATCATATAAAACTTAAATTTTGTTATTTTGTTCAGATGGTTACTTTCGGTGACTGTAAAAGAAATGGGCGTGGTCACACTATATCTACGCCCACTTTTCAGCTATTATTTTAATTCCTAAAATGTTCAAGTTTTGATAGTGAATCTTGATATGCAGGTGCTATGCATACAAGTGGCAGTCACTATGTAAATATAAACGTTGTCACGCCCACTTTTACCGCCCACAAATAAGTAAAAATGCTTTATATCAGACGACTCTTGCCATAGAAGGCTAAGATTTGATAATTTAATTTATATGATTACTCTCCGCCAATATACAAAAAATGGGCGTGGCCGAACTATATCTACGCCCACTTTATCGGAATCATGCTTATTCTTGAGTTGTACACGTTTTGATAGTGAATCTTAGTATGCAGGTGCTATGGATCTAAGTGGCAGTCACTATGTAAATATAAACGTTGTCACGCCCACTTTTACCGCCCACAAATCAGTAAAAATGCTTTATATCAGACGGATTTTGCCGTAGAAGACTACGATTTGGTAATTTAGATCGTATGGTTACTGTTGGCCAATGTATAAAAAATGGGCATGGCCGCACTATATCTACGCCCACTTTATCGAAATCATGCTTATTTCTGAGTTGTACACGTTTTCATAGCCAATCTTGGTATGCAGGTGCTCTGGGTGCAACTGGCAGTCATTATGTAAATAAAAATGTTGTCACGCCCCCTTTTACCGCCCACAAATCAGTAAAAATGGTTTATATCAGACGGCTCTTGCCGTAGATGACTAAGATTTGGTAATTTAGTTCATATGGTTACTGTCGGTCAATGTATAAAAAATGGGCATGGCCGCACTATATCTACGCCCACTTTAGCCTGCATAGCCAATCTTCGTATGCAGGTGCTATGGGTGCAAGTGGCAGTCACTTTGTAAATATAAACGTTGTCACGCCTACTTTTACCGCCCACAAATCAGTAAAAATGCTTTATATCAGACGGCTTTTGCTGTAGAAGACTAAGATTTGGTAATTTAGTTCATATGGTCACTGTCGGCAACTGTTTAAAAATGGGCGTAGTCGCACCATATCTACGCCAACTTTTTCGAAATCATGCTTATTCCTGAGTTGCACACGTTTGATAGTAACACTTGATATGCAGGTGCTCTAAGTGGCAGTCAATATATATATATAAAATTTGCCACGCCCACTTGTACCACCCACAAAAAAAACATAACGAAATGGCCAATTTCAGTCCTTGAAAGTACTTTGACCGAGCTTCTTATGATCAATTGTGTTGTGAGTGTTGTGGAATGTTTGAACACAATTGATCGAGAACTGGACCTACATGTTTTATGCCGACTCCGAACGGCTTACGTTCTCAAGAAGCTTTTCATGGCAGTTTTTATTCTCTGAGGTTTGCCATTGTCTGCAGAGAGATGACGGCCGAACAGAAAAATTAATTCAATCGAAAAACTTTCCGTGTCAGGTGGGATTCGGACCAGGGTTCCCTCGCGTATGGGCCACACACTCTACCCGCTACGCCACGGCCGCCACTTGGTTTCTTTTTACCCACAAATTAATAGAACTTCTATAAATCAGACGATTCTCATCGTTAAATACTAAAATATGGTTTTTAATTTCATACGCTTACTCTCGACAGCTTTGCAAAAATTGTGCATGGTAGGACTATATCTGTGCCCACTTTTCAGAAATAATTTTATTTAATTTATTTATTTACTTATGTATTAATGTACTATAGTTCATTACAATTTAAAAATTATAACTAAGTTAGCTGCCTGGGCTATCGGTTAGAAATAATTTTAATTCCTGAGATGTGAACGTTTTGATAGACAAACTTGGTATGTAGGTGCTATGGGTCAAATTGGCGTTCACTTTATATATAAATGTTGCCACGCCTACTTTCAATGCCCACAAATCCATAAAAAGGATATATATCAGACTTTTTTTACAGTAAAAGACTAAAACTTGGTAGATTAGTTCATATGGATACTGCCAGAACTCTTAAAAAATGGGCGTGTCACACTTTATTTAAGACGACTTTTCAAAAATCATTGTAATTTCTGAGCTGTACGCGTTTTGATAGAGGAACTTGGTATATAGGTGCAATGGGACCAAGTGGCGGTCACTTTATATATAAATGTTGCCATACCTACTTTTTCTGCTCATCTATCTATCTGTAAAAAATGTATGTATGTATACTAAGGCTGCTCACAAAAAAAAGGTGTTCGGGTCGGTTCCTCAAAATAATGCTTTATGTTATGATGATTCCCCAAATATTTCGACTGTAGCGATAGTCATCCGTGAGCTGGAATGGTTTGAAATAAAAAAAAAAAAAAAAACAAAAAGGAAAAGGAAATGGCCATTTCAGACTTTGACCGAGCTTCTTATGCGTGCGTGTTGTGAAATGTTTGAACACAAATGATCGAAAACTGGATCTACAAGGCTTATGCCGACTCCGAACGGCTTATGTTCTCAAGAAGCTTTTCATGCCAGTTTTTACTCTCTGAGGTTTGCCATTGTCTGCATAGAGATGGCGGCCGAACAGAAAAATTAATTCAATTGAAAAAACTTTCTGTGTCAGATAGAATTCGAACCTGGGTTCTATGGTATACAAGCTTCGCACGTCAACCAGTATGCCACGGAATGGTTTGAAATATTCTGTAAAAATCGAGTTTTTTATAAAAATATTTACTGGCGCTGTAGTTAAAAATAACAAACGGTCAGAAATAATAGTAATTAAAAAGTTCTTCCAATCTGCACTAATAAATTTTAAATTTTTACTCTACTCTATAAATTTAAATTTTTTAACTTTTTTTTTTTGTATTATTTTCACTAAAATGCAAATTAAATTTTTTTTTTGTTTTGCCATTTTACTTTTAGTTAAATAAATTATCTATGGATGATAAAATAAAGTGTAAAGTGAATTGCTAAATTGAATGATATTACAAAAAAATGTACACATTTTTTACATTGTACAATTTATTTGACTAAAATTAGTTTAGGAAAAGATTCGTTTGAATTTTAGTGAAAATAATATGAAAAAAGTTAAAACAATCCAAAAAATCCGCATTATCTTTGGTCCAACGGAAATATAAGATTTTTTGATGCAAAATTTTTTCCATTACTCTTATTTCTGACCGTTTGTTTTTTTCTAACTGCCATACCAGCCAATATTTTTAGTCGCAATATTTTGTGGATCATCATAACATAAGCCATGGATTATTTTGAAGAACGAGACTGAACAAATTTTTTTCTAAAGAGCGTGAGGCGACTTAATGTATATACGTATGTGGGTATATGTGTATATCACGTAAAGGCTTCGAAACCGCTAAGCCAATTTTTATACCAAAGCGTTGAGAGGGTTCCTGTGAAGTCTGTTGCCGATCGTAAATACACCTAAAATTTTCGATTTCGAACAGTTTTGTAATTATAGGTCGCAAAGCCTCGGAATTCAGTATTCGACCTCAATTTACACATGCCGTTGCACAGGTAACATTTTATGGGTGTTGGACGAGGGGCGTGGTACTTTTTCCGCAACCAAAATTTTCGGTATAGCTTTCCAAATAAGTCACACATTAATAAAACTCGGTAAGAACTTACTATAAAAGCATGGCTTCACTAAAGCTACGCCCTCTTTTAGGGGATAAGCGCTGAGCGCAGCGAAGCGCGCCGGGTATAAGCTAGTATCATATAAAAATGAAACTGAATAATTTCACATGAACAGACAAAATTTCATAAGGACTAGGATTACAATTTTTTTTACTAGAATAATAATGACTTACCTTTATTTTGTCTATTGACATCACAAACAAGTCGATTTAAAAAAAAAAATTGTGGCTAGCAACAGTTGCGTCCACACTGGGGTAACTAGTTACCCCACGCCGAGAAAACGAACGCTCAAAGCGCCGCCACTCATTTTTTCTGTTTCCTATGTAATGGAGTCAGATCTCACACTTGTCTACTATCGGCAGATGTCATTACTTGTATTAATTTCTAAAGTTTAAAACCTCTAATTTCACTTTTTCTGAGCCTGGGGTAACTGGTTACCCCGTGTGGCTGCTAAGGGTTAATACAGGAGGTGACTGTACTTTTCCGAAATACTATTTTTACCCATTTTTTTCAACTTCAAATGAACTTTCAAAAAAAAGTTCGCAAAAATTTAAGTTCCGACTACAAAAAAAATAAAACAATTCTAAGCACAATGCGAAAAATGTTACTGTCGAGAAATGTCGAGAAAATGAGTTCTGACGATTTTTATCGGAAAACCTGTGACTGTTTTCATTCTCTTGCAGTCAAACTTGCACATTCTGGCACTTTTTATGATATATTTGAAAATAACCGAACGGATTGGAGTATTTGGATTATTATTTTTATGGTAAACACAAAAATAATATAGCAATCAACATTATAAACTTTTTTTTCTTGCTATGCCAATGTCAATATATAGGGTGCCACGAATATATTTCTGAAGTTCACATTTTTTATTAGGCAATAAGTGAAGAAAGTCTAATATGATTTACACAGCAGGTTAAATATAATGGTAAAGGAGTTTTATCTACTCTTGTTTCTTATACAAGCTATAATTCCACAGGTAAAAAAAATTTAAAAACTCGACACCTAATGAGTGCGTACGTAGTTCGAAACCGGGGCAATAACAATATTATGCCTTCTTTTTAGAAAATCTTAAAACAGGTAGATAAGCTTAAAGAATTCGATTACCAAAGGAAGGTAGTTTACAAAGTTATATTTGGAGTAATAAAAATTGTATGCTTTCTTTTAACTTATTTCAAGGAAAATAAAAAAAAAAAATATATTCGTTTGGATGGTATAAATGCTAATATTCTATAAGTATTTCTACCAGTTCTTCAAAAAGCTGAAAACAAAAGGTTTCACTTTGTTCTATAAAGAAGCAACTGTAAAAATGTCTATTTCTAATCATATCATATATGAAATATTCAAAAGTTCTCCAACTGAATTCGATTATGGAGCAGCACTACAAAAACTTCTTAACATCACTGATGAAAAATTCGAAAAAACGCCTGCAGTATTCAATAGAGTAAAAGTTAAATAGAATAGTGTACGTAGTTCAGATAAAACATGCAATTGCAAAAACTTATAAGAATTGGCTACAGGAAAGTATCGATATACACTTTGAGGAAGTAGAAGGCATATAGGACGAATTGCCAAGTACTTCAAAATTTGCAAGAGGAAGGCCAAAGAAATCATTAGACGAAAGTTCAACATTCACAAAAAAAAAGAAACTTGTGGATGCTACAGAAGTGATTTCTGACGGACAACTGGCAACAGCATTAACAGTTAAAGACAACAGAGATAAAGAAAAAACTAGAGGCGATATAACAAAGGCAGTTTATGTTGCTAGTCCTATTCGATTGAAGAGGATAAAAGAAAGCATTCCTACTCCACCGAATGTATATCCCGTAAAATATACCGCTGAGGAAGCTTTGGCTTTATTCATGGGCTTAATACTTTCGAAGGAAAAGTACAATTTACTCCGAAAGTCTTTAATGCGACACAACGTGGATATACTTCCAAAATATAAGAACATCACAGCACCGAAGAAAGCAACTGTTTCATAAAAGTTACGTCTATTTAAATGAAAATTTGAAATGTCAGAGCTGTTTTAATTTATAGTGTATAAAAAAAAATTTTTGACATTTCGTTTAGAAGATCAAAAGATTTGTATATCCGGTGTTTTCAAAGTTCTGGGACAGTTTTTTGAATTTTATGAATTTGTTCTCAGCAATTTCTAATAATAAAAATAATTTTTTTCTAAAATAAAAACGCATATGGAGAACTTCATATTCATAATTAGTTTATCTATTAAAAAGTCTTACTTTGACCATGAAGACCTTAGCATCCCTATGGTCGATTCAAATAAAATTTTGTGCAGTGAAAGCTGTATTATTTTTATGTTCATAGCAAAAAAAAAAAACCGAGATATCTGAATTTGTTCAGCAGTTATGAATTTTGGAACGAGAAATCCCAAATGTGCGACTGTGCGACTTAAGCTTAAAAAGCATAGATTTCTAATTTGTTATGACTTCAATAATTCTTAAAAATCTATCTAGTTTTCTTTCGCAAAATTTTAGAATTCCAGGGCTACCAAAATATATTTAGGGGAATTGGGTTGCCCAGGTTTAAGTTATAAAAACCACAAAGTCAGCTTTGGCATGTGCTGTTATTCCATTTTATATAATTTATTCTTTATTTTCTTACTTTTAAATTTGCACCCCCTTTTGCCAACTTTGTGCTTTTTCCAACAGATTTGGTGCATTTTGAAAATTTCGGCTCAAGAAAAATGAGGTTTGGTGCCTGGTGTATTTTTTGATGCTTTTTTTTTTTAATTTCGGTGGCACCAAATGCGTCTTCGCTTAAAAATTTAAGTACTATTTTTTTGTTTTCTAAAAAGCAACAACAGTGTTTTAACAACAATATTTAATTAAGAATAAGTTTTTCATTAATTTCCAAAAATATTTAGAAAAGTATAATAATTTAGTTTATAAATAAAATCTTATTAAAATGTTGTTTTTTTAAAGGTCTAAGGTATGCACAAACCTGTTAAAGAACAAAGTTTTTAAAAATGGAAACAATTATTGGTTCAGAATATAATTTTACTAGCCGAACCCCCGCCCGCTTCGCCAATCGCTGTTTTAACAGGCTTATATTTATGTAGCTAGGTAAGCGTCTGTCAAGTTTCTGTATTTAGATAAGCTGGTTTGAATCTGTCTTTATGAGCTGTAGCGGTAGTAAAAAATTGTAGCGAATTTTGGTGTTCTAACTTTCACCAGAGAATTTGTAAAAATAAAAAAGTTAAATGGCAACTCTATGAAAAAAAAAATTGCAGACCCTTTTGCCTTGTGTTCGCCCCAGCACCGAATTCATAAAAGTAAAAAAAATTAGCCACTAGGGATGCCACTTTGGAAAGAGAACTACATCCTTTTTAAGCCGAATAGGCTAAGGTAGGAGAGGGAAACAATCGCTTATTTCCACATTGTTTTTTATATATAAATAGATGTATAATAGAAGTATAATAGATATGTATATAAAAATGTCTGTGAAGTTTCAAAGGCAAAGTACTCTGAGAATCCAATCGTCGGGCATGCTTTCCGCTAGCCATATTTTGCTGATGAGCTGATGCATGCGCCTTATCAGTTCATCTCCGCCGGTTTTAAACAATTCAGCTCACAGGCCGTCAGCATCCGCTGCTTTATTGCTTTTGAGTAGTTGGATAGCAATTCGAACCTCTTCATGGCTAGGTGGTGGTACTTCCACTCCGTCATCGTTGATTGGTGGAGTAGTAGTAGTGGCGTTTTTTACTGCTGTCGCGATGAGACACTCCTCGGAACTACTGGTTCCGAGGTTGCGGGCACCGGAAAGCAATGAATCCTTCAGCGGCAGTGCGTATGGAGTGGGATATATGCGCCCAAGACCCGCCGGCGTCGTCGGATCCAGAGGTTGGTTGGTTTAGCTTAGCCGAGAGTTGGGCGGAGTAGGCCTCGGCAATCCGTTGTAATTGCAGCTTAGCTATATCCAGCTTTCGTTGCATTTCTGTGCGTATGTTCTTCGTATTGCATAATCGCATGCGGATCTTGGCTACAACAAGATAGTGGTCGGAGTCAATGTTGACCTACGAAATGTACGCACATCTAAAGCACTAGAGGCATGCCTTAAGTCGATTACAACATGACCAATTTGGTTTCGCGTTTTTTGATCCGGGGACAGCCAGGTGGCCTTGTCGATGTCGAGGTGATTAAATCTGGTACTACTAACTACCATGTTTCCTGCCAAGGCGAGTCGATCAATCTTAGACCGTTGTTCGTGGAGGTCTTGTGAACACTGAACTAATCGATAGTGAGGCCAAAGATGCCTTCCCTTCCGACATTCGCATTAAAATCGCCGAGGACTACTTTCACGTCTTGGACCGGAAGGTGGTCGTATACGTCCCCAAGACTAGCGTATAAAGCGTCCTTTCCGGCTTCGTCCTTTTCCTCCGTCGGGGATTAAATATGGCTAATAAGGCTGATGAAGAAAAATTTTGCCTTGATGTGGATCGTGGCCAATCTTTTGTTCACAGGTGTGAACCGGGAAACAAGGTGGCGTAGTTTCCGGCTAACGACGAATCCACATTCGAATTCGCGCTTCTCCGCACTGGACCACCTGATAGATAACCGGGTCAATGGCAAGAAAATAATTGCCCTTGACAATCAGTCGGTGATTCGGTGCATGCAGCGTACAGGCGTCACTTCCAGGCTGGCGATAGAGTGTCTTACCAAACTCAATAGGTGCGCTCAGACAATTCAGCTCAGACTTATGTGGGTGAGAGGACATTATGGCATAGAACAGAATGAAAATGCTGATTCTTTAGCGATAGAAGGATCAGCAGAAGAGTTCTGAGGACGTATCGCCATAGGCGACAATATGGTGGCAGGCCTTATTAAGCAATGGACGGACTCGGAACACCGTACAAGGTGGGAAGAAGCTGTTAATTGTAGGCAATCGAAGACGGCCGTGAAGTGGTCTCGTAGTGAGGCTGCAAAAGTAATTCATTACAATCGAAGGACTTTAAGCTGGCTTACTGCACTGGTCACAGGACGTGATCCCTACATGTACCATCTTAGGAAGATGACTCTGACCGAGGACGATGGGTGCAGGTTATGCCTAGAGGAGCCGGAAACGGCAGCACACATTCTGTGCCAGTGCCCGGCGTTGGCAAGCATAAGATTGACCATTCTGGGACGTCCATTGCATGCTCACGTATAAGGGCTCCGAGCGGTAGCATCCTTGTCCTATGGGGACGAAAAGGAACCCACTGTGGTCCGCTTCGGCTAATCCCCGATTTATTATTATTATTATTATTCCATCGCATTTCCTGGATGGCGGTGATGTCTGCCTCGATTGTTTTAAGGGCTTCCGGCAGTTGGATAATGGCACCTTCCCTATAAGGGGTCCATACATTCCAGGTTCATATCCGTAAATCATTGTCCGTTTTTCGTTTGAGGTGGCCGTCAACACAATTGGGGTTCTTATCCGAGGCTGGCTTGGTTTTAATTGGGCAGTAGTAGTGTGGCGGGACCCAAACCCTGCGCTCGTTCCATGTTTGAAATCCACGGAGCAACCCGCCGCTCAAATTAGCCGTCAAACTAACGTATGCCAGTTTGCCGTTGCCAAGGGAACACCACGAGGAGGTTTGAGTCGACTTGGGACGATTTCGACTTGGATAATGCTGGCTTCGCCAGGTTGAGGCAGTCAGACACGTTGCCATGTGAAGGTTAGCCCTCTGTTCCCTTATTAAAAAACTTTAAATTACAAAAAAAAAAAAAAAATGGTAACTATCTAAATTATGTAAACATTCACGTGCACAAGTATGGCAAAGAAACATTTACGTAATTAATACATTATGAGTAAAAATTTGTTAAAATCAACAACAACAAAATCAACAGCAACAAATATTTTATAATATGTACCAAACGACGAAATTTCAGTAACTTTTATTTAATGCCTAATTTATGTATGTTTCAATATGTAAAATTAAAGTTATTGCGAAAAAATATAATTTTTGCAAATTTTCTAACGCCATTTTGAAAGCATTAACCTTAGCCCAACTCAATCTTGAAAAAATCTCAAAAATCAACGCATTAAGCTTTTGACTTGAAATTTTGGGGAGACATAATTTATTATATTGGGTTTCAATGTATATAATAAATCCTTTGACTTTCTTGAGGAGGAGAGGTGTATGTGTACCTTTGGAGTGTATGAGTGTGAGTGTATGAAAAAATCACATTTTTTGTTTACAGTGTAGTAAATTTAAACAAAGATGCTATTTAGCAAATTTTGACAGAAATGCAAAGCCAAAAGATCAAACTAAAAGTTCAACAAATAAAAGCTAAATTTCAAGTAATAATATAACACATTTACGCCCAACGTTGCTTTAAAGCAACACCCATTTTCCGGGAAACCAGAATTTCGGTTTTTTTGAAACTCAGAAATTGTAATCTAGAGATCAAAATAAGCAATTTTTTAAAAAATTAATCGTAATCGGCTGACAGAATCACAACACGGCGGTTAATGTGTAAAACTAAGCAGATACAAAAAAATACGTCAACCTTAGAATTTTGTCTTCTATCACATATCCAAAGCTTATTAAAATTGGTGAGTGACACGTGGAGACCTTTCCTTGTTAGTGTTATCAACTAAATAAATTTTTGTTTATTCGTAAATAACGCGAATAAACTATACTAAACTATATATAATCCAAACTTTTCTGACATTCTTCAAAATGTAAACCACGAAAATATCAAAATATAAATTAAATTTATTTGTAAACTTAAATTATTTTTAGTTATTTAAAAACTGTATATTTCTAAAGCTTAAGGCCTTTGTCGCTATAGCTTATCTTAAGTCTTTGATATTGTAAATTAATTTACTTGTCAAATAAATAAAAAAAAAAAACTAAAGTTTATGATTAACGCCTCATCTTTTAAACTAATACTTCTTCAAATTTTAAGAAATCATTGCTTTACAGTAGACCGGGTCAAATTGTTTGGCAACAAAGAGTATAGCAAAAAAGAAATCTACGAGCAATTCTAAGAAACTTTGCCCAGGAAACCATTGACCTGAAGTCAATATCGAGCTGCCAGAAAATTCGCTTAAATTTGCAAGTCGGAGAAAAATAAATTCTTATAGAAGTGAGATTAAACATTTTATTAATTTTTTTATAAAACCTGTCATTGGGGGTTTATTAGATAAGGAATCTATTTTATTTATTTATTTTACTCTTGGCCAACCACTAGAGGGTGCTACAATAGAACTTTCGGTTTTTTTTTCTATTTTAAAAAATCGTTTTATTCATTTTTAAAAATTTATTTTTATGCAATTTTAAAACAATAAAAAAAGAAATTTGAATTTATCATAACAAAAGCACAACTAATTTTGATTTTGTTTAAATATTTTTTAAAGAAATTCATAAGTTTTGTAAATCTTTCTTACTTGCATCGACTTTCTTGCATCGATTTTTGTCACGTCGTAAAACGCTACTTAAAAGCTGAACATGTCGTTATATTGCTTGTATATGGCAAGCAAATCGGGGTCAAGAAACGGTGGATCAAGAAAGTCAATGTACTGTACCAAATGCTCGTATGGAATATTTGCTATAAATGGAGGAAGAAATAAAATTTTGTCATCATTCAAATAAAGCATATCGAAATAATCTTTGCAATTAAAATTGATGTTTGGTTTTTTATCCGGTCTAACTTCGTTTGGATTCCACAAATTCTCTCTAATCTATATATATATAAAATTGTAAAAAAAAAAAAAAATTTGTACATCAAATATTTTTTTGAAATTCTTTTTGCGATGGACGTTTTGAATGACGTTGAGTCCAAAAATCGAAATTTTTAAAATTTTTTTCTGTGTGTCTGTCTGTCTTTCTGTCTGTTTGTTAAAGCATCACGCGAAAACCACTGGATGGATTTTAATGAAATTTGACATCTAGGTTCCTTATATCCCCGGTCAACATATAGGCTACTTTTTGTTCAGGAAAAAAGGTTGGACCCGGTAGGAGGCGCTGCGATCGGATTCCAGGCATTCTTTTTTTTAGCTTATCTCCGAAACCGTTCATCCGATTTGCATCAAATTTTGTATGTTGAGGTTCTCGGACACGCTGAGTTTTTTTGACGTTTCTTCTCTCTCCTCTCTCCAACACCAGAGGGTGCTGTAGTACAAATATTTTGAAAAACCTCGAAAAACTCCTAAGCCAAACCGTGCATCAGAATCGCATGAAAATTGGAAAATAGGCGTTTTCTGACACGGTGAGTGTTTTTGACTTCTCTTTTTTGTGCTATCTTGAAAACCAGAGGGAGCTTTAGTACAAATATTAGGAAATCGTAAAAATCGTGAAAAACTCCAAAACTGCTCATCCGATTTGGATGAAAATTTGTACATAGCGATTGTCGAGTACGGCAAGGGTTCTGGTGCTATCTTTTTTGCTCTTTCTCGAAACTAGAGGGCGCTGTTGTCCAATTTGTACGTGTGTATGTTATTAAACGGTTCCTTAACAGCTGCACTGATTTTGATGATATTTTTTGTGTGTTTTTGAGTGGATCACTGGATGGCTCAGGTTCACAATTGGACCCCGTTGATGGCGCTGCGATCGTGTTTAATGCGTTTTGTTTTTAAAGTTTATGTCCGAAACCGTTCATCCGATTTGCATGAAAATTCGTATATAGAGGTTTTCGGACACGGTGAGTTTTTGTGACTTATCTACTCTGTTCTCTCTTGAACACCAGAGGGCACTGTGTACAAATATTTTAAAAAACTTCTAAGCTGTTTATCCGATTTTCATGAAAATTGGTATATAGGGGTTTTCTAATATGGTGACTGTTTTGGACTTGTCTTTTTTGTACTATATCGAACACCAGAGGGCACTGTAGTACAAATATCTTAAGAAATCGTAAAAAAGTAGAAAGCCGCTCATCCGATTTGGATGAAAAATTTTATTAAAGGATTTTCGTGTACAGCAACTGTTTTAGAGTTATCTCTTTTGCTCTGTCTCGAAAAGTAGTGGGCGCTATTGTTTAATTTGTACGTGTGTGTGTTATTTAACTGTTCCTAAACGGCTGCACCGATTTTGATGAAATTTTTTGTGTGTGTTTAAATGGATCCCTGGATGGTTCAGATTCGCAATTGGACCCGGTAGGTGGCGTTGCGATCGGGTTCCTCGAATTTTGTTATTATAGTTTCTCTCCGAAACCATTCATCCGATTAACATGAAAATTTGTATTTAGGGGTTTTCGGGTACGGTAGTTTTTATGGCTTATCTATTTTGTTCTATATTGAACACCAGAGGGCACTGCCATACAAATGTTTTAAAAGTCTCGAAAAACTCCTAGCAGTACATCCATTTTGCGTGAAAATTTTTTCATAGGAGTTTTCGAATACGGTATCTTGGACTTTTTTTCTGCACTATCTTAAACACCAGATGGCGCTGTAGTACAAATCACTTAAGAAATCGTGAAACACTTAAAAACCGCTCATCCGATTTAGATAAAAATCTGTATATCGGATATATAGGATTTGATTATCGAGTATGGAAAGGACTTTGGCGTTATATTTTATTCTATCTCGAAAACCAGAGGGCGCTGTTGTACAAATACCGCAAAAACCTCAAAACAAATCATCCAATAAGTCTGATTTTCATAAATGGTTTTCGGGTGCGGTGAGTCTTTTGGCGCTTTGTATATTGTTATATCTTTAACACCAGAGGCCGCTGTACTACAAAAGTCGGTAAGACGCAACAAAGCGCAATGGGTGATATATAACTTCTTTTTTTCTTTATGTGTATTTATATCCAAACTTCTTTTTTCACATATCAGGAAATTTTGCTCATTTCGCCAAAGTTACCGGTTTGAAAAATGCACACAAAATTCCTTCTAAAGTTTGTGAAAAGTTTCTTCAAATCGACGAATGAAATCGAAAATTATTTATATCAACTCCCGAGTTAAGCCGGGTATTCAGCTAGTATGAACTATTTTTCTTATAGGTGCTTGACGCATTTCCATTCTTTTATCAAACAACAAACTTTTTAATGACCTTCTTCAAGTGTTCTCTTGCTAATAAAAAAAAAAAAAAAAAAAACGAAAAGGCCATTTTAGCCCTTAAAAGGACTTTGACTAAACTTCCTTTTATCAATTGTGTTGTGTGTGTTGCGAAATGTTTGAACACAAATGATCGAGAACTGGGCCTATAAGTTTTATGCTGACTCCGAACGGCTTATGTTCTCAAGAAGCTTTTCATGGCAGTTTTTACTCTCTTTTACGCCATTGTCTGCAGAGAGGTGACGGCCGAACAGAAAAATTAATTCAATTGACTCTAAAGGCCAGTTTTTCAGATCGAGTTTAAGTTTTAGTCAAATTAAACCGAGCTTTACTCCCCAAAATTGGACGTTTAAGCTCGGTTTAGCTAGATATTTTAGCATTCGTATAAGTTAAGTTGACTTAAACTATCATGTGATGTGTTTCTTTTTTGCCTAAATTGAGTTTAAACGTTAAATTTTGGTAAGTTAAACTCGGTTTAATATGGCAAGACTTTAAACTCGTACTGTAAGACTGGCCCTAAGAGGCACTGAACTGTAGGTTTAGTGAGCTTTTTAACAAAGAAATTTATCATGTTCATTTTCAACAAGAAGAATAGTGTCAAGTGTGTAAATTCTGTGTTATAATTTTCTCTAAATATGTAAAACAAAATTGCTAAAAAAAGGCCAAGAGCATGCCAACAGTGATAGGCCAAAGAAATACCACTTAAAGAATTAAAAGAACTTGCCGGATCTATGCTTCAATATAATAATAAGTCTAGAAACCAGTCTGCGGTGCCTCTCACGTTAATATAAAAAAAATTGATAATGTTTTAACTGTAGGAAGTTAATTATGAACCCAGAATATAAAGGATGGTTAAATTTTGACCTTGACGTTTAGGACCTTGACGTTTAGGTCAAAATTTAACCATCCTTTATATTCTGGGTTCATAATTAACTTCCTACAGTTAAAACATTATCAATTTTTTTTATATTAACGTTTTTTATTATATTATTATTAATATTATTTTATTATATTATTATATTATATTATTATATTAGCTTTTTTCTACATTTCATTTGACATATCTCAATTTAAACCATGGAAAGATAAACAATCGAGCAACGCGTTAAAGTTTTTCAGGCTTATTATGAAAATTTGCGTTCAAATCAAAATGCATATCGTGTACTTCGTTATTTTTTCGGTCAATTTAATCGTCCAAATGTACGTACAATCGGAAAATCGTGCAAAAATTTGAGCATACCGGTTTCGCTAGCTGTGTGGCAAGTGGCACCGTCCTGTTGGAACCACATATCGTCCACTTTATTAATTTTTTTATGCAAAAATAAAAAACAAAACTTTCGCAATATTTTTTTTGAGCACTAAATAACTAGTAAGTTTTGATTTTTATAGTAATAAAAATAGCCTTTTAAATAAAATAGCCTTAAAAAGTAAAAATCATAACATACCAGTGATCAGAAAAATATCGGTCAGTTTTTGCTTTTTATTTTTGCCTTAAAAAATAAAAAGCAGATATAATTATTATTTGTTGCTCAAAACTTTATAAGTCAAAATTTTAAAAATCAATATGAAAAGATATTCTACAATGTAAGAGAAGTCTAATGGTACCTTCAAAACTGCGGTACAACAATTTTTCCACACTGCTTTTATGGTTTCAAAATCTAAAAATAATTATTATATACATTCTCTGGTTCTCATTCGACAGTAACAATTTAGTTACTGTAACAAAAAGTTATATTGTTTTTAAAGTATATCCAAAAACCTTTCCAGAGCCTTGTGTCCCTAATCCAAAAGTATTGAGGGGTCGAAGGACTTCAATTGTTTAGAAATGTTATAAGTTTTTTCCTCTAGAGACGTTTTATAATTTAATTACTAAGCTTAGTTGAAAACAACGCCAACGGTTAAATTCACATTCAAATTAGTTGCGTAATAAGGATGTTTAACAAGTAGTTTTCTTATATTTAATTAATTAAAAACTACACTGATATTTTTTTAACCAAAATTAAAAAAAAAAACATTTAAAAATACTAAAAAATTTCTTATTTTTCCAGCATTAACTGCTATGAGCTATTGTTTTTGAAAAAAATTGTTATTTTCTAAAGCAAAAATATAACATACAATATATGTTGATATATGTGACACATGCAAACACTTAGCTATATTCAGAGAATCATCTTCCAAGATGGGACAAAGACTCAGCAAATACCATCCTGACGCTGTCAAGGAAAATATGTGCGTTGAGCAAAAAGATTATTTGCATATACTTCGCATTGTGTGTTCTATGTGTACTAGAGTGAAGTAGTGTGCGTGTGCAAATATATATGCGTGAGTGTATGCGCGCTTGTACCTTCTTCGTTATCTTTTACCATTTTAAAATGAAATTTGGATGGACATTAGACGTTCACATAAAACCCTACATAAAAGGAAACGTGTGTGTTTGTGTGTATGTATGTTTGTGTGTCTGTAGATGCAGATAGCTATAGATACATAGTATCCCTGAGCACGAGCTACAAAAACAAAAGGAAGGCTAGCAACCGTATGAAGTACACTAGCATGTTTTCATAAGGATGACCAAAGAAAGTTCGTTCCATCGTGTCGCAACAGGACATTATTATATCTGCAGCCGCTGTTGTGCCAAAGAACATCTAGCAACAAGAACAACAACAGTAGCAGCAGCACGACAACAACAATCCTTTCGAGAAGTGCTCACTCGACACTAATAAATTCGAGAAGACGCTAAGGAAAGAAGACCGCCTGCCCGAAAGTAGAAAACGATGTGAAACGAAAACGAACATAAACACGTACCAAGAACTCATCCTTTTCCTTTCATTGTCTTTCTCCTCTGCCGTCTTTTCCTCACCTCATCTCCATCAACGAGTTTTGACCATCTCGCATTCCAAAATTCTGATTTATCGCAACGCGCAGACTTTGGATGCTTGTATCCAAAGCAACTCTGTGTCCGGTGCTCGTCTAAAACATTTCTTGCTCTCCCTTGCTCTAACGGCGCGAACGCGAACGTACACACATCTAATCTATAATGACCGTTCGTACATCATTTCGTTCTTTCCTCTATTGGCACGCTGTCCCCCACTTGCACTCTTCTTCAACTTCGAACACCATCTATAGCCCCTATTCACCACTCTATAAGCATTCGCCGAATTTACATACTTCTTGTTCATGCTTGTCCGAACTCATGCTCCAAAGTAAGGAAAATTTCGCGTAAATCGAACGACGGTGGCAAATGCGACGAATGACTGCTAGTGCCCAGTGCTCTTAAATGACCAACAATTTTCTTCATTCACTTGCTTGCCTACTAGCAGCAACACAGCACTGTGGCTAGTGACATAGGAAGAAGTAAAGAAAAAACAATATATGTAGGAAATTCTCTAGTTACTATACAGGACTGGAAAGATTTGGCGAATATTCGGCAGTGCAAGTCAAGGTGCCCAATACAAATTGACGCGAGACATACAGGGTGCCAATATATTTGTATTACAGTAAGCTGACAATTTATTACAATTGTAAGAAATATAAATAATACTGCTCAACAGTGGTTCTGCCCCAAAAGGTTTGAAAACTTTTTTTTTACCTTTTTGCGAGATAGTTTCACAGTAAGTTTTCGCGATTTTTTAAAAATCTTGCCTTGGTGGCTTTAGCATTTGATTGAATTGAATAATTTGTCTGTACTTTTTTGCAACTATAATAAAAAAGAAGCTCGCATCTATTGTCTATACATTTTATATAGTAATAAGCATGCAATAAAAATAGAGTTTAGCTACTACAGCTTTTTTGCACTCCCTTAGCATTAACCCATCTAAAGTCTCGACCCAGAAATTATTAAAAAATATCAATGCTATGGATACCAGTGACCTTAAACAAGTTAATGTGGGAAAAATTTACCCACCAATGAATGGGTTGGGCTCAGGGACAACACAAGACGTAACAACTAACCATGCACATACATAGATCTAATTACACAACTGTTTTTAATCTATTTTTGAGTTGACCTTTTGACAAATTACCATCGAAAACGCAATAATAGTTAACAAAGGTACTAATGCTGTTTAAAGGAGCAGCAGCCATATAATTTGTTCTACTGAATGGTAAATAAATTAAATTGTTAGCATTTCTTCTGCTTCTACGGTTAGTGTTGAAATTTATGCGAAAAAGAAGTTCTGTAGAATCGAATACACCTGTTATGAGTTGGTGTAAATATACGATATCTGTAGATTTCCTTCGCTCACTCAAAGATTGCATTTTTAACATTTTCAAACGATCTTATATTCAGTTCCACTTAAGCCCCTTCGAGCAATCCAAACAAAACTTTTTTGGATTCTTTCTATTCGATCAACACGCACACTGTAGCTTGGGGACCAAACTTGACTTGCATACTCTTAGTGAGGGCGCACATTTGCATAATACAATGATGTAGTTGTAATCATGCTATTAAATTCTTTGGCCCAGTGTTTTATAAATTCAAGCATTCAAGCTTTTTTACAAATAATATCAATGTGAATGTGAATTGATAGCTTAGAATCCATGCATATACCTAGGTCTTGACGGTATCTGTACGAATCAAGGCAAAATCTTTAATCTTATTATCAAAAATAAAATTATTCATTTTCGCAAAAAGGTCATAGCTTGGCATATATCTGGATTTAAAAAAATATTATTTTTAGAACACCAAACTTTAACTGATTTAGATCAGACTGGAGTAGATATGAATTATCTTTAGAATTAACCGTTCTGTATATTTTCATACCATCGGCATAAATAAGCAGATGGGAGTGTTCAATGAAGTGAGTTACATCATTGATTGCTAAAATAAACAGAAGTGGACCAAGGTGACTACCTTGAGGAACACCTGATTCAGCACTAAATTCAGAAAACAATTCGTCTCGGCAACGTATTTGATAAGATCGCTTCTTCAAATACGATTTTATCCAGTTTACAAAATATTGTGGAAATCCCATTAATTCAAGCTTAAATAAAATTAGATTGTGTGGTAGTTTATCAAATGCCTTAATAAAGTCAGTGTAAACACAATCGTCTTCGTTATCAGAATCAATCGAATTTAGGCAGAATGTTGTAAAATCGAGATTAGACACAGTGGATCTGCCATTAACAAAATCAAGCTCACGAGTTGTTATGACCTCCCCACAGTGAATCCTCACTCGATCAAACACGGTCCGTTCAAAAATTTTTGGAATCGATGAGAACTTGGCGATTGGCCTATAGTTGTTGACATCATTCCTGCAACCCTTTTAATAAATGATTTTTTCCAAAAAAGTAGAAAATAACTTTCGGTAATTGATTCATTGCATAAAAAACAAAGTGGTTGACTCAAAACAGAACCGCATTGTGTTAACACTGCGGCATAATAATCGAATTACTAACATTGGCGGAAAATACAAAATGTACCTTGCTAAATTTTCTTAAAAAAATTTAGAAAATCGTGATTTATATTGTGCGTGACGATACCTTCCGATCAGTAGCGTAACTTGGGTGAAGAGGGGGGCGGTCCGCCCCGGGTGGCATTTTTAAAAACTTCATATACTCGTATATACCATACATATAAACTTAAAAAAAAATATCCGTTTAGGTGTTCAAAAACGCATAAATTGCTGAAAAGAGTTAGAAAAATAGACCGAGTCTAGTTTACTGACATATGCTTACATCGTTGTCATTGTTGTCATTACACAGCTAATAATTGCGTAGGAAAGTGTTGGAAATGTTTGTGTCTCAGCTAAGTTTTATTTTTTTGTACGGTGTGTACAAATGCTGTATGAAAAAATCACAGGAATTTCGATAGTAGTTTTATTAATGTGCTCCTTCTTCTTCACTCTACTCTACGTTATAGCGTTCTTCTACATCATTTAACGAAAATTGCTTAAACCTGAACCGTACTGGAATTGAATTTGAACTACCGCCTAAGAAGTTTCCTTACATCTATTACAACGATTAAAATGCAACAATTTCAAGTGGGCAATAAACGTGCAGTCATGTCAGAATATTAACAGTCAAATAAAGTGTTTTTTGATTTTGTTATCGCTCACCAAGAAGTTCAAGATATTTGTGAATACTTAAATAAACTATGAATGTGGGCAGCTATTATGGCATTTTATTAATAACATTTTTTAAATTGTTGTTTTTAAAAAATATGGGAAAACATTTGTTTTTTGTTTAATTTGTAATTAAAATGACTTATCAAATATGAAAATTGGAAGAAAACTATCAGAGTTGTGATTTTTTACTTTTCGAAAAAATTTTATTTTTATCTTTCCGAAAAATCTGAGTTTCAGCTTTTGGAAAAATCGTATTTTTTAATTTTTTCTTATTTAAACCTTGTTTTTTTCTGGTTATATGAAAAAAAAATCCCAAGAATCTAAACATGACAGTATTTCAACAAATTGAAGTGAAAATATTTTCTAAAACTATGATTAATTTTGGCACAAAAAATTGTGCGATTACGGAAAATAACCTGATCGAAATGAACATTTTCCGAGAAGAATACTGTTTTAAAAACTTCGAGTTTGAGTATTTTTACGAAAAATCCAAACTATAAAAAATAACGTTGCGGGTGCTTAAGTCATAATCTTGTGCTATTTAGTCCAAAAAATTTCAAAAACCAAAATTCGCAAGCGAAAGTTTAAGATGTTCAAAGATGACTTTTTTTAAAAAAAAAATCCTTAAAGTGTCCTCTTCTGGCATATGGAACACCATTCCATTTCAAAACTAATTTTATCCACTCTATGACACGAATTGAGTTGATAGTAAGAAATCATTGTTAATGGTACAGCGTGAACGCTTTAAATCTGATATATAAAAACTTTCCTTATATCGAAATTACAAGACGGCAAAAAATAGCTTCCGTTTCAAAACTAGCTGTATCTTCTCATACTGTCAGTTAAAATTTTGTAAATTTAAATTTCAAATTCAGATTTTTTAAGAGCTTAATGAAGACAAGACTAAAGGCTTCTTTAATAAGGGTCTTAAACTATATTTTTGTATTTTTTTTTTTTTATCACAGCTATAGTAAGAGTTTTCATTACTTGTAAAATATGCATTGAAAAATCAAAACTTGTCTTATCTGTAGTGTCGTAGATCCTTATTATTTCCTATTCCATAAGTATGTATTATTTTTTTATTTTGGTTAATAGGAGTTGGCAATAAAAAACAATAGGCAACTTAGCAGTTTAATCTTCAATATATATCAATACTTCTGCGACTTATACTAATTAAACCAAAAATAGCATTAATATCTTAACATTTAAATAGAGGAATAAGACAACATTTGAAAAGGAACGAATCAATTTTACAAAAATATTGCTCATTTTTTTCGAAAAAATTTTGCAATCCCAGATTTGCCAAGCTATCAGTCCCTAGTTTTAGGGTAAAATATGGTAAAATATTCAAATTTGCACTGCAAAATAATTAACGACAAAAATTTTTTTTCAGTTTGCATTAAAGTAAGAAAAAATAATATAAAAAAACTATATTAAGATCTTCTCCGATTAAGTTTTTAAGTTTTGTTATTATTTTTAAGCCTAAAGACAAGAAGATGGTTCTTGGCAACCCTGGAATTCTGAACTGTTGACTGTTGAACTTATTTCAACTTATTTTGCAAAGTTTCGTAAAAATATTCAAACTCGAAATTTTCAAATTGCATTTTGTATTCAATGCACTTTATATTCAATTCGAAAGGTGCATTTTATATTCAATTCACTAAAATCTTAATCTTCTCGATCGGTAACGGACAACAATCAATGTATGTACCTGTTATATAGATATAAGTAGCATACGTCTAAGAATTTTTGCTATAAATATTATTACATTGTAAAAATATATACACAAAAGTGCCTCGACCTTCACTTTTAGCCCGTGGCAATGGCATATTTTTTTTTTTTTTTTGTTTTGAGGCATCCTAATTGATGCCCATACATGACTATTTTCATTTGTAATTTATACAAACATAATAATGATGATTGTTCTTACCAAAAGGTTCTATAGGATTACTGTATATTTCAGAGTCTTGAACTTGAAGATCTTAATAAGGGGGACTGCAAAATTGGCCTCCGCCCCTTGCGGCTGAAGCCCACGCTACGCCACTGCTTCCAAAAATATATTTTTAGGTTTTATATTGCATTTCGATAGATAAGACTCATTTTGGAAAAATTTTCATAAAAATCAGACTAGCCATGAAATTTTGGCAGGCATTTATGTAAATGATATCATTAAAGTTTCAGTACAGTTTAGTAATTCTGATTTTGGAATGAGAAATACATCCTCGTTATTATTATTGCTATTGTTTTAAAATGGAAGATGTCAAATTGTGTCCTTAATATTCACAAAGGGTCCTAAATCTTTCATTTAAAATAAAACCGGTTAGGAATTATGTTCGGCTTGACCGAAGTTTAAATAGACTCACAGTCCTGTTTGAGTATATTCATAGTAATAAAGATTTCATCATGATGACGTCACTTTATATGGGGAAAAAGCCATGGTTTTTATCAAATTCAGAATGCCTTGATAAAGCAAATGCTAGCTAAAGCAAAGGTTGTGCAAAATATCAAGTTCCTACTTCAATTTTTGTGGAATTTAAAAAGGTTTTACAATTTAATGACGTCACTACGTATGGGAGGTTGGCGATTTTTCTGTTATGTTTTGCAAAATTTTTGGAATGCGTATTGAATTCAAAGTTTTATTGCAAACCTTCAAGTCATTATACAAATTCTTTGAAATTTTAAGAGATTTTACTTTTTTCATACCTCATACCTCTTCATACCTCTACGCACGGGTGACAATCTTGACGCGATGTAGGGGCTTAAGTTGCAAAGAAACAATGGCTATTGGGTTAGGCTTTGTGGAGCAACGAACCAAAAGTCACCCCCCCCATTTCTAAGGTTGTAGACGCCATGCCGAGGGAGATTGCACCGGTGGTGCAGATTCTAGGGGTTTTAGATCGCGAATGGTGTCTCCTCAGGGCAGCCCACTCCCTGTTGTATTTTAGTAGGGTAGGGCGGATAATGGGGATCTCTGTCCGTTCGGTCCGTTTTTCTCCACAATTCGTGGGATATTTTATGAACCTGAAAACAAAAAACAAAAAAGAAGGGTGCGCTGTGGGGACGAGTCCCGAAGCGGTGGAATCCCAAAAGGATTTAACCGTGGAAGGGTGCGGGAAGCCGCAAGGTAACCCGCCGGGCCTGGTGGACGATAAAACTCTGAAAGGAGTGGAATTGTCAGCCAGACCTGTCGCAGCTGCAACACCAGGGAATGAAGGTGGACATCCTGTAAAGGTTGATAGCCTTCCACATAAAGGAAGGACGATGGAAGTTGGTGGACGACCCTCAAAAGTCGATAGCCAGTGGAAATCGTGGAGGGCTGATAGCCAGAAACCGAGCGGTAGCAAACCTTTGCCTACACAAAGAGTTGCGTCCGCGAAGTCGAAGGCTTCAGCGGCAGGGAAATTCAACCCGGAAGGGGTTATTGGAAGCGGCCGTGCATCCTATGCTACGGTAGCGGAAAGGACCTCTTAATGGGCATCGTTGATTGCTCCATCGATGGTCAGTTGGGAGAGTCCCAGTTGGCGGCCTTTAAATCCGCCCTCTTGGAGGCTCTCGACACCATCAATGAAAGCGATGGCTATGTAGGATTTGTTGGCAATGCAAACTTGGAGGATGGAATTATTGCACTCAAGTGCAAGAACCCATCATCTAAGGTATGGTTGTGCCGAACCGTGCCAAAGCTCATGAACTTATGGCAAGGGACTGAGTTGCGGGTCGACCGACTATACGCATTAAAGGACGTTAGAAGGATGTTCATCATTGCTTACGGTACTTCCGAAAGCAAGGAGGTCATCCTTAGGAGGTTGCAGACCCAGAACCGGTGCGTTGCGGACACTTCTAAATGGAGAGTTAGCAATGCAACGAAGTTCGGAGATGCAAAGGAAGGAGGCGTCAAGTTCACTGCGTGGTGCCGGACGGATGAGATGGAAGCGATCAGGCTGGCAGGGGGGAAACTCAACTGCGGCCTTGATCAAGCTCTCATCAAATTCCAAAAGGATGCAAGGTGAGCTCGACGAAACCCCTGGTACGGGGCTGGTGGGGAATTCTGCAAGGGAGGAACCACCAGGGCGGGTTATGGGCGCCCATACCCGTACCAGAAAAACCTCGTGGTGTGTCAGCTCAATCTACACCATAGTAGGGCAGCATCAGCAATGATGATGCGTTGCATGGAGGAGGATGGAATTGACATAGCAATGCTCCAAGAACCTTGGATTCTTCACAATAGAATCAAAGGTCTCTCGGAGCGGAAAGCCACGCTGTACCAACCGGTGGCAGATGGCAGACGGAGGACCTGTATCCTGGTGAGACATGGTATACTAGCGGTACATATGCCACACCTATGTTCCCCGGATCTTACCGTTGTGAGAATCGGGGATGGTACAGGTACTTGTATGATGGCTTCGGAGTATCTTCCTTATGACTCCCCGGACCAGCCACCTTCAAAAGAGGTGGAGAACCTGGTAAAGTACTGTGAGGAAAGAGGCATTGGAGTTATCATAGGATGTGATGCCAACGCGCATAATACTGCGTGGGGAAGCACCAACAGCAATGACAGAGGAGAGCAACTGCTTGAATTTGTGGAGAGGTATAATCTGTTGGTAGCAAAAAGAGGAGTACAGCCGACTTTGATCACTATGGACGAAAGACGGGGTGAGGAGTGGATTCCGAAAGAATGATCACTATGGACGGGGTGAGGAGTGCTATACGCTCATTTGCTCCGTACAAAACATCAGGGATGGACGGTATATTTCCGGCTATGAAGCAATGGGGGGAAGATCTCATCGCACCTAGGCTGTAGGGTATATTCGTTACTTGCTTAGCGACTGGGTATGTTCCGAGAGTCTGGAGAGAGGCGAAAGTTGTCTTTCTCCCGAAACCCGGAAAAAAAGATTATGCGGAGGCGAAGTCGTTCAGACCGATCAGCCTTACGTCTTTCCTCTTGAAAACGATGGAAAGAGTTATGGTTGCATAATCCTCTGAGTAGATGCCAATATGCTTATAGAGCAGGCATGTCTACGGAGAGTGCTCTTCACAAATTAGTTAGAGTGGCTGAAAAAGAGTTATTTTCAGGAGGCATCGCGATGGCCACCTTAATGGACATCGAGGGTGCTTTCGACAAAATATGCTTTGGAAGGCTGCGACAGGCTCTGACAAAACGCAATGTAAACCCGATGATAACAAATTGAGTAGACAATATGCTCAAGCACAGGGCTGTCAACATGCAGAACGGTAGAGTCAAGACTAGAGGTAGAGTAAGTAGAGGATGTCCTCAAGGAGGAGTGTTATCGCCAACCCTGTGGAACATCACTGTGGACTCACTTTTGGCTAGACTAGACGAGTCGGGCATACACACGATAGGGTATGCAGATGACATTGCGTTGGTGGTCTGTGGTAAGTTCATTGACACCATTTCTGACATCATGAAGGGAGCACTCCGAATGGTGGAGGAGTGGTGTCGAGAACAAGGCCTCACCGTGAACGCAGGAAAATCAGACAATATTCTCTTTACTAGAAAGAGGGTAGGCCTGAGGAGAGAACCACTTAGACTTTTTGGAGCTGAAATCAACATGTCCACGAAAGTTAAATATCTAGGGGTAACTCTAGATAGTAAACTGAACTGGAACGAACATGTAGAAGACAGGATTCAAAGGGCCAAGAGGGTTCTGTTTCAGTGTAGACGCGTTTGTGGTCTAAGATGGGGGCTAAACCCAGAGGCTATGAAATGGATTTACACTATGATGGTTAGACCTGTCATCACGTATGCTTCGGTGATCTGGTGGACAAAAGTCAGTCAGAAAACCATTAAGAAGCGACTAGACAGAGTCCAACGGCTGGCGTGTGTTGGAATAACAGGGGCAATACGCACCACTCCAACCAGCGCAATGGAGGTTTTGTTAGGTATGCTACCGTTGGATTTAGAAATAAAGAAAACGGCAGCGCTAACAGCCCTCAGGATGTTGCGAAATGCTACGTGGCATGGAGCAACAGCCCTCCATGGTCATATGCGCATCCCGGACATGACACAGCGATATGTCAGGGAGACGTGTATGCCTATGGACGGAAGGCAGAGAGTGAGAATAACAGAAAAATGTTATAAAACTCTAATAACAGATGGATCCGTTTGTGGAGAAACCGCTGGTAGTGACATCAGTATATTCACAGACGGCTCTCTGATGAATGGCAGAGCCGGGTCTGGCGTCTACTCAGAGGAGTTGAACCTATCCTGTGCACTGAGGCTGGGGAGGTTCGTGTCTGTATACCAGGCGGAAATGCTTGGTGTAGTGCATGCGCTGGACCACTTGATAGATGGACGGGTAAATGGCAAGAAAATTGTCATTGCCCTTGACAATCAGTCGGTGATTAGGTGCATGCAACGAACAGATATTACTTCTAGGTTGGCCATAGAATGTCTTACCAAACTCAATAGGTGCGCTCAGACAAATGAGCTCACACTTATGTGGGTGCGAGGACATTCTGGCATAGAACAGAATGAAAAGGCTGATTCTTTAGCAAGAGAAGGATTAGCAGAAGAATTCTGTGGACCCGAACCACGTATCGCCATAGGCGACAACATGGTGGCAGGCCTTATTAAGCAATGGACGGACTCGGAACACCGTACATGGTGAGAAGAAGCTGGTAATTGCAGGCAATTAAAGGCGGCCGTGAAATGGTCAAGTAGTGAGGCAGCAAAAGTCACCCGATACAATCGGAAGACTTTAAGCTGGCTTACTGCACTGGCCACAGGACACGGTCCCTACATGTACCATCTCAGGAAGATGACTCTGACCGAGGACGATGCGTGTAGGTTATGCCTAGAAGAGCCAGAAACAGCAGCACACATTTTGTGCCAGTGTCCGGCGTTGGCAAGCATAAGATTGACCATTCTGGGACGTCCATTTATTGACGAAGCCGAGATTGGTCAACTGACCTACAAGGACATGCTTGAGGTGACAAAGGGTGCCTATATGAGGAGCATGCTCACTTATGAGTGCTCCGAGCAGTAGCATCCTTCGTCAAATAGGGGACGAAAAGGGACCCACTGTGGTCTGATTCGGCCAATCCCCGACTTATTATATATATACTTTTTTCATAGAGTAACATTTTATAAAAGGTAAGCGAAATTTTCAGTCCATCTTGAATTTCTAATTTTTAGAGCATATTTGGAATCAAAGTTTTTGGTAAAAAAAAAATATATATGAATTTCGTCACGTTGACTTAAAATTATTCTGTAATCGTAATTACAGACAGACACATGGACAGAAATACAAACAGATGCTGATCAGGAATATATATACTTTTCTTTACTACTGTATACGCTACAAAGTATACACCTTGCATTGTTGGTAGTTGACAATAGTGCCAAATTTCTTTCGAAATAGAAACGGATTTTAAAAGTTCGGATGAAGATATTCTCGTGAACACTTCGAAGAATATTTGGGAATAAGAATCGTGAGAATAGTTGAAATAGGGATCGAAGACATATCAGAAAGAGATGGACATATGCATGTGTTTTTTAGAATATATAGCTTCTGTAGAATTCTACAAGGCAAGATTTTTGAAAGGATATGTTATAGAAAAATCTGGCTTTCATTTAAGCTTCCTAAAGGATGCATAAAATAGTTTATGTTTTTATGTATTCATTTTGAAACAGATAATATGTGTATGCCTAAATAAACTAAAATTATTTTGCTTATTTTTTATTTGAATATTACTTGAAATCCAAAATTTTACAGTATTAGCAAATAGAATATTATCTTCAAAATTTGATATTAATGGACCAACGTTTTCTCTTGCATAGTTTTTCTCTTGCACCCATTGAAGCTTGAACGACAAACACTCTGCAAGAAACCAAAGATTTTTCTTTATATTAGAATACGTGCTTATTGTAATGTTTCTTTGTTTTTATTTTTTTTTTTTTTTTGTTTATTAAACTATAAAATTCGTGTGACGGCCGTGGTGCAGTGGGTAGTGTGTGTGGCCCATACGTCAGAGAACCCTGGCTCGAATCCCACCTGACACAGAAAGTTTTTTCAATTGAATTAATTTTTCTGTTCGGCCGTCACTTCTCTGCAGGCAATGGCAAGCCTCAGAGAGTAAAAACTGCCATGAAAAGCTTCTTACGAACATCAGCCGTTCGGACTCGACATAAAGTTTTTTTATTTCCAGTTCTTGATCATTTGTGTTAAAAATTTGTCACAACACGCACAACAAAATTGATCATAAGAAGCTCGGTAAAAGTTCTTTGAAGGGTTGTAATGTCCATTTCGTTTTTTTTTTACCTTTATATACATTCGTTGATGTTTGCCTGTCTCTGCCATGTGCATGAACCGATAATTGGGTTCGAAAGAAATTTTAGCACAGACTTTAAAAATAACCTGATCCAATTATAGACCACTTAAACTTTTGATTGGAAAAAAGGGCTTGGCATCTCCCAAAAAACTGGACTCCATTTAATGAATTAGTTCTTTGATTATATACGGTATATCATGAAAACTTGGTATAAAACCACCATTTATTGGCAACAGAGGGCTTCCCATACAACTCGAATCTTTTATAGGGCTTAGCTTTTCAACTATATACGATAGCATTTGCGTAGCCAGGATTTCAGCCAGGATGAAAAATTGTTTGGTATATAGATAGGAATATAAATAAAAATTTTTTTAAATTAGTATTGGGTTTCACAACTATAAGATGAAGTTATCAGAACCATTTTATCAGAAACTTATGTTGAAAGCTAGGAAGCGCATGGAGGCAGCCTATTTTCATCTTCTAGACTGCACTCGTACTGGCTCAGTTTCCTCTTCCGATGATTGTAAAAACAGGGCGGTGAAGAATTTTTTCTACGTCACAATTTGAGTTAAATCCAACATTAAATAAAAACTCAAGCGTTACGTTTTCCCTATGCGCTGAAAAATACCAAAATGAAGAAAAACCAACAAAATACATTCACACAGCAGTAATCTATACTATTATATAAAATTAAAGTGTAAATTTGAATTAAATATGTTTAAAATATCATATTTGTACTACAACACAGAATAGATGTATTTTCTTATCGAAATTTAAATAATAAGTATATTTAATTAAAATCTAAGCTTTTTCAGGAAACCATCCCCAATGCCACACACTGATTGATAGTTTTCTTTTCACGCGCTTGTGTTTGAAGAGTTTTAATAAACTCCATGTTGCATTCTAATCGTCTCTTTTCATGCTCAGCTAGCACAACACAAAAAAAAACAACGCTAGTGCGTCCTAGGACACACGAGAGAAGCGAAGCTTTTTCACTGTTTCATAGATTTGATAATTTAATGGTTCCTTTTTTTAATAAAATAGGTTTTAAAATCAAAAATTTTAAATAACTAAAAGGAATTAAAAAACAGGTTAATATACACACAAGGCGCTTGTGGGCAATTGTTAAATTTTTTCGAGCTATGCAAAACAAAAAAAAATGCATGTGCTCACAACAACACAAACGCATACACATCTACAAAAGGAAAACAAAAAAATATTTCTCGGACCGCCGTGGGAATCGATCATAGTTCTACATTCTTCCCACCTATCCAAACTGTTTGTTGAGTCTTTGATTCAGTATTAAGTATAGCTGAAGCTTTGTTGCAGCAGATTACAATAATCTATTAATAGATAGAGGATGGTGACCAGTTTTGTCACTTAAAAATATTAAATAGATTGAGTCTAAACTGAGTGATAGACTATAAAATAGTCTATAGTAATAGTCTATAGTAAAATAATAATAGTAATAGACTATAAATAGTGATAGATTATAAAAAGTCTTCTTACGAAAAAATTCGACTCAAGTCCTACAGCGAAACATAAAAAAAAGACAACTGATGTTTGTGAAAGTTTTACCCCAAAATGGAATTTCTGGGAAGATTGCTTATTTATTTTATTAACATTCCCTCCTTTAGAGCAACCAAATGGTTAACAAGCAGTCTGCCTTCATACCAGTATTAGTTCAAGAACTGTCTTTTTTTCATAAAGCCAACTAGTATTTTCCACATGGCGATATCATGGAAAATATCAATTGTGCCTTTTGTTTATTGACAGTTTCTGAAAACTTCAATATTCTAGTACAGAATTCGATCGCAGTTTTTTTTACTTAAGTGACACAGTTGGTTATCAAGACGATTTATTATTTTAATTTGATGACTTAAGTAGTACCCAGGCTCGATCCTTATAGCACATACGACAGATCTTGCGGTTTTATTTTTTTGTAAATTATATTTTTATTTATAAATATTTAAAAGAAAAAATTTGTCGAAAAACCTGCAGCGGAAATAATGCATTTTTCTTTTTCCGTACTCGCATCGAACCGCGTGCAATTCGGCTGCAAGTTGAATGTGCTTCCATCTCATCATTGTCTCCCTTGTACGAACAATCTTGAAGGCAATCATTGCCTACATCTTTCAATTTATTTCATAGGATTGCTGACAAAAAAGCTTTATTGTTTATCCAAAGTAATCATTAATCGATTATAACTCGGGCTTTATTAATATAATCTATTTTCAATTTTTTCTAATGAAAAACAAAAACTGGCAGTATAATTGTAAATATTTTTAATTAAAAAAACACTAAATTTCAACTACAGAAAGGACCACTAAACCTTTGCTTCGTGGTCAGAAGCACTGACCTTATGCTACCGCGCATACTTGTTTAGGTTTATTTTTCCGTGCCTACACAGTTAAAAGTGTTGATGCGTTTTTTTACAAGACTTGCATCGTATTTCATGCTGCATTTGCGACGATATTTTCCAGTAGTCCAAGTCTTAAAGTATTGATAAACGAATCATGATCGATTTTTCTTCATCTTTGACGAAACATGCTGATTCAGCCATACATTTCACTGACGAAAATCCCATATAAAATTCCCACGAACGCAATATCAAAATGTTAAGATTTATCGTGTATGAATATATTATATTACTGAATCGTTGTGGAAGTTTCATCAACAAACAAGAAAATAACATAACAAAAAACCAATAAGAAATAATAAAATGTAAAATTTTATTTTATTTTACATGTTTTTTTGGATCAGATTATTTCCAATTTGTAATCTTTGATATATCAGTCATGCAATTCATTAACACACCATGCTTATAAAATGATATATATTGTAACTTTTAACAGAAAAATTACCCCGAAATGTAAGCTTTTGTAGGAAAAAAAGAACGAACACAAAGCAGAAAGTTTGAAGAATTTTCGACAAATTTTTTAATGAACGAACACAAGCCGGACGCGTTAAAAAATGTTCGACAAGAAATACAAGAGATAAGAGTTATCGGTTATCGCGAGTTCTACTGTTTTCGTTGTTTTCTTGTTCTGTTTGTTTTTTTTAATATTGACGAAACCAATGCAGATGAATTAAAGAATATTCTGCAAGTCTGTTATTGGCGAATAAAAGCCAGACGCGTAAAAGAATATTCTGCAAGTCTGCCTTATGCAGCAAGTTTGTTTAATTTATTTAAAAGCAGAGTAGGTAGTCCGGTAACTAAAACTGCATTTTAATTATATGAAAGATTTGGTATTTATTAGAAAATTCACAGATCTAAGAATAAAACAAATTTTAGATTCAAAGTTGCTTTCGTCAATATTGCAGCATGTGTCGTTTCCAAATCAATCAATGCAAGGCCTACTTGAGAAATGCCTAAAAGTATGCTTTCAGATTCAAATTTTTAGACCGTAATGTACATTATGAGTATTAACCGAAAGACTCAATTCAATCATAAAAGAAAGAAAAGAACTACTGATTGTAAATTTAACATGAGTATGTGCTACTCAAATAAATATGTGTCCGTGGCCCAGTTGGTAGAACAGCCACCTATTGATCCAAGCTTAGTGTGTTCAATCCTCGGCGAAAGCAAAAATATGAAAAGTTATTAAGTAGCCGTTTTTTTCGTTTTTATACAAGCAGTGGAGCGAATTGCTGTGTTGTTGTTTTCATAAGAACCATTTCGTTACATTGGCTTTACCCCCATCTAGCTCGCCGTATTGTTGTATACGCGGCTATAGATATTTCACTTCAAAAACATTCTGTGTCAGAAGGCATTTGAACCTGGGTTCTATTGCATACAAGCAACCCACGTCAACCAGTATGCCACGGCCGCCACAGTTATTAAAGAAATGATTCATAAAATTGTTTGAGCTACCCTGTATGCTGACATATTTAAGTCTTGCTGCTGTGACAACTTTCGCAGGTTCCCATTGGGATATGACCAAAATGTGAAAGGATGCAAAACTACCAAAAATACAACAACATTTTCTAAGAGATAAGAAAATTCACAGCATAACAATAATGAGCATAAGGAACAATAACAACAACAACCACGACAACAACACCAACAGTTATGGCAACAATACAAAAGCAAACAGATATATATGTAAATTTTTAGTAGGACGACTTAGCGGCACCGACTGACCACATATTCAAATGAGAGAAAAGCGAACAAAGAAATGTAAGGAGAAAGAGAGAAAGAGAAAAAGACAAGTTAAGAAAACGTAAAGAGCTAGAAAACCCAAAAATCCAAAAACAATTCAACAATAGAGCAAATTGGTCGAAATACATACGCGTAAGATACGCAGAAATACTTTACTTCACTTCGCACACAGCACGCACCACCCACGTCTGCGTAACGTACGTACATTCGTACATCTATTTAGACATCCGCATGTCAACCACCATCACGACTAAAGCGAATTCACGGAGGCAAACAAGCGGTCAGTTCAGTTCACTTTCGGCAGAACTTCGTTGAAATAATTTAAGCCTTCGGACGCAATTTCGCATTCCAAATAGGGTTGGATGGGGTCGATGTGGGACGAAAACGGCTCAGCTCACATAATGTGTGCTTTTGTATGGATGCCATTGCATGCCTTCTCGGTGTCCTCATCAGCATAAGTGTTGTTCCACATTCAGCATCCCAAGGATAACTCAACAACAACGCGAGATGTTGCCTTGCCGTGAAAATATCATTTAAAACCTCACCACCACCAGCACCCCCTTATTTGCTTATATCTATGCGAGAGTAATATTTGCAAGTATGTTTGTGAGTATGCAAATACAATTCAATAATGGCAAGATATTGGAAAACAGTTTGAAGGACAGGCCTGGACCAAAAGAGAAACTTGGTGGCCATACGTTAGAGTGAAGTAGCTAGTGAAGTAGGCAGCTGAGAAAGTCTATAAAAGATAGAAATAAAAGCCATAATAATAAGACGGCTATAGCAATGTTTGTACTTTCCGGCAAAGATTTCCCTTACCATAACATCAACCTGGATGCTGTTAACTATTTCTGTGCGTCATCTCTGGAATAGTACAATGCATCTTAAGGATTGCGAATAAGCTGCTTGAACTCAATTCGATGCAGATCCGCGCTAGAAATATAGACAAGGAAACCTGAAGTATACCTAAATCTAACAGAAAATTATCGTTTAAGCTGCAGAACAAAGAAGTTGACAGCAGGTGATTAGAACGGACTCTCACAAAATATTGGTAGAACGAATACATACACACATCCACACATGCATGAATACATACTTACAAACACATAGAGCAGACCCTCCTATTCAAAACGGACATGTCAGGTAGCCAGGCAGGACAACGTACTGTATAAAAAAGGACATATACTCGGACGCAGTCACACAAACGCGCATTCATAATCTGAGAGTAGTTGTAAAATATTTCGCTCACTCAAGAATATTCTCTAAATCTTACGGAGCTGCACTGTAAATAATTAAAACAGATGATTTTTTTTACAATAACTAAACTTTAGTTAATACTTTACGTATTTACAATTACTTTTAAAAAAACACGAATAAAAGAAAAATTCATATAAGCAAATATAGTTCTCGTCGAACCATTTACTATAAAAAATTAAGAAGTTAAAATTAAAATACAGAGAATTTTTGCGATTTTTATGGTTTGTATCGGTACTAAGAAAAAAACTTGGATATTTATACCTGGAAAGGTGAAAACTCCTGTCTTTAAATTATGTCATCCAGTATCTGACCGAAACCGAAATTTTTGGCGAAAGCGAAACGGAAATTCAGTCATTCTAAAAATATTCGGCAGTCTTCAAAACTGTTTTTTTTTAAGTCAAATGAAAATCAATGTTTTTTGCCATTTTTCTACACAACTTTTCAGTTTTATTTTTCAGTCAATAATTGGCGATCCACCATGTAGGCTGGAATTCCACCACAAAATTTTACTACAATTTTTATTAAAAGTATGAGTTGTGTATGAGTTAGAAATTTAAAATCTTGAACTATTTCAAAAATTTTGTTGTGTGTCATACAAAATAAGACTTTTTGAAGTTTTGATTTCGGTAATATTCCTTACTACGAAATTTCTGACAACCATATTGGTGGGATACTCGTATATTCGAACACAATATGAAATATTGTAATGTATAAATGCAAAATCGCAATATTAATATTGAGTTCTCCACGCGAGAAGGCCATGATTTACACTTCATGTCTCCGACTTGCTTCAAATTTGGATGGTCAATAGACAAACGTAAAAAACGAAAAAATTAAAAATTTTCAGTTTGAAATATGTGCTTGAAAAATATGCGTAATTGGAAAAGCTGCAATTCAAAGAAAAAAATACGTTTTTGTTATAAATATAAATCAAATGATATAAATCAAAACTGAAACGCATCGAAACATTGCCTTTCTAATAATATTTTTTTTTTTTTGACATATTTCTTACAAAAATTTATTTTTAAAGCCCTGGGATCTCATCACGTCATCATCATTTATTTTCAATAAATTTAGCTTTCGTGCTTCCGACCTAATTGTTGACCTGCAGGTGTTCATCAACAAAATTGATGCGTATCTTAATTTGTTTAAGAGCAAATAATTTTACCTAAAATATAATTTTGAACACAATAACACAGAACTATTTGATTGAAAAGTTAACAATACTTACATTTTTGCTGCAAAAAATATCACGTCGAAGCACAGCAAACAAAAAAAACATACGTAGATAACATACGTTTCTATTGACTTTCAGACCTTAGCAAAACTTCAAACCTTAGAACGACAAACGAGACGACAATGATGCATTTATATGAAGCAAACACTTGACGATATCGTCGAAGAGTATCGTTGAACGATGATCGTTTTGAAAGTTGAGTGATGAGAGCCCTGAGTATTGCACAAATTTTGAGTTATGAATTTTTTTGCGAAGACTTATCTATACTGCTGTATCTCGAACACCAAAAGGCGCGAAAACCCTAGACTGGTCATCCGATTTGCATGATCATTTCAATATAGGGGGTTTCCTGTATGTCAAAAAACAATGGGGCTATCGTAAAAATGCTTCAAAGAACTGTGATGTAAAAAAAAACGAATGCACAGACACTGCCAAGGCATAGCCATGTGCCCTAGCTATAATATATAATATATCGCGCATTCCGTGAATAACTAAGCCGCAGACTCGAGAAACTAATCTTTTATGTTTTTTTTTTTATTTTTTTCAGTTTTATTACTAACCGATCAGTAAAATAAAAATATATTTTACTTTTGACGAAAATATATTTTAACCTACAAAATCAACACGACTTCGACGTATCGAGTGATGGCAACATATTATCATCTAAGCAAGATTCTAAATACACAAAAAAAAAAAAATTGTTTCTTACAAATACGTTACCATTGGGGACACCGTACGTAACCGAAATTTTAATTTTTATAATTTTCGTATATAATTTTGAATTTATTAAAAAGAAAATATTGAATTTTATACTATAATTATATATAAATAATAAAATGTTTCTTGAAATTTTAACGCGTTCCGCTGATTTATTGGGTTTTTTATATTAACTAAAACTGCGGTATTTTTTGTGACCTTCGTACGCAACCTAGTAGATACTTTATATTTTGGTTAATGTTTTAATAAATCTATTAAACCAAATTTAAATTTGAAGATACACATATACTAAATAAAACTGAATTCAAGAAAGAAAAACTTAAACTCGTTTTATCATTAAAATGCACAAAAATATACTTTACAGTACTAGAAAATGTCACCGTACGCAACACGAAATGCGTGATATATAATTTATATAATGTATACATATATTTACAAATTATATATACGTTAATGCATTTAATTTATTTAATGTATATAGTATGCTAGTAATGTTTATAATAAATGTTATATAACTTGCTATTTGCCAATGTGCTTTCTTTAAGTCGACTCACACTGGAGTAATACATATCAATTTGTTTGATTAGTTCAGTGGTGTTAACATAATTTGGTGAAATTACGGTGTTAGGCACAAGAAATTGGTGTTTTTGGTGTAAATTTTCTTTTAGTTGGAACAAAAATTACTGTAGAATTACTGTAAGACTAAAATAATAAAAAAAAACCAATAAAAATGAAAATTCATGCACAAGTTTTTTATTGCATGTATAAAACTAAAGTGACCAACATTTTCAAAGAACAAAAGAAGTACATAGAATGAATATAAAGTTAAAAAAAGAAGTACACCCAAAAAATTGCCCAAGAAGTTTTATCTATACTATTAATAAATCTGTAGCCACTTTTTATGTTCACTCATCACTCAAACGACAACTCAGATTTTTATAAAATTTTGTACACATATTTATAGGTCAGCAGAGAGTGCAATAGGATACTTTATTTTAACCCATTAACAACCAATGTTACTATATGGAAACATATGCGTCTCGAATTTTCATTAAATACTGCATAATATTTCAAAAGTTTTAGTGCCAGTTTTTTAAAAAAAGTAAAATTAGCATGCAATAATAACTTATTTCTGCTCAATGGCATACATAGTTTTCACCAAAATGTTGCTTCAAGTCTAAAAATGTCTGTTTTTTATGGTTTTCTTTCGGTCCTAATGGATTAAATTGCACTTCGGTTAAACGAGGACAAAATCAATAAACGCTTTTAAATTTCCTTCAATTTGATACCAAAATCATGTATGTAGTTTGAAAACTGTGAAAAATTTTAGTACCAGATCTTTTTAGTATTAATTATAAGCTGAGAATGAGAGAAAAACGACTTGAAATTCACACTTTTAGTTTTGAAGGCAAATATTTCTGTCAGTTTGCAATGGATTTCAATAATTTTTTTTTGAAAAATGTTGTTTGTTGAAATATCCTTCAAACATAAGTTGAAATTTTTACTAAACCAAAGTATTAATATTTTTAAAAATTTTTTTAAAAAATGTTGAAAAATTTTTAGTTTAAGCCAAAAAATTGGATAAAAGTTGTTTTTGTTGTAAAAAAAATTAAATCCATAATTTAGGTTTTCGATTTCCTATCAGATGATATAACAATCTTAAGGTTAATAATTTGTAGTATTACTTAAACAATAAAAAATCGTTTTGGTAGCGAAAAATCAAGCCTACCCACTATCAATTTTTGAATGAAAACTTTTTGAAAACCCGGCGAAGCGGCGGGTTTAAGCTAGTTTATAATAGATTCAAAATTAAATCAAGCTTACAATTCATTGCTTATTAATAACTTAACTTACTTAGCAAAGACACAAGCCCATATTTCTTAAAAATACGAATTTTAAATTGAAAAGTACGAATTTAACTTTTGGTACGAATATAAATAACAAAATCACGAGCTTAACTTTTTTGGTAAGAAATCAATTTGATATTGACTTAGAAACTTAAAATTCAAAATTTCCTACATATATTAATTAATTCATATGTAATAATCAAAAAACTAAAATAAAATAAAATAAAAATAAATATCATTCAAACCATTTAAAAAAATTAGAGAAAAAATACATAATTCATTCCATCGTGTAAACTTCGAATTAAGATCATCAGTAATTATTGGAAATGTTGGTTAATGGAACTAAATTTAAATTAAAAAATAATTATATCCAAACGTACGATTTTTATTTTTTAAAAAATTTTTCAACGATATATGACTCATTGTGGCGCGCTAAAGATTTTGGCAATCCAAAACTATTAAAAAATTCACATTGAGACATATATCTTCCATTAGTATGCAAAAAATAAAAACCGTACGCTTAGATATAATGATTTTTTAATTTAAATTTTGTACAGTATTCTCTAAATAATAAGAACCAAAGAAATTTCTTAAAATAATTGAAAAAGTAGATAGAATTTTTTCATATAAAACATGGAATTTAATTTGCTAGCCTTACATTTCGAAGTTAAGGTTTGTAAAAACTGCCAAAAAAAATTTTCAAAAATCTAATTACACTTTCGTTAAGGGGTTTTGTTAAACTAATTACAAATATTTATTGCATCGTTTCATTTTGCACTAAATTCCAGGGATGGTAGATGATAAGAGATGTCGCAAATTTGATTCAAACAAATTTTTTCTAAAAAAACGTTATTTTTTTTGCCGACAATTGAAATTACTTGAAATTTCAAAAAAATTACTGTCCTACTGTATGAGCAGCCAAATTACGGTAGAAAACAGTATTTACTATGTTGTTAACATCCCTGCATGGTCGTGTTAAAAATAATTGAATAAATATGTCTTAAACACTTCCTTTTAGGAAATAGTTCGACTACCATATTCGTTCTTGGTCTATGCCTTTATGAAATCTAGGAAAATTCCGGTTGTAGTCTGCTCCAAGAAAAGTTCGGATTTTTGAAAGAAAAGAAAAGAGTTAAATATATTGTGTTTCGATTTCAAAACTCACTGGTACGCATCGACAAGGAAACAGCAATATTTCCTGCAGTTCAACAAATTTGTTCAACAAGGAACAAGAGGACAGTTAAATGCGTCCAAAGTGATGCAAATACTATCAAAATCAGAAAATGATGCAAAAAATAAATAGATGTAAAAAAAAAGTAGTGTTGTCTGTTTTGGTAGAAGCCTAAATTGTGACATCATTAGTTCAACATCATAAGCCAGTCTGATCAACATGAATTTCACAGCTATACATACGTGCAGTCTGCAAAGAAGGATTGTTACCCTATGTTAGTTACCCAAAAAAGATTTTGATTTTTGAAAACGCCGAAGAGTCATCGGAAATTACAAAAATTAATGTTGAAATAAAAACTAGAATGTATATGTTGTATATGTTGATGATTGCCATTTCAAGTGGACATGAAATTGAAGTAGAACATTTTCGTGAGTTTGCTTTAAGTACTGCCAGATTGCTTGTTAAAAAATATCCTTGGTATAATGTGGCTCCAGTGCTGCATAAATATTTTATACATGGACCTGAAATAGTCTCTCATGCATTGTTGCAAATAGGTCTATTGACCGAAGAAGCTCAGAAGGCTGGAACAAGGACTTTAAACGCTTCAGGGAGGATTTTGCTCAAAAATGTAGAAGGAAGAAAACTTATGAATACATTTTCAATAGGTGTTTGATCACTTCTGATCATTTTAATATGTTCTAATAGAATGCTATCAAAAAAAAAAATTTCAAAATTTTGCCTAAGGCAGCTTCTAAAGTGTGCAACAGAAGATGATGATATTGAAGATGGTGTTGATTACTAAAAGAAAGATGATGATTTTTTTGTAATGGATCAATGGCAGATGATTAATAACAAACAGAACTTACAAAATTAAACGCATGCTCTAAATTTTTGTATTTCATACTTATATATAGGTAAGGCCTTTAATAATATTTATGAAAAAAAAAAATAAAGTTCCATTGAAGTAAATGGTTTTATGACTCTTTTCATAGATTTGTATTGTTAGTTAACTAAAAAGAAATAAATTGTGTTAATGGAAGGCTTGGCTGATTTGATCACACTTTTTGATATCAATTGCCCCATAGAGACACTAGACGACATGTTTTGAAATGTTGTTTTCGACAACAATTGAAATATATTTGTACCTCCACGCGTAATGCATAAGAAGAGCACTAACTTGGTAACGCCCATAAGAAGGCGTGTCAGGAATAGTAATATTTATTTAGTATATTTAATAGTATACTAGTGATAACGCCCCGAAAATCAGGTGTACTTAGATAATTCGCTTCGAAGATCACACATTCTCATTTACTTTAGATCAAGTTCGTGTCTTAAGTCTTTTTGCAATTTTTTCAATTTTAAACGCTCATATCTGCTCAAAGCTACCACTTATCAAAAGCCTAATAATTTTCTGCTTACCTACAGCTCCTTGTAGGACCTTTTTAATGATATATCAAGTGTTGCTGAAGCGTTTGTAGATTTGCTGGAATAAGGGGACCCTTACCGAAATAAATATATAGATATAAATAAGTATAAAGTGTATTTATTCTTGGTCATCATCACCTCGTGAGTCGATTTAAATATGTTTGTTAGTCTGTCCATCTGCCTTGTCATCTAAGTTATCATGAATATAGTCGTAATTTTGAAGATATCGTATGAAATTTGATATATAAGCTTTTGCGTAAGAACAAATGTAAATGTCGAAAATAGAGCAAATCTGATGAAAACGCCTCCCCTCATTTATTTTTTTATTTAGTGTTCACAACATGACTAAACATAGTTAGTCATATGTGAACATAGTGTTCACATATGACTAGTCTTTTAAATGCAGTAAAAATAACAAGCATAATAACAACGACTTATAAACAACAGTTATAAGTTATAAACAAAGTAAATATATAAGCTTAAATTAAAATTTCATATTAAATTAAATTAAAAAGCAATTAATTAGTATCCAACAAGTTGTTATCAAATAAAAATAAAAAAATATTAAATATAAAATATTATTGAGAAAATTATAACAGAGACATCCTTTGAGACATGCCTCTATATATGAGCTGCTCAGAGCACAAGTGGCGTAAGTCCCCTTTTGGTAGTTTTGAGAAAATGGAATATTTAGAAAAATTCTTATTACAAATTCTATGTATAAAGAACTCAGTTTTGCTTACAAGCTATGTTAAGAGAATAAAAAGAGCTATTCATATCGTAAAAAATTAACTTAATAATACAAAACAATAATGAAGATAATTGCATACTAAATTGAACATATTTTGGAAATTTCTTATTTCCGCTGTAAAAATCTAATGTGAGATTTTTTAAGAATGTTTTGTTTTGTCCCCTAGTGATTATCTTCATTGTTAAGGGAGATATAAAATGAATGGACTTACGCCACTTGTCCTCTGAACTTTTTTGAAATTTTTCATTTCCACTGTAGAAATATAATTCGAGATATTTTTAAGATTGTTTTGATGAGGAATGATAAACTTCCACCTAGTGATTATCTTCATTATTAAGGGAGATATAAAATGAATGGACTTACGCCACTTGTACTCTGAAAAAATCATATAATTTGTCAGAACAATAACTAAGTATTACATTTTATTCAGAGTTTACATAAGCTAGGAGTTTCTAACCTGGAATCATAAATAGGTTGCATATTCCTCTTCACTTCTGTGTACATAGCTCAATTTCCTTAAAAAATGAACTTACGCCACTTGTGCTCTGAGCAGCTCATATATCACCTTTAACAACAATATTTCTTTAAGAATGAGAAAAGAAAGAAGAGATAGTATTAAGAGAAAATTTTGAAGATTTCATGCTTAAATTTTCTTTTATTCATTATACATTTGACTGATGAAAGCAATTAATTCCATATTCTGATGGCGTTCACGAAAACTGCAGGGTTGTCCATATTCGAAGCGTCCATTTTATTTTTAAATAAATCAAAGAAACCACAATTTTTTGTCCGTTCGTCATGAATATCATTTAATTGGGTTCAAGTATATTTGCTTACATCATTTCCTGAATATGATATCTCGTAAATGGTCGCCATTGGCCTCTACGACATATTGTGCCCGTTTTGCAGCATTTTCCCATGGTTTTCTTCAACATTTCGATGGGAATGGCGGTTATTTCTTGACGGATGTTGGTTTTCAGCTCTTCTAGGGTCTTTGGCTTGTTGACGTAAACCTTTGATTTCAAATAACCCCACAAAAAGAAGTCTGGAGGCGTTAAATCTGGAAGGCGCACTTTTCACTTTATTTATTTTTTTGAAAGCACGTTGAGTTTTCACTATTTACTTGTTTTGTTGAATGTGAATTTCAACAATTTTAAAGCGTTCGCGTGGCGTGTACTGTTCCATTGTAAACATTTGCTTGGAATGACGCTTCAAACGCGGTATGTCATTAGTCGATTTGGCATCACTGCGGAAAGTTACAGTATTGCCAGATGGGCGCTTCGAATATGGACAACCCTGTAATCTGATGTAGTTCAGAAAATTATGAACAGGGATTATGAGGTTCTGAACTACGAAACTGAAGTATATTAAATGAGTATAAAGGAGTTTGTGTATTAATCAAATTGTGTAAAGAAATGCAATTGCTAGCATCCAAATAAATGAAAATATTGCTACCAAGTAATCGATTGCTCAAATGGCTTATACGGTCAAGTTTTTTAAGACCATTAACGTATCTTACTGCGTTATCTAATGCAAGTCGTAACTTATGTCTTGACCTAGAATGAGGATTACTGTAAACCACCTCTGAATACGAAATTATAGGCATATAGGCCGGACAATTAACTTTCTTCTGGTATCAACATACACAAAGGATGCAGTACGTCTCAGATTCCGAAGGATGTAATAAACTTTACAAATAACAGAATTTATATGGTCATCGCAAGAAAGAGTGGAGTTGATGTAGATCTCGAGAATTTAAACCTTTTTAATGAAGTTTGGTGCAACACCATTGAGAATAATTGGTTTCATGGTTTCATAATCGGCAAGACATATGACTTGAGGGGATTGAGTTTTAGCTTATAAGCCTTAGCTCAATCAGATATATTTCTCAAATCTTCATTCAACGTTTAACATCAACAAAAATCATCAACAAAATCATAAAATCATTATCATACAAACTGACTTTATCAATATAGAAATTCTATAAAAATCAACGTGCTGACTTAATATTTTGCACATTAGCATTGATATTTAGAACCTACTCTGAGTTTGAAATTTAAAAATATTTTATGAAAATAATTAAACATTAACTCGAAAATACTAAAGAACGGCTGTGGGATATTTTATATCCAATTAAGTTGAAGATATTTCCTTCTTACTTACAACATGACATTTTTTGAAATATTTTAAGATATACTCCTAATATTTTAGAATTGAAAATGTGTTTTCAAGAATTTTAAAACAGCAAAATAACTGGATCTTGGGAATATAGTTGATCTATTACATTTCACTTACAAGCCGTATGCTACAAAAACCGATTTAAAAAAAAATAGAAGAGGAAGAGGAAGTATTGAATTCCATTCCTTCCTCTTTCATACCAAGAGGCCATTTTTTAAGCTAGCTTGACTTATTTATTCCTTGCTTACTTGTTAACAATAGTTCTATAACCTATAGCTTAGAACGTCAGACCCTCGGCATTGAGATCATGAGCTCCAACCTGGCAGGTGACATTATTTTCTTTTAGTTGTTTTTTATTTAATTTTACTACAAAATCATTCATGGTATTCAATTAACGCCGTATTTGTGGTGTAAATAGCGTATGTGCCTTAAGTTCATACAACTTACCACACATACGCAGCTTACATCACAAATACGTCGTTCATTGAATACCACTATTGTTTTTGAATGTGTATTTGTATATTTTTGAATGTTAGGAGTAAATTATCGATAGCAATTGAACTGGTGCGTAGGAAAATTGGCAGACTAGTACGCGAGGTGCTCGGGTTTAGAATCCCGCTGTGGTAACTTTCAAATTGAATATTCAAAATAATTTTTAAACTCTTCATTACTTAATATCCACAAATACAAGTTAATATCCACAAGAATAGCCGTTTGTTAGATCTTGTATATTTTGACGACAGCAATATTATTTCAGTTTCAAGGACAGACCCACTCGTGCTCCCTGAAGATCCGTACCATCCAACTTTAGAAATTGCTCTTAATTTTCCTAAACAATCTATAAAGAATCGTATTGCTCAACCTCCTGCTGTGTTAAATTTTAAAAGAACCAATTATATTTTGCTAAAAAACAATATATCTAATATTAACTGGACATCCGTTCTAAATATCGTTAATACACAAACATCGCCAGAAAACCTTGATTCGGCTGTCTCTGCTCTTAATATAACTCTCAGTGATTGTTTTCTATCATCAGTACCACAGGGAAAAGCCCGTTTAGCATTTGGTCCTGTATGGTTTACTGAAGAACTGAGAAAATTAAGAAACTTAAAATCCATGCATTATAAAAAATTTCAAAAAACTCATAGCATTACAAATTTTGGTTCTTATACCTCTATTAAGTACAAGTATCGTCAATTATGCAAGCAATCTTACGATATTTATTTAATAAAAGTAAAATTAAACATCAAATCTGATGCTAAATCATTCTGGAACTTTGTCAACACAAAACGCAATATTGATTCCTATCCTTCTTTTATGAAATATAAAACTGTTGAATCAGATAGCGAGAATATCATTTGTAATCTTTTCGCTGACCTTTTTAGAGCGACCTATTCATCTTCATACTATGACAATCTAAGCTATGCATTTAGTGTTCAATCTGGGGTTATTTGTCTCCCAATAATTGATACTAACACGTTTTTATCATACTTAAAAGCTCTTTAATCGATAACCATCGTGGAATTGTAAAATTAAGCGCTTTGCCGCAGCTTTTCGAGGCAATCATTACTTCACAATTATTACATAGTGTTAAATATTTATTGTCTCCACTCCAACATGGATTCATTTCAGGAAAATCTACGGTTACAAACCTACTTGAATTTACTTCCAAAACCATTGAGAATTTTGAAAAAAGGTTTAGACTGATGTTATATACACAGATTTTAGTAAAGCTTTTAATGTTGTTAATCATAAACTCTTAGTCTTAAAGCTATCTCTTGCTGGATTTCCCACAACACTTGTAGATGGATTGAATCTTATTTATGCAATAGAACACAACGTGTTCTTTTTAAACTTGTGAAATCTCACTGTCACTTTTGGTGTACCTAAAGGAAGCCACCTCGGGCCTCTTCTTTTTTTACTGTTTATAAATGATTTGCCATCTGTCATAAAGCATTCGAGTATTTTAATGTACGCAGATGGCGTGAAACTATTTCTTCCTTTCAAAAATGCTAATGATGCCGTTCTCTTGCAAGCTGACATAGACCATCTTTATAGCTGGTGCAACGTGAATCGTATGAATCTTAACATGAAGAAATGCAAGCACATGACTTTCACTCGAAAATCTCCTGTTACATGTATTTATAAAATTTGTTACCATACATTAGAGTCTTAGATGTCTTTCATGATCTTGGAGTAACTATGGATACTAAACTTCACTTTCATATTCATAATAATAAAATTATAAATCGAGCAAATAGTACTTTAGGTTTTATTAAACGATGGGCAAAAGAGTTTAATGATCCTTATATTTATAACAAAAACCTTATTCACCTCACTAGTGCGACCTATTTTAGAGTATGCTTCAATTGTTTGGTGCCCTCGATACAGTTGTTACATTGACGACATTGAATCAGTTCAGACTAACCGCTCTATCCAATTCATTCTATTTACAACTAAGATGCTAACCAAATTGCAACTGTATATACCTGAAATCCTGACAATTTACATTTTTATAAAATTTAATTGTACATAAATTAATTGTATCATATTTATTTTGTATAATATTAATTGCTATGAAGCCATATGTGCTTAGCATTCAAATAAATAATAATAATAATAATAAAACAATATACCACTGACTTTGAGTTTGATCAACAAATTTCCTTGGCGCTTAAGCACGTAAAATGTTCTTTAAATTTAGTGAACTTTTTGATTTCAGGTTGTTTTTTCTCAGTATTTAATCCAGCGGTGGATATGGGAAAATCTGCGGGTCACGGACTCTCAAAATTTGATTTATTTCAGTGTTTAATTCTTCTTAATTGGTCAACAACAGCAGGATATATAGTGGCACGTATAGTAGATAAGTTAAATATTCTACTAAAATCATACAGTGTTTCAGAACCATGTACGCGGTAGAAATCATGAAAGGTGGTGGTTAGAGAATGAAGACTCACAGAATTTCAGTTTTATATCAAAAACTAAGACAGCTCAAAGCAGAAACCGTTATTTTTTTAGAGTCTCACATTAAATTATATAAAGGAAATTAAAATTGGTTTTAAATCGGCTTGGTCAACCAATTCCTTTCAACAAAAAATTTACCTCTACAATCAACAAAAGAATAATATTAAGAGTTAATAAATAATACAATAAAACAATTTCTGAATTGTTACCAATAATTAAAATTTTTTACTGATTCAAAGTGGATTTTTTTTTAACCAAAACTCATCCGATTCAATTTTTTTTTTTTTTTTTAATTATCTGCATGAAATTTTTTTACTAAAACAAGAATTTATTTCTGTCTTACTATATCATATGTGTCTACTTCGTTAGATGAGGTGAAAATAAAAATTGCAAAAAAAAATTTTGTGAATTTGCATAGCGCTGAAAACTGAAGAGTTAAGTTTCCTGTCAATTTCTATTGATATCATTCGATTCACTGGAAAATTTTACATGTGAAATGGTTGACCAAGTTGACTTAAAACTTATTTCAATATCCTTTAAATAATCAAACATGAGTCTATAAAATAATTCAAACCAAATTACAGTTGATGATTTGAGCTGTCTCAGTTTTTGAGGTATTAAACTGAAATTTCGTTTCGTTTACTTTACTTTTCATAATTTCTACAGGATTATGAACATGGAAATACAGGTCTAGATCGCGAAATGTATTTACTTTTGGCGTCAGTTGGTTATTAAGAGGCCAACTTATATTTATTTGATGATTTTACTAGTACCCGCCCAGCAGAAAACTCGCTCAGGCGTTTAGGAGTTCAAGACTGAATTTCTAAACATAATCATACCTCCATTATTCAGTTCAGATTTCAATGCTGAAATATAAATATAATTCTGGCTATTCAATTACTCAGTCAATTCGCGTTAGTTCCAGGAATTAGAAGAGCGGCTGAGCAGTAATCTGAAATCTGAGATCCAACAATTGGAAGAGTGCTTTATTTTAAACTATGATAATTCGATCAAGCTTCTGTCTGCTGAAATTGTGAGTGTTGAATCAAAGTTAGGTGCCAAAATTGATGCTGAAGTCTCTGCGCTAAAAACTAATGCTGTAGATTTAGAAAAAAATAATCTTGCTTGATAATCAGCTTCGTAAAGTAAGTTATCGGTGTGAAGAGCTAGAGAAAAATTAAGCACCGTGCTCGTTAGCAACAACTTAAGCAACATTGTTGCTGATAATTTATCAGATGCTGTGTTATTTGGAGTGCCGTATTCAAGTGACGAAAATCTTAAGGGCATTTTAAAAGAATCTGTCGTTTCATTGAGTATCAGTCACCGCAGCTAAGAGATATTTTTCGAGTTAAGCCGAATCTGCAGACTCTACAATTATCATTAAATTTTTTTCGCCCTATGATCGTAATCGTACTCTTAAAGCTTTTGGCGCATATCGGAGTCGAAATAAGTCAGCAGCTAATTTGCAATCTATTGGTCTTGAATCGGATAATAACGTGTATATCAATGAAACCTATGTAAGGAAAATCGTAAAATTTTACAAGCGGCTTTATCATTCAATCGCAAGAAACGGATTTTCAATGTTTTCACATTTCGTGGCTCTATCCATATTCGATTGGAAAGGAATTCTGAAGGCATTGATATCGGCAGTTTGGAGGATCTTCACAATGCAGTTCACGGTGCAACTGCGTAACTTGCTGTCTATCTTTATTTTGTTTTTATTGATATTTTTATTATTTTTCAGTACTTTTTCATTCTTCTTTTATCTCTGTTTATTTTTTGCAAAGATATTTGATAGTTTTATTTTTCTTTTCATTATATTTACTTTATATAATTAAAGCTTTTCGTCATTCATCTGATGGTTGTGTCTGTCTCTCATATGTTAGCTAGTCCACATAATGGCGTTGATGTCAATCCCAAAGTGCTAATCAACATTTTATGTAAACAGCGTAACGGTCTCTCTGTTGTTCATTTTAATGCGAGAAGTTTAAACTCTTCAAAGCTTGATTATGTTAAAAATTTGTTCGAAAATTTAACTGTGGACCTATTCTGTGTTTCAGAAACCTGGTTTAATCCTGACATTCCAGATAGCTTTTTAAGTATTTCAACCTATAAACGTTTTTGGAATTGCTGTGTACTGTAAATCATGTCTTTGTTCCAAACTTGTAAATAAATCTTGTGGGTCCGATGTTGAATTTTTAAATGTTGAGATTTGTAATAATAATAATGTTAAGCTATTGGTTTCTTGCGTTTATAATCCTAATAGATGTTACAGTCTTGATCCTGACTTCTCTGATCTAAATTTTCGCTTAACTGATTTTGAATCTTATATAATTTGCGGTAACTTTAATGTGAAAGTGCTGACTAAGGATAATGTTTCGGATAGTTTTAAAATAAAAGTCAAAGCAACAGGTATGGAAACTACTAATTCTACGACTCCGACTCGTTTTGCTCCAGGTGTCCTTCTTAGCTTAATAGATATCTTTATTTTGTCAGATGTCTCTTTAGTTTTACTCTTTGATCAAATCTCTGTTATATCTGACCAAGATCTCCTTTTTTGTACTATCAACTTTAATACATGTCTTTCCTCTGTTCCAATGTCAGTATCATATCGTGATTATAAATCTATTAATTACTTTTTGTTGTATGACTAGTTGTCTAGTATTTGTTGGAATGACTGTTGGTTTTCTCAATCTGTTGATGACAAATTAAGTGTTCTTGTCACTGAGATTAACAGAGCTATTGAAAATTGTTCCTCTTCGTACTTTTTTTGTTAAAAATAATTGTTGTCCCTGGCATACGACAGAATTGAATTAGCTATTAAACAAAGAAACAAATTATACATAAAATGGAAGAAACACCGTATTTTTGAATGCTGGGAGCAATTTAAGCTTGCTGTAATCAGGTTGTCTCTATAATTAGCAGTCGAAAAAAAGACTTTCATCGTAAATTGAATTGCGCCCTTCCTGCCAAGGATCTGCGGAAAAATATTCCAAGTCTTGGTGTTTGTAGTTATAGCGAACAAAAATGCAGCAATTGAGTTTTATGACGCCAACAAATTCTCCTGTTCCAATGTGGTTGAAAACGATGTTATAAATTCTATAATGAAAATTAAATCAAATGCTGTTGGACATGGTGGTATTTCTTTAAGATTTATTAAAATCATTTTACCCTATATAATTGGTCCACTAACACATATCACTTTAATACATGTCGTTCCTCTGTTCCAATGTCAATATCATATCGTGATTATAAATCTATTAATTACTTTTTGTTGTATGACTAGTTGTCTAGTATTTGTTGGAATGACTGTTGGTTTTCTCAATCTGTTGATGACAAATTAAGTCATCAACATCATGTTTCCCTAATCGTGGAAACTTGCTACTGTTATCCCAGTTCCTAAAGTTAATTGTGCAACTACCTTGAGGGATTATAGACCAATTAGTGTTTTGACCTCATTTTCTAAGATTTGTGAGTCCCTCATGGCTAATCAAATAAATCGATATCTTTCAGCAAAAAAACCTACTATCATCATACCAATCGGGTTTTTGAACTGGCCATAGCTGTGCGACTGGAATGCTGAAAGTTATTGACGATATTCGAACGTCATATGATGAAGGGCATCTTACTCTTCTTTGCCTTTTAGACTTTTCGAAAGCCTTCGACAGTGTAATCACTTTATTTTAGTTAAAAAACTTCAGTTGCTTTTTGGTTTTAATGATAATGCTGCAACCTTGATAGAAAATTATCTTGAAGGTAGAATGCAGAGAAAAAAAATTGGCGATTCTCTTTCTGATTATAAGAACTCAAACACAGGTGTACCTCAAGGATCAATTCTTGCGCCCCTGTTATTCAGTGTTTTTATCAATGATATTTTTAAAGTGTGCAATAACGTTACGATGCATGGTTATGCTGACGATATTCAACTATATTCCTCTAACCGCGCTGGACTCGATGAAGACTTATGTTAAAGATTAAATGAAGATCTCAATGCTATATCCAACTGGTCGTCCAATAATGCTCTTTGTCTTAATGAAAAACTCGTATATTCTTCCAATTTCTAAAGATAAGATTGACCTCACTCAAATTCCACCAATATTTTTAAACAATAATATACTAGAAATGGTTGATAAGGTTAAAAACTTAGGTTTTTATCAAATTTGAGGCTCTCCTGTTCTGACCATATAAATAATGTTGTCAAGCGCATTTATTTCACTCTGCGTTGCTTGCGGTTGTCGTCAAAATATGTTCCCATTAAGACTAAGAAGAAATTTGTTGTTCTTTTAATAGTCCCTTTAATAACATATTCTGAATTGGTTTACAGCAATCTTGATTCACAATCTTCGCACAAAATCCATGTTGCCTTTAATAATGTGGCTAGATACGTGTTTGGTTTAAGGCGCATTGATCATGTATCCCAAATAAGTAAAGAAATGTAGCATTATTACCGATTTAAACGAAAGAAATTGTTTATTTTTGCATAAATTAATACATAATAGGACTCCATTTTATCTCTACACTAAACAACGCTTCAGTGTTTTAAGCCGAACTGCAACCTCATAATACCTAGATTTGACAGTTTGAATTCAAAACGACAATTTTTCGTCAACGCCACTAAACTTTGGAATTCATTACCGTACAGCATAAAATCTTCAGTTAGTTCGAATAACTGGTGGTTTTCTCTAATGGCATACTATTCAAACATCGAACTATTACTACTATTAATTATCTTACGTCAACTTCTGGTTTTTAATTCTTTATGATGTGCTCGAATTCAAACTCAATTGTACCTAAATCAAATTCATTCTTAAAAACTAATTATACCATTGCTAGAACTAGCTAGATATTTTCTATGCTTTTTATATTTTTATCTTTTTTATAAACACAATTTGTTGATTATGTATAATATTTGTTGTTCTGTAAATGATTTTATTACATCTTATTGTACTAACAGGTGTCAAAATAAATAAATACGACACACGAAATACCTTTTTACAGACCCTTATTCTAAAATGAAATTTAAAATCTTATTTTATTTAAGGCCGGATTTCATATCCAAATTTAGAATTAAAATTGATATTCAGACTAGAAATCGCAAATAAAAATTTTAAAAAAGTTATAATCAATTTCAGGTTGTATGAAAAAATCAGGGGTGTTTTCAAGGAAATGTCAGGCCTAGGTCATGCCTGTCAGGCTTCAATTTCAGCTTGATCAGGCATGAAATTCCTGCTGGGCGGGTTCGATCCTCACAGCACAGACGGCCGTGCTGTTTTATTTTTTTTTGTTATTTATATTTTTTGTTTAGAAATATTTAAAACATGAAATTGCCCACAAACCTGTTAGGAATCAATTGCATTTTCCTTGTGCTCGCATTGAATCGCGCACCATACGGCTACAAGTTCAGGAAGCTACCATCGCACAACAAAGCCGAAAACAGGCGTTGTATACAAACTTAACATACTTAACTTAGCATATGACACTAAAGAAAATGGTCGCTTTTTTCAATATATTTATATTGATATATTTATATACTCGTATCGATATAATATATTTATATCGATGATTCAACTCACAAAAATGATTAGTGAAAAATTTGAAATGTTTCGCAATGCTGATTTTGTTTATAAGTTTCAAACATTTTAGTACAAAACAATTATTTTAGCCTCGTACTGATCATCGTCTAATGATATTACACTTAATATAATTTTACACAATATAGGTTATAACTTAACGAGTTGAAAAATGCAGTTAACCAATTTTCGACAAAAGAGCACTTAATACTTTTGTACGCTTAACCATCGATATATATGTAAATATAAATACATTTTTGAGATGCCATACCGTCTTCTTTCATATCTGTTCTGCTTTAAGTTGGCATGTCACAAAACAAACAGACATTCGGCGAAACAAACCACCCTGGTACTTAGGTATTCAAAAAATTTTTTTGAAGGTGGCGGCCGTAGAGTGTGTGGCCCATACGCCAGAGAACCCTGATTCGAATTCGACCTGACGCAGAAAGTTTTTTCAATTGAATTAATTTTTCTGTTCGGCCGTCACCTCTCTGCAGACAATGGCAAACCTCAGAGAGTAAAAACTGCCATGAAAAGCTTCTTGAGAACATAAGCCGTTCGGAGTCTGCATAATGCTCTCGATCATTTGTGTTCAAACATTTCACAACACAATTGATCATAAGAAGCTCGGTCAAAGTCCTTTCAAGAGCTTCGTTTTTTTTTTTTTTTAATGAAATGCGATTACGAACTGTTTGAGCATTAAGTATGTTTTTTTTAGAATTTTAGTTTCATTTAATTACTATTTGAAACGCCTTCCGGAATTAGTTAATGAGAATATCTTTTGAATGCACTCTTTGAGAAGGCTACGAAGAAGCACACTTGAAATGCCGTCTGAAAGCAGTATCCCTAAGAATTTGCAAAAAAAAAAAATTTGCTGGGATAGAGGTAAAACTGACAAACATCCCTTTTCAAATCATAAGTAATTTTTGAAATTTATGTTCAAAATGTATCAATGGATATTAATATTTTGATGTTGTTTTGTTTTTTGTTTGGTTTTAGTAGAGTTTATAAGTGTTTTAAAAAATATAAAATAGAAACGCCTATATTTTAGTCTATTTTTATGGCTTAGGCTCTCCTAGTCTTGCAAACTTTATCAACAAAGTTTTCTATCACTCGGTTTTCTAAATACGCTGTATAGTTTTTTTTTTTGTTGTATACATATTTTTCATTTTTTTCTTTTCGGAGAAAATTTATTAAGATTTATATGTCGAGTAAAATTAAGGCGATGTGCACTGAAAATAGGCAAAATAAAAATTATTTTTTTATTAAAGTTGTCTTAACTGTTTTCTGAATTCCCTAATCAAACGTGTAATGCTTAATTAAATGATCAAAAACATCACAACTAAAGAATTTTAATAACTAAAATGATAGTCCCAAAATTGATTAAAAAAAATTGATTGTTAACAGATAGTTCTTTTCAATATATTTATTCAATATTCAATAATAGTAATAAATATAAAGTATGCACTATAGCTTAATTTAAAAAATGCCTTTTAATTTTTCATGTTTTTATTTCCACTTTTCTAACCTTTAAGTCAGTAAAATCAAGGCGAAATATTGAAGTTTTCTTATAAACAAATAGCTAAATCACGTTAAAAAGAAATTATGAGCTAAATAGGTTAGAACTATTATTTTTATAGAGGTTATTAACAGATCAACTCTGTGCGTTATCGGTAATAGTAATCTTGTTACCGGTATTAGTAATCGGTATTCTGTGCACTTGGCTGTCAGACATCGTAAGCTCGTTTAAGAAGAAATAAAGCTCTTTTCTTGCATATGGCTATTGTGCTTGTTGGCATCTAAGAAGATGGTAGCAATATTCACTGGTACGCTTGCTTGAAGAATACCAAAATAGTGCTAACGTTATCAAAAGGTGAATTTCTTCGTAATAAGATTTTCTTTACCTCTACAGGGTGATTTTCTTTCATGACGATGCACATTGGTTGGAGCTCGTACCAGAGAACTGCTATGAGTATCCGACAACAAAATTAAGCAAATATAATAAAATTAAATCGATATGAAATTAAATTTAAAGTCTAATATTTGGTTGTGTAGCCCTTATTTTTGATGACTAGTTCGCATCTGAGTTGCATAGAGTCCACTAAACGCTGACACCTCTCAACAGGAATTTTTGCCCAAGACTCGCAAACCGGCAGTTTTTGTTTGATTTTTAAGAAAAATATTAAATAAAAATTATACAAATAAAGCCAAATTATAATCGATTAATGATTATTTTGGATAAATAATACATTTTTGTTTGTCATCAATCCTATGGAATAAATTGGAAGATGTATAATAATATGCTTGCTTTTGGGCTTGTGCGTATTTTTTTCGCTTTGATTCAAGGGTGGTGCGATGGTAGCACGTTCAACTTGCAGCCGAATTGTACGCGGTTCGATGAGAGTGCGGAAAGGAGAAAATGCAATTTGACTGACACAGGTTTTTCGACAAATTTTATTTCTTTTAAATATTTATAAATAAAAATATTGTTAAGAAAAAATAAAACAGCAAGATCTGTCGTCTGTGCTATGAGAATTGAGCCTGGGCACTACTTAAGGCACTACTATAAAATTCAAATAATAAATCCTCTTGATATCCAACTGTGTATATTAAACTTTTATTAATATTAATATTTATTAATATTAGTATATTTAATATTAAACTCTTAAGTAGCTGTCCATTAACAAAAGGGACAATTGATATTGATAGATCGCTTTATGAAAAAAATACAGTTTTTTAACTACTACTGGTATGAAGACTGCTTTTTAACTATTTGGTTGCACTGAAGGAGGCAATGTTGACAAAATTAATTATGAATCTTCCCAGAAATTTCATTTTTGGGTAAAAGTTTCACTTTTACTGTGCGTGGCGGCCACACATATGTATATTTTTTTTTTCTATGATTTCTGGTCCAATTATATTTCTATGATATCCACTTTTATTCCACAAATTCCACAAATTCAGATGTGAAATCTGGCCTGAAATAAAATAATACTGAATTTTTGTTTAATTTCAGGATAGAATACCGATCTTTAAAAAGTTAGCCTGAATTACTTTTAAATTTTAGCATTGAAATCTGTGCTGAATAATGGAGGCATGATCATGTTTAGAAATTCAGTCCTGATTTCCAGTCTGACCTTAAGAGGCCTGAGTGAGTTTTCTGCTGGCGTACAAATTTTACAAACTATTTAAATAAATCCGTTCGTTAACCCAAAAAACTTGCAAGTGAGAAACAAATAAGAGAGTACGATTTTCTCTTTAGTCCAGTTTTGAAAAGTTTTTGCTGGCTGATTTTTTTCTTGCAAGAATTTTCATGAAATAACAAAAAAACAAATGTCTAAAACAGATGTTTTAAATGTACAAAATAAATAATAAATGAAGTAGTGAAATGTAGTATTTTTTTTTATTTTTTTTATTTTCTTTTCAGCTTTTCTTTTCCTTTTAGATTTTCATTGTATTGTGAGAGAATTTTTTTCTTACTCTCAAAAAATTGTTACTGGCAAGTTTTTACTGTAAAAGTACGCGAACAGACCTATTATCTTAGAAAAATATTAACATTTTATTATATTAAACAATTTATACATAAATTCATACACCATGATGATCAAATCGTCTGTATTGTTTCACAAATGCTGTTTTCTTTTTAGTAAATGTAGTAAATGTTTCGATAACGTTTTAGTTTTAGTCAAAATGGAATGTATTGTCTAGAGATATTAATGAAATGATTGAGGCAAGAAGAGAACAATATATTTAAGGGAGTATTTCTGGTTGGAAGGCATTTTTTGGACCCTTTTTGAAAAACTTCTCATATGGAAACGCAAAGAGTGATTTAAGTTCTATTTTTTTATTATATTAAGAGCATATTAAATTAAATAAAAAGTTGTTTTTCCTTTGTACGAGGGCTGTTCAAAAAGTTGTCGGCCTTCAAAGTTGGGCGTCGAAAAACAAGGTATGCTGCTTGCGGCCCGGATAACTCGACTTCGGATCATCTGAAATGGAAAAAATAAACGGCGTTAGATTTAATACAGATGTAATTCTGATCCCTACCTCAATCATAATTTTGCGATTATTTTTTACAAAATAGCGGTCATTGAAAAATGAAAAACCGATTATGGGTCTTTTTTTGTAGTTTAATGTAAAAAAAATAGAAAAAAAATTGTTTAAAATTATGGTTGAGATAAGAACCAGAGTGCTGACAATTTTGCGTCGATTGCGCTTTGTTTCATAAAAATGACTTTGAATTTCAATAACATGATTTTGAAAAAACTCAAAGAAAATTTTAGGCAATAAAACATTTTATTTTTTGTGAAATACTTACATATATCAATCTTCAATGCCCGCCCCACAAAGATCTCCTTCCTCTTCAAAAAATTGAGGACTTAGCGGCTCTTTGTGCTCTTCGGGCAGTTCTACCCGAAGAAATTAGAGAAAAGAAATCTCCAGATGCAATACTCGCTGAAATTTGTTGGTGGTATAAAAACACCTTTGAAGAAGAGGAAGACGAGGAGAAAGAGGAAAGAGGGGAAGACAAAGATGAAATTCCAGAATATCTGTTGTACGAAATTATCCACCTTTCTGATGATGATGACGATGACCAAGATATTAGAGAGAGAGAGAGATGTTGATCCACAGCCGCCTGTTAAACGGCAACTGGCCAAATCATTAATTTAATTTATTTTATTTTTTTTCTTAAAACTTTTCATTTTTATAATTTCTTTTTCAATGTTTCTTCAAAACCAACACTGAACAAAATTGGTACATAAAAAATGAGAAGTAAATTAATATTAAGCTGGAAAACGCAAGTTTTGTATTATGATTGTTTTCTTTTCAAATTAAATTTATTGAAGAAACTGAGAAGCATATTATGGATCAAACAGAAAGCAAAAAAGACTTAGTTTTGTGGAAAATATTTTCAAAAAGCATGACAAAAAATAATTTTTCCAACATTTTGCTTTATAAGCACCACAAAAATTTTCTAAATCAATTTTTTAAAAAATTTTAATTGTTGCACAAGTCTCTAGCAACAATTTGGCTTTTACAGATTAAAAAAATATCAAGTAGTCGACGAGTTATAGCCAAAAAACCATATAAACAATATGCTGAAAATCGGCATTTGACTGCAATGCCGATAATAACCAATAAACAATATGCTGAATTTGAAGGTCGATTAAAAAAAAAAAATTCGAACTAACATAATTAAACGCCGCGATACGGGTCTTCTAATTTAGCCTCTATATTCACCCCTCTCTCAGAATCGACTTAACTTTTGCTAACCTGAGTTTGTTCCACAGTGTTATTTGAAGTATTGGCAAAAAACCTTCGTTAAATATAACAGTTGCAATATAATTGGCAATCTCAATAGTGCGTGTCCTCATTTCTTTCGTATTGGTTACCACGAGACTGGCGTTTCAAGGGACGAGTTTTTCGATGGCTTCCAGTGTTTCTATTATTTTTATTTCTATTACTTTTTCTATCCATTGTCTTTAGCACAAACAAAAATTTTTATCAAAATTGTTCTTTTCAAAACTGTATGTGATGGCGCGTCCGGTTTATAACTCAATTCAAAGTGAACTAAACGCTGCCAACATTCGGACACCTAAGCTCTTAAATGTGTATTAATTTATTTTTAAAATGCGTATATAAACAAGTTATTACCTTCTAAAGAACGCGTTGAACGAAATTCGGTGGTTGCTTCAAACCGTTGCATTCAAAAAGTAGCCAAATTAAGCAAATCGCATTTTGGCGAAAACATTGCTGGACAAAAAAGGCCATATCTCCTAAAGTATTTCGAATTTCAAAAACCCTTTTAGGACGATATTCTCAAATATCCAAGCTATAAAAATATGCAAGAAAAAAATCGAACAAAAATTTTTGCCATCCAGAAATATTCCCTTTATTTGTTTTTAATTACATAATTACGTAAATACTTACGTAATACGTAACACCAATTACTTAATTAAACCATAATGGAAAAAATGTCATGTATCGACTTATGATTAAATTATGATTATGATTAAAAAAAAAAATAAATAAGATATTTGAATCAAACAATATACATTATAAAGTAACATTACGAGGGGTGCCTTTTATATTTCGGGATTAGAGAACAAAAACAAATATTAATCATCGAAAATCACTTTGTTTTTCAAAATATTCTCCATTAAGATCTATACACTTTTGCATGCGTTTGAACCAATTGTCGAAGCACTTTTGCCACTCTGATTGAGGTATCTCCAAAACATGCATTCTGAATGCCGCAACCGCTTCTTCGGGCGTCGAAAATCGTTGTCCACGCAGTTTATTCTTCACGGTTGGGAATAAAAAGAAGTCATTCGGTGCCAAGTCAGGACTATACGGCGGATGACCCATCAAATCGATGTTTTGGGTGCTCAAAAATGCAGTTGTTTGAGCCGATGTGTGAGAGCTCGCATTGTCGTGGTGAAGAGTGATCCGTCTTCGGCGGTTGGTTTTCCTGATTTCTTGGAAGACAACTGGCAAACAAATGGTTGTGTACCACTCAGAGTTGACTGTTCTGCGTTGTTCTAGTGGTACGGTTGCGACATGTCCATATTTTCCGAAAAAACAGGCGACCATTTGCTTGGAAGTGCTTCGTGCGCGAACAACTTTTGTTGGATTTGGCTCATCTTGAAACACCCATACAGTCGACTGCTGTTTACTTTCGGGCTCATACGCGTAAATCCACGATTCATCACCTGTCACGATGTCATAGACGTGTTTCGAAGCACCGCGATCGTATTTTTTGAGCATTTCCTTCGACCAATCGACACGAGCCTTTTTTTGAGCGATTGACAAATTGTGTGGGATCCAACGCGAACAAATTTTTTTGACAGTCAAATGTTTATGCAATATTGAATGTATGCTGGTCCCACTTATGCCTAAGGTTGCCTCAATCTCACGATAGGTAACATGACGATCTTGCAATATCAGTTCGCGCACAGCATCAATGGTTTTCGGAACAACAGCTGATTTCGGACGACCTTCACGAAATTCGTCTTGGAGTGAACTACGACCACGATTGAATTCACCATACCATCGATAAACACTGGTCCTTGATGGAACTTCATCGCCAAAAATTGAATTAAGTTCATCCATGCACTGTTGCTGTGTTAATTCACGTCGAAAGTTGTAAAAAATAATCGCACGAAAATGTTCACGATTTAATTCCATTTTTAGACCGAGATGAATCTTTTAAGTTACTATAAACAACAATAATAGTTCTGAGTACGTATAAGCCAACAAATGTCAAACTTTGCGATAGAGCTTTCAGTTGACAGATTGCAACACCAGGGTTGCCAAATCCCGAAATATAAAAGGCACCCTACGTATTCCATAAGATTCTTGAATTAATTGCACTAAAAATTTATGACAGATTTGGTTCTTTTTTAGTGTTTTTATTTTTGTTATTTTTTTTTGTTTTTTATTTTTGAGCCAGTTTATGTCTACTATAAACTTCGGTACTTATTAAAGCAACCTAAGAGCTTTAGCGCAAACTAAAAAGGGAAATCAAATTTGTTTTACTTTACCTTTTTTTTAACTTTAAATGTGTGCGCGTAGGTCACGTTCAAAAAATGGAAATGTCCATATACATTTTTAGGGACACCGTTTCCATAAGGAATTCATAAATTCAATTGTGTTTCTTATTAGCCTTTTCAACTACTTCTGGAAGATATTTCATATAGTATTTAAATTCAATTGAAGTTAAAAAATGTACTTAATTCTAATTTTGGTTATACTTCATTAGCTCTTTATGTATTGGATTACACTCAACAAAAAACTTTGATGGGTTAATAACATCAAGCATTCCTTTGAATAAATTCTAGAAGCATTTCCGGAGAAGACCAAAGATAGCATTCCACCCAATGATATGCACACGTAAAAAGAATGTCTTCTGGGTATGAAAATGGATGGTCTGGAATTCAAGACTATCCCTTCTACTTTACCGCAACAAAAAAAGAAGAAGAAAATAAGCAAAATAAAATATTGTAGGGGTCAGGGAACGAAAGTAGACGCTAAACGTTTGCTTAGAGAACAGTACGTTAACGTTGTGTAGCGTTGGTGATTCACTCCCCAGAAATAAAATGAGGAATGCATCTTATTTTTCTTTGAAGAATTCTTTATTGAAAATAATATAGAAGAAATCATGCATACAAGGGTAAGTGATGTGGTAATGTGTGTGCCACTCTTTCTCTTCTTGCGTTACTATCCTGTGAATTGAGGATTCTTTTGAAATTCGACGTATTTCTTTGTTTCAATGCATAGAAATGATATTTTTCTCAGATATTATTTCTCAACAAAACATGTTATTACCACAATTGTAGAAAATTTCAAATTAAATTCTACATATTCCATTTTTTGGTCAAACTTACTTCTTTTTTTCACAATTGAGAAACTGAAATGGCGGTTCAATGTACTAGAGATGTCAGTTTTCAAAAAACATCAAAAACATAAGAATTTTTCAATCACTGTGTCATGCAGTAAGAGATATATACGTATTACATTTCCTATGACATCTCCATGTAAAAATTCATCGATGGATGTAATGCATAGCAAAACAAGCTATGCCTAATCGCTCACTTTCCTGATGGGTCATTATTCTGTAGCGTTATAGTTTGTGTGCTTGAACGCAAGCCCAAACAATACACTACGATCGCATAAAAATGAGCATCATTATTATAATTCCGTTGTGTAGCTACACTAAATCAACCGTACGTGTTGATGCTTTTGAGAGACAAGGAAAGCAGAGAGCTACAACAATTTAATTGTGGTTGCGAATAGTTAATTTATATCATATATTTATTAATATTTTTTACCTACCCCCTATCTGTAACCCTTCCATCCGTCCCAATACAAAAAACACAAAAACTGGCGAAAATAGCTTATATCTCCCGCACATGGCCTCCTAGAAGGGTTAAATATATAAGCTGGTCCTAATATTTTTTGCCCCTCAACATTCTGAACACACCTACCCAGTTTCTACCACACTAAAAGATACAGTATGCTGTTTGTGTTAAGTACTTGCAATGAACACAACTAATAGTACCGTATGTTTACCTGTCGAACGGTACAGAATAATAATGCTTGTGTTAATTTTTTATGCCATCGTAGTGTAGTGTTTGTATTTGCGTTCGTTCTCAGCAGGGAAGCGAGCGCTTCATAAGCGCATCAGAAACGCTCCAAAAAACAGTAGAGCGCTTAATTCTCCTTGTGTATAGCGCATTTTTTATACATACATCGCATGTCATCTGATGTATGCACTACGCTCCCGTAGTAAAAAATATAAAATCGAAGCGAGTGCCGAGCACTTTGTATTTGATATCAAAACGCAGGAAGAACCGAGCGCTTTGTTCTCCTTGTAGCATAAATCAAATACGTAAATATTTAAAATAAAACAAAAAACAATCACCCAACCACGTGTTTGAACCCGGGCATCTCGCTTACAAAGCAAGCACCCCAACCAGTATGCCATGGCCACCACAATTTAGTTGTAAAATTTGGTTTATAATAACAGAATAACTTATAAGCAAATTTTTAAAACAAAACAAAAACAAAAAACAATCGCCGCCAGCCAGCTTTGAACCCGGGCATTTCGATTAGAAGGCAAGCACGTCAACCAGTCTGCCACATCTCAATTAAAGAATTTGTTTCTTAATAACAAATAACAGCAAGTTTGATCAAATCAAATAAAATTTTGTTTATTTACCTGAAACGATTAGATGAATTTTTGAAGTTTTTGAAATTAATTTTTTTTTACATTATTATCTAATACTTTCTTTTCAAGTGCAACATTATCGTTACGGAAAGTGCTACAAATATAGCGCTATACAAACAGCACTAATTGCAAAAATAATGAAGCGCTTTTTATGTGCATACAAGTCATGCGCATTGAAATTTTTTGCTGGGATTAGATGAATTTTGAAAGTTTTTAAAATTAATTTTTTTTTGATATTATTATCTAATACTTTCTTTTCAAGTGCAACATTATCGTTACGAAAAGTGCTACAAATATAGCGCTATACAAACAGCACTACTTGCAAGAAGAATGAAGCACTTTTTATGTGCATACAAGTATACGTAATGCGCATTGAAATTTTTTGCTGGGCTTATTTTCGTTCCCTAGTGGAGCTATTAGAAGAGAACTTATACAAATTAAAACAACATTGCAAACTTTTACACTTGGGTTTTATAACACGTATTATCAAGAAGATTATGAAATTATAGGAAAAATTATTACTATCGGAGACTCAGACGATCGGAGCCAATTTTTGCCAGAGTTAAAAGTAGATAGTTCATTCATGTTGATACCAGAGTCAGCACAAGTCGGAACAAAGAAAAATGGTATAAAGAATATACTCGAAATTTAGTATAAATATATATTTTCAAGAAATATTCGTCAAGAAATATTCGTCACATATGGCAGAAATAAATTGAATCATATAATTTTATTCGTTTTTTCAATAAAGTTTTACGTTTTAACAAACTTTGTAAAAAGGTTTACACTTTTTAAGAGCAATTGTTGTATGATAAGCATACCTGGATATTTGACAATCAATATATTAACTTACTTTTTTCAAAAAACCAAATTGAAAAAGTGTTATTGCAGCCCTTCAACCATCAACTTGCGACGAATACACTCCCAAAAATTGTTTATGTTTTGTCAAATCAGCTGAATTTATTTTGCCAGTGTAACAATTGTATGCGCTAAGTCGAATTGTCCAGCCCCCTTGCACTAATTGAAGAACGTGTTAAATACGCGTGATTCTTCCAACATCAATTAATTGTCCCATGTGTTCATTACGCGCGCGCACCAGAGTGTGTTTGTGTACGCGCTGCGGAGTCTTTCTCTCTTGCATAAGATTTGCCATCAAAACCAACAATGACCAAGAAAATAGACTGAGCACAAAATTTACGAAGACTACTATACTAAAACAACATACCCTTCTCACCACACCATATCACATCGCATCACACTTAATAAGGAGAGCAAGACAACAGCAACAACAATATTACTTGCTCATACATGTACATTCTACTTGGCGAGACTCTCACCGGCACACATGAGCTGAGTACACCTCGTTTGTACGGAATGAGAAAGCTTAAAACGGTACAATTTTAAAAGTCTTGACAGATTGACGTGGCACAGCAACAAAATTAACCTTCCATACATTAAAGAGATGGCCATATACAAGCGACACCAAAAAAATTAAGAGCAAAAACAAAAAGTTAGAACCAAGAAGAACGCCAAACGAGAAGTGGTTTGAGATAATCAGAGCCTCAACATACTCTCAAGCCATTCGCATACATTGCCCACAATGCCTTGCATCAGTCATCCTCTCTCCGTCTGTCAGACAGTCCGTCCGTCTTTCTGACCACTGGGATTCACACATTCCGCTTACCTTCTTTATCATCGACATCTTGTACTTCTCATCGTCATCTTCATCTCATTCGTTTGCATGCTGTGGTTATCGTACCTAGCATGTTGCTTGTGCACGCAAGCAAGAGACCAAACGCGTTGAACGTGCATGTCCGTCTGTACATCTATCCGTCCGTCCATCCGCCTTTTCGAGTGCCTTTCTGACCGTCTCTCCATCCAGCGCCATTCGTAGGCCTGCAAAGGATATTGTGAGATTGCGAAACATAACCAGCAATGGCCAGCGACTTGTGACCAGCTGGGAATGAGTGTGGCGCGAGGGATGCCGTTTTTGTACATTTTGGCGACTTCTTCGTTGCTGTCTTCGCCGTTATTAATCATTGTTCTTTTAGCCGTCTACGAAGCCAGCGCAAGAGCGCGCGCAATAAACCACTGAACTGACCGACCAGTCGAGGCACACACACGAGTCCTTGCCGAATACTTCCTTTCGCTGTGCACAGTTTCGCCGTACACAATTTAAACTCGCTCGCTTATTCGCTCAGTTTGCATTCTCGCGATAGTTTCCATTGAAAGCGCGGTTCGAAGGTTCAGCTGACACCGCATCACGGAAACACGCAGCAATCACATCCTTGCGACACTCGGCCAAGTCAACAACACGTGAGCGCAACAGATACAATTCAATTCAATATTGAAAGTGCAAAAACAAAAAATGCGACCCTAACTTTTGTTTAAAAATGTGTAATAAATAGAAAATAATATAATTTAATATATATAGAAATAAAACAAAAAAAATCTTTCTGAGACTTATGAATTGATTTGTTTTTCTTTTTAAACAATCATTCAAATCATGTGAAAAAACGAATCTTTGCAAGCCATTCCATATAATAATAAAAGTGAAAACAACATCTTACATATTTTAACAAAACAAAAATTGAGTTTTTCAAATTAAATTAATCTTTGGATATTCAGGACACAAAGAAAACTCTGGGAGAGCTTAGCGCAAAAAGTTGAAAAAGTAAATATTAAAATCAAAACAAAGAAACTTTTAATAAAACTGGATAAGGTGCATCTCTGAGAAATTAGAACGGACATATAAAGAATTTATGTTATTACTACCAAGCTGATCTCACTGATCAAAGCCTCGTGGACAAAGCATCTTGCGATTATTTTAAAAGAAATAAACCAAAAAAAAAAAAAAATAACAAGAACAGTAACTCCATAATATTGGACTTGAAAAGAAAAATTCAAAAGAAAATCGAAAAAAATATAACAAGATATTTTTTGTGCTGAGTTTGTGAAAAAAGGTGAGTTACTCGGAATTCTTTTAGTTCTATTTAAAAAGGAATGCTTTTCTATAATAAAAAAAAAATAATATAATTTAGGTGACATTTTAAGGAATAAAGAATTTTTTAAAATATCTGCTTGTATTTAATATCCAGATTTGTAATAAAATGCTTTACTAATTGTATTTAAAAGTCTTGACAAACCGTCTTGAGAAGTGGCAACTCTGAATTGGGATGGCCCGTGCCAAGAAACAAAGATACGACTGTTGTTTTTGTCATATTGTCTGTCATATATTTGCAACCTTCTTTGCAATACACATTTTTTTATGGTTATATGTGTTATTTTATATAATTAGGCCTCTAATAGATTTCTAATAAGTTCCCTCAGTCGGTTCCAAGAGCTCGGAAATAAGCTTGATATTATATTTTTAGTCATATATTCAACTAATTACTTAATTCCAAAAACCTTTGTTAAACTGGATAACATTGTAACTGAACCAATTATTACAAAAATTGCTCAAAGATTTGTTTCACCTTTGTAACATACATATCATATTTGTAACACACGATTCTAATTTCTATCCTTTTTACAAATAAGTTCGGTTTGTTTGTAACGATGGCTCAGCAGTTTTTACTTACCACATACCGAAGAAATATTTGACTTTTAGAAAGAGTACATTTTTCATTTAGTTATATATTTACTAATTCACCATTATAACAAAATGACAGAGCAAAGATCTTGCGTTGAACTCTCCATAAACAGGGTCATTGTATTTGATAATCAGAACACAAGTTACTATAACGCAACAAATAAAAAAAAATAACCAAAATAAAAACGATCTCCTTTTGCGAGAATGGTACCAGAAAGAAAGATTACCAGATAATAATTTTCTAGATCAACTTCAAATATATTTTATATTTAACAGACCTGGGCGATTTGCACTACATTTACATTATCGATCAATTAAGAAAATTGATTTTAGTGTAAAAATTTTTACATTACCATTTAATATAACAGATTTAGTTCGTTAATTTTTACATTGCACTAATTTCTTATCAAAGTAGTGCATTAATATTTATCACTAAAGTGTATGATAAATAATGCACTAATATTGCACTATCATTAAAACGCATTGTGAATAATGCACTATTATTGCATTATCACTAACAAACTACACAACCAATTTTGATGCAAGTTATTTTCTCAGAATATATATCTGCTTCAAAATATAAAAATAACCTCTATTAGGCGGACTAGATTCTTTATTAAGTGGACGAATAAATCTTGTTAAACTCCTCAAAAAAGGATTTAAACTCTGTAAATATCAATAATTTTTTAAAATTGCAGCGTAGTAAAAAAAATAATAAGCTGCAACATTCTCTCTATGAGCGTTTTGCAGATTATTTCCAAGCAGATAATAATGCAAAAGACGCAATCGTGGCAGCAATTTCTTGTCTAACTATAAAATTAAAATTTGTTAAAGGACTGGAGAAATCAGCACCTGCAAAAACTTTAAAAAGCTTCGAACAATTATTTGTTGAACATGCTGCGAAATTTCCAAAAAACAGGAAAGGCAATACAGTTTCATTTTTTCTTGATGACTTTTTGGAATTTGGAGAGCCAAATTAATTTCATTTTCTTCTGGTCCTATTTAATTTGTGGATTCAACAGAAGACATACTTAGAACAAAACGACATCAGACAAGAATTGGATCTGTATTTGGCAGACAACGATATATGAGCTGCTCAGAGCCACAAGTGGCATAAGTCCACTTTTGGTAGATTTGAGAAAATGTAATATTTTGAAAAATTCTTATTATAAATTATATGTATAAAGAACTCAGTTTTGCTAACAAGATAGGTCAAGAGAATAAAAAGAGCTATTCAAATCGTAAAAAATTAACTTAATAATACAAAAAAATAATTAAGAATCTTGCATACTAAGCTGAACTTATTTTTGAAATTTCTTATTTCCGTGTAGAAATGTGAGATATTTTTAAGAATGTTTTGATGAGGAATGATAGCATTTATTTCTAGAAGTCGAACAAAACATTCCCCTAGTGATTATCTTCATTATTAGGCAAGATTTAAAATTAATGGACTTACGCCACTTGTGCTCTGAAAAAATTATATCATTTGTCAGAAAAATAACAAAGTATTGCATTTTATTCAGAGATAACGTAAGCTAGGAGTTTCTAACCCGGACTCATAAATGGGTTAAATTTTCTTCATCACTTCTATGTACTTAACTCAATTTCATTAAAAAATGGCCTTGCGCCACTTGTGCTCTGAGTAGCTCATATCATTCGGATGCTTTCAGAGATTTCCCCTAATTCAGGATTTTTTTTTTTAAATACAATAGTTACACCTCTAATTTCTTCTGCTTCAGTCGAGCGATTGTTTTTTTTTTGCTGGAATGGTAAATACGCCTTGCAGGCGGAGTCTTTCAGACTAAAACTTTAAAAGCATAGCTATAATCAGGGGAAATAATTTAGCTTAGAAGGTTAATTTTGGTTGTTACATTGAATTATTAATGTAACAATGTAACAATTATTAATGTAGCAATAATAGTGCATTATTCGTAATACGGTTTAGTGATAGTGCAATATTAGTGCATTATTTATCATACACTTTAATGATAGTTAAATACTAATGCATTTCTTTGATAAGAAATTAAATCATATATAAATTTGCATTACCATTGATTTGATTTAATTACGAAAAAATCATCAATGCATTACCTCATTTAATGCAATTGGTCCAGGTCTAATATTTAAGCTTACATCATTGATTTTTTATCTAGAATACTTTAATGTGCCTTTCATATCCTGCTGTGGAAATTCCTAGTTAATATTCGAATACTTTAGCTGTCTGCCGAGTTAAATGCAATTAAGTTTACTATCAAATTTACTAAACATGATCCTACTAATTAAAAATATACCAGTTGTTTTACTACTTCAAAACAAAATATGTATTAGAACTAGAAAAAACTAAACTTAAAATTTAACAACACAAATCTCGTCCAAAAAAGGATAATTTCCTATCCCTTAAACATCAACACGTAAAGCATCCAGTTTGGGTGCGCAAAATAAAACTGATTTGGGCTGAACTAAAGGATTATACCAGATATCGGTATGATCCACTATATCATACTTTGACATTATTAATTGACTATACTGTAGAATATAAGTAAAAGAAATCTCAATTTTAATCTTCATTTGTCTAATTATAAAATACTTGTTTGAAGCAATTAATCATTTTTATTACATGTATTTCCCTGGTCTTGCCAGTGAACCAGAAGATTCACGTTTTGAATTAATTTGTAAACCTATCTGGATAGGAAAGTTCGTTTTTGTACCGAAAAATGTATTGGTTTTTATTTATTTCTCGGGCAAAAATGCCTCTCAGAAAATACTTTTTTTTATTCTCTTTACTCGGTTAAAAACTTTCAAAAAATGAGTTATATATATAATAGTTTTACAAACATTGGTAATTTATATGTGTTATAACTATCATGTGCTGTAATTAGCAGAGCTGTGTAAGATAACAATCATTTCTCTATTCAAGTCTTGTGATTTTATTGAAATTGATTGCAATACATAATTATTTGTAGTACTTGAACATTTGGAATTTCGCAATCATTTGTTATAATTTGATTGCAGTCTCGCATTCATTTTTGTGGCAATTGATTGCATTCAAGTCACTTCAAATCAGCTGCGACTTCAAGTCCCTTGATTGATTTTTTTTTTTTAATTCATAATTTCAATTATTGAGAAAAATGAGAAAAAAATAACAGCCATGTATTTTCCAGGCCACGTGAAATGCAGAGTATATATCGAAATTATTGTTCTTGATCAGTGACGGACTGGGACCTAAAATTTGATATGGAAAATAATGACTTGACCGACCCTTTCACCTTAAGGCTCTCTTTTGAATTTTTTAGGACAAAAATTGACAAACTTTTACAGGACACCTTTATATTTATATACAAAACGTTATATACAAATGTTTTTAGATACTTTTAAAATTAAAAAATAGTTTCCCGTCATAAATAAAGATGCAGCATGTTCTGAAGGAGACACCTTTAAAATAAAAATTCAAAGGAATTTCAATATTAGCTCCGTCCCCATTGGTCTGAAACACAAACATAGTCTATATCAATATTATTTAGAATTGCAAAGTAAAAAATTGAATGCGTATTTTAGTAAAAAAAAACATAACAATTGCAATTTTTTAAGCCAAAACGGGTAAAAAGTTGGAATAAAATATAAATAACAAGCTTTTAAAAAAGATATTACTCACGCGAACCTGCAAACATAATATTCGACAAATTGAACCGTTTTGGAAAATAACATTTTCGATAAAAAGTATTTAAAATTTATTTTATGTATAAAATTGTATAAAATTTATGTCGTATTTAGCACTCGTACATGTATTACTTTTTAAGGAAGAGGAATTTCGTAAAAATATTTTTGAAAATCGACTGCTGAAGTTCGTCTTTTCAGTAAGTTAGTATGAGCATGTATCAATGGCGGATCTACATACGGACTGAAAGGGCTTTAGCCCCCCCTTGGAGATTTTTTTGTATGGGAAAATAATGAAAATATGACTTAAAAGCCGTTTCAGCCCCCCTCCCTTGGGCTACAAAACTGATAAATTTAGTTTATTTAGTTTTTAAATTATTTAGCAGCAATAATTTGCCAATAATAGTTAAGGGGTTACATGACATTAGCAGTTTTTTTGAAATCGAAGTTTTTTTTAATAATTTTGTATTTTAGTAAATATTCTTAAGATTCTAAGAAAAAGTTACAGCCGGATTAGTGAGAGCGCATTTTTAATTTTTGCGCTACCTACGTACGGCAGCTGGTATATACTTGTTTTACTTGCTACCTGACTTTTGGTGGTTGTTATTTCGTACCTACTTGAAGGGTGAAGCCCGAATTGCTAAACGATTGCAAAAAACTATAAGAAACAGCACAACATAAGATAACGAAGGCATACAGTACGAAGCAGGCATGGCAGATTGAAGGTAACCTTTTTTTTTTAAATGTTTCTCGTACTGGTTGTGGCACTAGCGGGTTCATTTTTTGACGAAAGTTTTTTTTTGTATTTTTTTAAACTTGATTCGCTATCGTATGACACAATCTTTTTTTAATTTTTTACGAGTTTTTAAAGTCAATATATTTTTCGAAAAAACACACTTTCAAATAAGGAACATCACCAAAAATTGAAAAAAAATTTAAAAAGAAAAAGCTCATGTCATACGAAAACCAATTTTGTTTAGGTTTAAAAAAGTAATTTTTTTTCCAGATCGGACAATTTTTGCAACTCCCAGCGCTGCAACCACGAGGCCCCGTTTTTTTCTCTGGCGCCAGTTTGGAGCTCTATAAAATAATGTTGGAGTGAAAAATATATTTTTTTGAATTTGTTTTCTTGTAATTTGTTCAATTCTCTACAATAATAAAAAAAAATTTGGAAAAATGTTTGTTTTTGACTGACAAGGAAAGGTCCCCAGGTGTCACTCACCGATTTGAATAATTTTTGGACATGTGATAGGGGACAAAAATCTAAGGTCGACGGATTTTTTTATACGTGCTCAATCGATAGTTTACGGTTTCAAAATGGCGTTTTTAAAATCAGCGAAAATTTCGTTTTTTTGCCACAATTTCACTATTTTCCATAGAAATATATACAAATTTGGTATTAAACGAAAGGTATTTTAAAGCCACATATGCTGGCATCCATTTTGGGGTAATAGATTTCATTGTAATTTTGTTGTTGTAATTTTTAACAGTATTTAGTCGATATCATAAGGAGCGCATTTTCGAAATTGTTCCATTTTCATTTATATTTTATATAAGACAATTCTAAAAGTTTCTTTTTTTTTGGTTTTTTTAAATGTTTAACTTTTTATATTAAAATTTTCTTTATTAAAATATGCATTTATTTTCTTAAAAAGAAATTTTTTAGAGATGTAGACCACAACATGGGTATCAAAAATTTTGTTTTTTCTCCAAATTTCCGTATGTGTAGATATTTGATCGGAAAAGTTTATATTTAACAGGGCTTCTATACAACTTTGTGCTTTTAACTTGTTTGCCTTTAATACAAACTACTCGTATGAGCAACGGCTACGATGCGAATATGCCTATATTCAAAAATCCACACAATTTTTTTGGTGTGCTGTGGCTAGCTAAACATAAAAAGAGAAGATAGAGAGCAACATGGAGTTAATTGAAACTCTCTAACACGTTGGCATTTTTTCAATGTTTGACAATGGGGAAAAGTTAAAATCAACTGAATTATCGAATTGAGCCATAGAAATATACAGAATAATTTTATTTAGGTGTTATTTTTATTGAAAGTTAACTTGACGCATGTAAATAAATAAAGAATAATGAAGAGGAACGCAGCTTGTGACATCCGATGTTTAAAAAAACCTCACCTAAAACAAAATTTGTCATAATTAAAATAAATTTTCATAAATCGTGACGCTTTTAAATAAAAATGTTTGCCTGATCGTTCTTTATGATGTCAACAATTCATTCAAAATTCCATTCAAAATCGCTGCGATTTTCAAAAATAAATTTTTCGTCTGCGGCGCTCATTCTTTTTTTATTTTCATAAATAACTTTTGAAAAACTTACTTATACTTGAAAACATACTTATTTAGGTCACTTCAATACGATTTATGAATATCCCTTATCATAAAAATAAATTTGTTTAAAAAATCTTTGTGCAGTTTGTCAAGAAAGTGTTTTTACATAATGAAATGATTATAATTATTATTTTTGTTTAAAAAAAAACTATCATAATTTTTGTTTTGATTATTTTTGTTAATTGATTTAATATTATTTATTCAATGACAAAAATTTAGTGATGAAAAAAGAGAAAAAAAAATCATCAGCAGCGAAAGCAACAACAAAAACTTAAATCACTTCGAAATTTTACTGTCAAGAAAGTGTTTTTACATTTCGTTCTCTTTCTATATTGAAGCTATTTAAAGGATTTACCGTTATTGGTTTTATTTTTTTCAGAGATGGACTCATGTTTTTAAAGCAAATAGAGCAAAATTAATATTTTTTTTTCTTTTGTAGCGCTTTAGATATCATGCTATACAGTTGATATTAATACAAATAAAACTAACTACAAACTGAAATAAGAATGCCCGGTAAGATGACATCTTTTGATATAATTCAGTTGATTTATTATAATTATTCCATTGGGAAAACTGTTAAAGAGGTTTTTGAAATGTTTTTTAGTAGAAGACAAACAGTTTATAACATTATTAATCGTGAGATTGAAATCGTGAAAATGAGAAAAGACTGCATCACCATTTATCAATTGGTCGTCCACTCTTTCAATCAGAAAGAAGGGAACGGTTTTTGACAAGAGCAGTGAATGACAACCCTTGAATATCAACAAGTTCGGTGATGTAATTTCGCATGCTTATGTGAGACAATACCCAGAAAGAAATTCATATCCATCAAGAGTAACACGTAAGAAACCGAAGCTTACGACACAGCATATTGTCGTTTGCGATGAAGTACATTGATATGCCAGAATCCTATTGGGATAATGTTATATTCTGTGACGAGTCAAAAATGTTGTTATTTTATAATAACAGGCCCGTCAGGCCTTAAAAGCATTGGCAAAACGGTATACTATTCTTACAGTGAAATTCAGTCCATTACAGTATAATCTCGCTTATCCGGACACTCGCTATACCGGACTTCCCAGTAATACGGACATCTCTACACTTCGGACATTTTTAATACTGTACCGCTTTAGTTCGAACAGAAAAAAAGCAAGCATGTTTGGTTTACAATTCGACTATTATTTTCAATCCGAATCAGTGTATTATTGTAGTGCGTATGGTAACGGTGCTATGTATTTTATCTTATTTCATAATTACAAGTGTATGTACATTTATGTAAAATATTTTTGTGAAACATTGTAAGTTTATTATAATTTATTACTTATGTTCTTATAATTTCTTTACAAAACTGTTTTAATAAAAGCGATTGAACGAATAAAGCTGAAATATGCATTTTACATATAATTCCTTCAATAATTATTCAGCTTTGTGAATTCCGGACACTTCCAGTAATACGGACACACGCCGAAACTGTATGTGTCCGGAATAGCGAGACTGTACTGTATTTGTTATGGTATGGGGGTATATGTCAAGCAGATGGCTAAGCGGTATTGTGTTCATTGCAGGCACAATGACAGCGAAACAATATTTGAAGGTTTTGGGAACAGCGCTCAAAAATTTAAATTCTACCAGGACAATAATTCGAAACATAAGGAGCAGACAGTGAAGATGTTGCTCCTTTTCAATTGTGAAAAATTGCTAGATACCTCAGTACCAGTGGCGTAGCGTGGCCTTCAGCCACCCGGGGCAGAGGCCAATTTCGCCGCCCCCTGATTGAGATCTTCAAATTCAAGACTCTGAAATATACAGTAATCCTAAAGAAATTTTCGGCAAGAACAATCATCACTATTGTGTATTGTATAAATTACAAATTAAAATAGTCATGTATGGATGTCAATTAGGATTAGGATTAGGAACCTTGATCTATTTTATGGCGACTCCCAAAATAATTTTACTGTCAAGAAAACCGTAAATAACCCCCAAAAATCATGTTTTTCGCAAAAATTTCGCATACTTTCGAATTGTGTGGTTGGTAAAAAAAACCAATGGTCAAGTACAGTAGTAATAAAAAAGTTCTTCTAAGCTGCATTAAAAAATGTCAAATCATTACCGTTTTTATTTTGTTTCACTAAAATTCAAATAACTTCATTATTTTTATGCAGATATCGTTTCGATTTGAAAATATCGTTGGAAAGATTTTGACTGTTTCTGTTTATTCCTGGATAAAGTTCATCAATATAATTACCATTTAAACTGAATAATTTATCATTTATCATTGCTTACATTATTTTTGCGCCGATGTTTGTTACAAAATATAATGGTTTTTTTTTAAATATTTTACATTGTTTTATTATTTAGAAATTCCAGAGTTGCCAAAATATCATTTTGTTGCCTTAAGGTTAAAAAATAATAACAAAACTTAAAAACTTAGCAAATTCAATCGGAGAAGATCTTAATGTAGTTTTTTTATAATTTTCTTTTTTTGTTACTTTAAGAAAAGAAATTTTTATCTTGTCAATCCTCGAATTCCCAAACTGAAAACATAATCTTTAACGAAACTTGTTTTGCAGTGCAAATTTGAATGTATATTTTACTCTAAGACCAAGAACTGATAACTTGGCAAGCCTGGGATTCCAAAATTTAATAAAAAAAAATGAGCAATATTGTTTTAAAATTTATTCGTTCCTTTTCAAAAGTTGCCTTATCCCTCTATTTAAATTTTAAGATGTTAGTGTTTTTTTGTTTTAATTAGTATAAGTCGCGAAAGTGTTGATATTTATTGAAGATTAAACTACTAAGCTGCCTATGGTTTTTCAATGCCAGGACCTATTAACCAAAATTAAAACATAAGAGAAATGTAATAGGAAATAATTTGGATAAGGCAAGTTATGTAACATCACTACGGATAAGACAAGTTTCGAAATACGAAAGTATAATTTATATCCTTTATTAAACAAGTTTAAAGTCTAGTCAACATTAAACTTTTAAAATATCTGAATTCTAAATTAATATTTTAAAAATTTGAACTGACAGTATGAGACGATAACACTGGTTTTGAAACGGAAGCTACTTTTTGCCGTCTTATAACTTCGACAAAAGGCAAGTTTTTATATTTCAGATTTGACGGGCTCACCATTAACAACGATTTCTAACTATCACTTCAGTTCGCGGCCTAGAGTGGACAAGAAGAGTTTTGAAATGGAACCACTCACTTATTGAAGTCATTTGAAATTAGTATTTATTTATTTTTGTATTTAAGAATTTATGTTTTTCGATTTTTCATGATTTTTTTTTTTGTGTTCCATATGACAGAAGTAACTTTCGCTTTAAAATTTTGATTTTAGTAACTTTTTAAAGCAAAATACCTCAAGATTATGACTTAAGCACCCGCAATGTGGTTATTTTATAGTTTGGATTTTAGGGAATTTTTTCTTAAAAATACTCAAACTCGAAATTTTCAAAACGGTACACATCTCGGAAAACTTTAATTTCGATCAGGTTATTTAACATAATCGCACAATTTTATATGCCTATTGGCAATCATTATAGTTTCTATTATTAAACTATTTAATCATAGTTTCAAAAAAAATTTTTTTTTGCTGCATTTAATTAAAATACTGTCATATTTGGATTTTTGTGGTTTAACAAAAAAAAGATAAGATTTTTTTCGAAAATTTAAAAATAAGAGTTTTCGATAAATAAAAAATAAGACTTTTTCGAAAAGTAGAAAATAAGATTTTTTTCGAAAAGTTAAAAACACCGCTCTGGTAGTTTTTGTTCAATTTTCATGTTTGGTAACTCATTTTAATTAAAAATTAAAGTATAAACGAATTGCTTACCATATGTTTTTAGAACTAGGACTCATAAAAACTGATAAGGTTTTTTTGAAAACAAGAGAAAAGCGCTGACTTGAAAATTTTGACAAAAAAAAAAATCCCATACAAGCTGCGACCAGTCTACTGTCAATCTTTTTGTGTTACTTATGCTCACATTCATAGTTTATTTAAGTATTCGCAAATATCCTGATCCTTTTGGTGAGTGATAACAAAATCAAAAAAACTTTATTTGACTGTTAATATTCTGTCCACGTCTCCCCGTTTATTGTTCACTCGAAATTGTTCCTTTTTAATCGTTGTAATAGATAAAAATTCAAATAGATCAAAATTCTTATGCGGCAATTCCATATTTGAAAGAGAATCAGGAGTGAAACTTAATTCAAGGATGCGCCAGGCTTAAGCCAGTTGCGTTAAATTATATAGAAGAAAGATATAACGTAGAGTAGAGACAAGCAGAAAGAGCACATTGATAAAATCACCATCGAAAACCCTGTGATTTGTCTATACAGCATTTGTACACACTGTACAAAAAAGAAATTAACACAAACAAAAACAATTACTATTCAAGACATGCATAAAAGTATGTAGTCACTTTCCTAAGCAATTATTAGCTGCGTAATGACCACAATGACGACGATGTTACGATATTGTGGCAAACTAGACGCGGTCTACTTTTTTAACTCTTTTCATCAATTTATGCGTTATTGAATGCATAAAATGGTATTTTTTTATAATTGCTTATATGATATATACGAGTATATAAAAAGTTCTTTATTTTTATGATTTTACCTCCCCCTGAAAGTGTCGCCCGGGGCGGACCGCCCCCTGTCCCCCCACGCTACGCGACTGATCAGCACAAAGGCCGGATCTTAACCCCATAGAAAGCTTATGACCGTATTTAAACAAAAAAGGTTGCCAAAAGGCAGCCAAAAACACGTGCAGAGCTAAAAACTGCTATTGAAGAAGAATGGAATAAAATTCCTATGGGATATGACGTAAAAATGTTAATATATTCTATTAGAAATAGGTTATCAGCTATAATTAACTCCAGAGGGTATCATACCAAAAATTAATTCTTTTAATTATAGTTTTTGTAGTTTTAATAAAAAAAAGACTAGTGTAAAAACATCTTCTTGACAGTGAAATTTTTAAGTATTTTAAGTTTTTGTTGTTGCTTTTGCTGCTGCTGTTTCTTTTTTTCTCTTTTTCACCACTATATTCTTGTTATAAAATAAATAATAATAAATCAATAAACAAAAATAATAAAAACAAAAATTAAGTTCGTTGAATTAAGTTTCTTAAGACAAAAGTAAAAACTACAATAATTTCATTATATAAAAACACTTTATTGACAAACGGTATATACCTTTTTGAAATCACAAACACTTAAATTTTAAAAATTTTTGAATTTGTTGCATTTTGAACTACTTCATTACAAAAAACTTTCATTTTATTAAAGAATCAAAGTAAAATCGTCATTGGCACCAATTTTAATCAAGCAGTACTAATTTGAGAACTCATCCAATTTTAATACTTCGAATTTTTTAAAGTATGCGATAGAATTTTGCAGCTAATATGCATTTAATCGAACATAGTTTATCCTTTAAGTTTGTATATACTATTCTTAAAACTACTCTTCTGTATAAAAAATATGAAAAAGTTTCTTATATGAAAAAAAGGTACATTTTTGAAACTTTCACGATTTATATTTGAGACCGACCTGTTTTAAGTAAAAAAAAAAAAGAAAAGGGTGTAGGCCCTAATGTAAAATAATTCTCAATCCTCGTTTCATTACCTATTGCCAGCTGAAGAACAAAACAGTATTTGTTTAATGTTTGCTCTTGGGTCTGGAACTCATTGATTTTCAAGTTTTCCTTTGAGCCTTGTAGTCATACACATTAGACATCTGCACGAATACATCCGAACACCTCTTCAAAACATTTGCTTGAAACACGTATACTTACACTCTATCATTGTCAACAACCAACTACAAGTGAGTACACTACAAAACAAAAGTAAAACATTCAAGTTCTGTACTCAAAACAGAAATGTTTCCAATATGAAATTTCCTCGCGTACTTGTGCTCGTATACCAAGTACATGTATATAAGTTAGATTAAATAAAATAATGTGAAAATAATTCATACACCCCATAAAAAGAATAAAATTAAATGTTTTAAACTTCAAAACTTTTAAAAGAAAGTGAATAATATAAACTAAAAATAAAGTAGACTAAACATGATTTTTTAACTTGATCTTCATATCTATTTCGAGCGGTACAGCAAAATCTACTTGGTGTACTTCCTATGATTTGAAAAGACAAAGTATTGTGTACACACTCTGTTAAGATCCAACCGGATTTTGTACACTATTTGCTTCAGCCTGTGTTAGATTTGAAAGTACTGTACACAAGTTTGAAATATACTATAAACCGTGGTACAGTACGAAAGTGTGCACTTTGCTGCAGGCAAAACAAATGTATTCATGCATATGTCTAATACACATTCTCTTAGTTGTTTGATTATAAACAACTTTGTTTTTATATTACTAGGTATATTACTAGATAAAAAATAATAAATAAAATACCTTAAGTACAAAAAATACTAGAAACCCATTTTACACAAAGTTAAAAAAAATAAAAGCATTTTGTATACAAAAATTGTGGTGGCAGTTTTTAAAAAATTCGTTTAAAATATTAAGCGTTGATAACCTAACACAAAAGAATGCATTAAAAAATGAATGCCTCAATACGACAATGTTTTCAAAACGCCAAAGAAATAGTGCTGACCATGAAAAATATGAATGCAATAATATTAGTCGCAAGACTAACAAATTTTTTTCAAAATTAGAAAACACTAAAATATTGATAAAAATGGAAACTTCAAGAGGGGAAGGGGGGTTTTGAAGAATTTTTTTTTTAAATTATTTTTGTGATTATTCAATAAAAATGATGTCTATTAAACTCATCATAAAACCATAAAAGAAATTTTGTCGACGTTCGGGAAAGCATATTTATTAATAATTTGTCAATTTGAAGCAAAACGTATCGTCGAAATTATTTATAAAAAAAAAATTTTCTTGAAATTTTGAAAATTACCCAAATTTACCCCTTAAAATAATTTTAGAAAAAAATTTAACTCAAAACCCCCCCTAAAAAATTTTAATTTTTATTATTATTTTACCGTTTTCTAATTTTGAAAAAAATTTGTTAGTTCTAGAAGCAAAATTTGTCTAGCTACGGCCCTGTGTAAATGTAATTTCCACGCATTGACTATTGCTGCATTAAGCGCGTTCGTTAACAATGGCCAGTACTATTTCTTTCCCCGTTATCGAAAAGATCAAAGCCGCCCATTCGTTTATTATATGCCAATATAGTATGTGGCATTTCCAAAGCGCATCATGACCTCTCCAAAAACTTCTATACTGAAGAGGTTTCAGACAAAGCGATCCACTGTCTTGCGATCTCTTCAACATCATCATGGAGGGGATCATACGAAAGGCCGGTGTGCATTGTAATGGTACCATTTTCTACAAAGGTGTCCAGCTCCTTGCGTACGCTGATGATATTGATATTGCCGGCAAAACAAAGAGAGATATTACCGCTGCTTTCACCATTATCATTAAAGGACTCAGTCAAAGTGGGTTTGACGATAAATAAGGGTAAAACAAAGTATATGATGTCTACGAACAAGGGAGCTCGGTGTCTAGACTGGAACGTTTGATCTGGCAGTTATAACTTTGAAGTAGTCAAGGAGTTTGTTTTCCTTGGCACCGCCATTAATAACAACAACGAAGTCAGCCTGGAGATAAAGCGAAGAACAATAATTGCCAATAGGTGCTACTACGGGCTCAGTAAGCAGCAGTTCCAGAGCCCACTCTCGATCGACAAAACTAACACTCTACAAGATGCCTGTTCTACCTGTGCTTCTTTATGGCGCTGAGGCATGGGTAGTTTCAAAAAACTGACGCAGCTGCTCTAGGGGTGTTCGAGAGAAAAGTTCTTCGCAAAATCTTCGGTCCTGTTCGAGTCAGCGATGACTATCGCATCCGAATGAACCACGAGCTGTATGAGCTCTACGATGATATTGACGTAGTTCGGCGTATAACTGTGCAGCGACTACGCTGGCTGGGTCATGTCCATCGTATGAACGACGAAGCTCCAGCGAAAAAGGTGCTCGAGGCGAGGGTCGCTGGTCAACGACGACGAGGGAGACCATGCCTCCGATGGATGGACCAGGCTGAGGAAGCCCTAACCGCACTTGGTGTATTCGATTTGAGAAGGCACGCGCAAAGCAGAGGCGCCTGGCGAGAGCTGGAGAGGTCGGCCGAAACCGGAACTCGGGTTGTTATGGTAACCTTAGTAAGTAAGTAATAAAAATGAAAGAGCATAGCCATACAATTTCTTTATTCCGATCCTCAGCGAGAAAAAAGTTCACTCTTTGTAAGCTCCATGCAATGCTTAACAGGTTGTGCGCAAAGCTAACAAGACAGAAAAATTTATTATTTATTTTTCGCTGCGAGATTATAAAAAGTCAAAAGTCAAAAATTCATGCTGCCACCTTTTTAATGCAAAAATACCGCCACTTTTATAAGAGCAGCGACAAAAATTAGCTTAAGCAATTTTAAGTTTAAACGAAAGACACATTAAATTTTAAAATAATTACGGTTTAGTTAAAAATTCAGATTTGAAATCAATTTCCAAGATATAAAATTTTTGAGTGAAACTTCTAAGACTGAGATATGAAGATTTCATATTGGGAGTGAAAATTAAAAAATGAGTCACCCGTCATAATCACGCGGAGGTATGCATTGTTTATAAGCGCTTCCTAAGAACATGCAATGACTTTTTGGTTCATCAATTATAACAGTGATAAAAAAGTTTATATCAAGAGGAGAGGTAAAAACACAAATAGCAACAACGCCAACAAGGTCAACACAAACAACAGCAACAACATCAACAATACCAAAAATACCTACTTATATTTACAACTGCAGTGCTGAGTATACGCCACAACAATAACAACAGCACCAACAACAAAAATATCACCAACAACGCCAAAAACATTAATTACATTAAGAATACCAAAATGATCTATTATAACTGCAGTGCAGAAAAACACAAAACAACCAATAAGACAAGAAACCACCAAAAAACATCAAACACACCGAAAAATCTAAAAACATCACCGACAACACCTGTTACACCAAATGATATATTCCAACTGTAATGCAAAAAAACGCGAAAAACACGAAAAAACGCCAAAAACACCAACACCACCAAAACACTGAAAACACCAACCACACCAAAAACTAAAAAAATAAAACACCACCAACACCAAACAGACCAATTATACCAAAAATAAAAAAAATAATACCAACAACACAAATAACACCAAAAACACCAAATGAACTATTACAACTGCAGTACTGAAAATGATAAAAAAAAAATCAAAATAGCAAAAAATCCAAAACAACAACAAATACACCAAAAACAACAACAATACTAGCAACACCAATTACACCAAATTATCTATTACAACTACAGTGCAGAAAAGCACAAAAAAAACCAAAAACACCAAATGATCTTTACAAATGCAGTGCACTGTTACATAAAAAAAAATTTTAAAAAGAAAAACAACCGTTCTCATTTGCTTCATTATCATAAATATATTTATGAAACTTCTTTATGAATACAAAAGCTTTTAAGGTCGGCGCTAATATAATCACACTTTTAATCAGAAGCGCCAACTTCAAAGCTTTTGTATTCATAAAGAAATTAATATATTTATGATAATAAAACAAATTAGAAAAAAAATTAAAATAATAAGTTTTCCAATGTAATAATATGTTTTAATAAATTGTCAAATATGACCAAGAAATTAAAAGGAACATTTTTAAATTATTTACTTTGTAGTGATTTTGTAGTCGGTTGTTTTTTTTTTAAAAAATTTGTATTTCTTCCTTTCTAGATATATGATAAATTTTCGAAAAAAGAGTATAAACAACATTAGTACAATTGTTCCGAAAAAATTTGTTCTATTAAATTCTGAAAGTTTGTTGGTTATTTCAAATATCTGCCTCTTAAATTTAAAATAGATGTCACATGTTTTGAAATTATTATACCCATTCTTGTAACGAGTTTTATTACCCTAGTGTCAATATTATTCGAGATATAGTGTTTTTCTAATATTTAAACGCCCTTTGTTAAATAAGCGCCCACTTTCTTGAGCGTTATTTCCAATAATTGTGCCTACCTCTGTACTTTATTTCAGAACCCCAGCAGTAATATTAACTGCGATAGTCTTTATCTAGTATTGCCACGCCCATTTATCGAATAACGCATACTTTATTGACCATAATTTTTAATAATTCTGCCTACCCCTGTACTACAATAAATTTCAGTGCCCTAGTCTCAATATTATTCAAGATACACTGTTTTTCTAATATTGCCACGCCCAGTAGTCAAAAGCCGCCCACTTTCTTCACCGTAATTTTTAATAATAATGCCTACCCATATACCAAATTGCAGTACCATAGTATCCATATTATTCGAGATATACTCTTTTTCTAATATTGCAACGCCCATTTGTCAAATAACCCCCATTTTCTTGACCATAATTTGTATTAACTGTGTCTACCCCTACACTAAGTTTCAGTATCCTAGTATCCATATTATTCGAGGTACAGTGTTTTTATAATATTGCCACGCCCACTTCTCGAATAACGCCTACTTTATTGACCATAATTTGTAATAATAGTGCCTACCCCTATACTAAATTGCAGTACTCTAGTCTCAAAATTATTCAAGATTTTTTTTTTCTAATATTACCACGCCCATTTGTCGAATTACGCCCATTTTCTTGCCCCTTATTTGTAATAATTGTTCCTACCCCTACACTAAATTGCAGTACCCTAGTTTCAATATTATCTGAGATACAGTAGTATTTAGTATTGCGAGATCTATTATTGCCACGCCCAGTTCTCGAATACCTCCTACTTTTTACGGGCACCTCCATGCTTATGATATCTATCTGTTTTCCAAAAATTATAGCAATCAGGCATATGGTTTAGGAGTTATCGATGTACATACATTTAAAAAAAAAACAAAAACCGACGAACTTGAGAACCTCCTCCTTTTTGAAGTCGGTTAAAAAAACCAGAAACACCAAATTCTTGACCAACGTCATTCACATCCAATCGGGATTGTGCATGTAGAATTGTGGCGTCTATTGCGAATTTTGCACATTTCCAAACAAATTTGCTATGAACGCATTTTATATGCGGATATCACTTTTTTTTATATACTCGTATTGTTAGTGCTTATTGCTTGACTTCAGATATCATATATCAATCCGATCTGGTAATTGTACATAGAAAGTTTCAACACTGGTAGCTATTTTTTACTGCTATCTGACATTATTTCTTCGCTGTTAAGTTCTTCTGCTTTAGTGATTTGTGATTATTTCAAAATATTATTTTGCAAAGCTTAAGTTGTTGCAAAAATTGCTAATGTTTAAATGAAAACATTTATTTTTAATAAATGTGTAGCCTTCATTAAATAATAAAATCCTGCAGTCTTACGGAAAAGTTGAACTCTATATTGTCGGCCTATGTAAGCTAAGATAAATCACTAGAACAAATTGAGACTAACGAATTCAAATTAATCACTGTTTCTTGATTTTTAAAGCTTTTTTTTTCATAATGCCCATTGGTTTTTGTTTAGCCTTTAGTGCTCTCAACTTTTTGTTTAAAATTTTTATTCTTATACCCACCATAACAGATCTATTCTGCGCGTTACCGGTAATAGTAATCTTGTTACCGAAATTTGTTACCGGTCTTAGTATTCGGTACTCTGTGCACTCGGTAACGCTTCCAAAAGCCGTAAGCTCGTTTAAGAACAAATAACACCCTTTCCTTGCATATGGCTGTTTTGCTTGTTACCACCTAAGGAGATGGTAACAATATTCACTGGTAACGCTTGCTAGTAGAATACCAAAAGGATGTAAATGTTACCAAAAGGTGAGTTTCTTCGGTAATAAGATTAACGTTACCGCGACAAAATCGATCTGTAAATGTAATATATAATTTGTTTATTGCCGTCTGACAAAGAATCTGTTGAACATAAATCGAAAACTTGTTTAAGAAAATTGGCACATTGCTTATAAATCATTTCTTTAGTCTTTTTGTTTAATCTGTAGGGACTTTAAAAAACTCAAGTTTTCTTTGTTTAACGTTATATGACAGATGGCAGAACTTCTTTTTGACATTCACAAAAACTGAAGGGCACTTCTGTATCAGAGAATAATGGCAAATGGGAAAACCCAAAAACAAATTCATAACTTTTCTAATAACAAAATAATGCACTACCCCGTTTTCCTGTTTCTGCATGCTATAACTTCGTATATATATAAGAGTCGTATGTGTTACAACATACAAATTTTCGACAAATTGTCGAACATTCAAGCATACAAAGTTACTACATGTCGCCACAGCTCAGTAATTAATCAAAAACACAAAGAACAAGAACAATTATGGATTTTTCGTGGATATCTTTTAAGATACGGCAGCACTATGTTTTATAATTTTGACATTGAGGTCGTATAGTAGTACCCTACCTTATTATTGTACCACGGCATGTGAACCTAGGCAAGCGCAAATCGCTCTTACAAATTAAAGCTTTCGAATTCGCCACAAAGCTTCGCCGTCGTTGTTTAGTTCAAAAGTTCAGTGATGGGTGTCTGCGTAGCAAAACTAGAACCAGAAGCAAGAGAAATCAGTGTGGTTTCAAAATTCATGAAGGTAAAATATCGATTTGCATTTTTTCCACACATATTGAAAAAAAACGTACGTTGTTTATATAAAAGCTTTTTGCTGCACAGCACACTTTTTTTACAGTGCAGAACTTACATAAAGCTGAAGCACATACACATTAACGTCCCGTTTGCGGTTCTGTTAGAATGCCAACCACTGCTCTGTAATATCATTTTCATTTTTCTATACGGCTTGCACAGGAAAAAATAGTTTTACTGTGGTAAATTACCCTTGTATTGAAAAGAAGGGTTCATCATTTAATACATAAATTTTTTATTTAATTCTAAATATGATTCGCTCTTTTGTTAAGGGTTCCTTATACCATGGCTTAGGACTTTTTTAAGAAGTTTTTGTGCCCTATCGCTTTACACACTCATTCAAAGAGTAAAAAACCCGTGTTAGCGCTAAGGCTGTCGTTTTGCACTTTTTAGGGCCAGTTTTTCAGTATGAGTTTAAACTTTAGTTAAATTAAACCGAGTTTAACTTACTAAAATTTGACGTTTAAGCTCAGATTAGGCAAAAAAGGAACACAAAAATAAAAAACGAAATGGCCATCTCAGCCCTTGAAAGGACTTTGACCGAGCTTCTTATGATCAATTGTGTTGTGTGTGATGTGAAAATGTTTGCACACAAACGATCGAGAACTGGACCTACATGTTTTACGCCGACTCCGAACGGCTTATGTTCTCAAGAAGCTTTTCATGGCAGTTTTTACTCTCTGAGGTTTACCATTGTCTACAGAGAGGTGACGGCCGAACAGAAAAATTAATTCAATTGAAAAAGTTTCTGTGTCAGATGGAGGATTCGAACCTGGGTTCTCTGGCGTAATAGTCACACACTCTACCCACTACGCTACGGCCGCCACCAAAAAAGGAACATTATATGATAATTTAATTCAATTTAAATTCAACGAATGATAAAAAATCTATTTAAACCGAGTTTAAACGTTCAATTTTGGTGAGTTAAACTCGGTTTAATTAAACTAAAGTTTAAACTCTTACTGCAAAACTTGCCCTTAGAGTAGAACAATTGCAGGTTTTTGAGTATAACGGGGTAGTAGGGATCATGGTTTAATTATAAGGTTGCCGCTAGGGTGAGAGCGAGTACCCATTATTGTCAAATCGAAGTAGACAGCTTATAGAAATCTGAAAGCGATGAGAATGTAAACAAAAACGTCATTTGTTTTGATTTTGTCAATTATTAGTACTGAGAAAAATTTTATAATTTAACCATTGTGTGGATAAAATCATTTCAAACCTTTTTATTCAAATAAATTTATATGCATTGATATTATAACCAATGCTTTTTATCAACTGTCTTTTTTTATTTTATTGTGTTAATTTAACCATTGTGTGGATAAAATCATTTCAAACCTTTTTATTCAAATAAATTTATATGCATTTATATTATAACCAATGCTTTTTATCAACTGTCTTTTTTTAAGTATCTTTAGAACAAGATTCGCAATATACCAATATTTTAAATGCAAATATCTTGTAGTTTCTTTGCATAAAAATGTCTGCTTGTACTCTACAAATTTTTTATTAATGCGAACAATTAAGTAAACAAAAGTAACACACAAGACTAGGGGCGAACACAGGGGAAATTTTGGGTGCCTACACCCTCAGATATCAGATATCGAAAAGTTTACTTTCTGTAAATCAATCGAACATGTTCGTGTATTCGTTGAGAAAGCAAAGTGTTAAATCCGGTACACATTATCGAACATGAGTGACACTCAAAAATTCAACACTTTTGAGTGATTGCTCGTAGCGGCCAAATTATCATTAATACTGAAGCTGAAACCGTCATTCAGATTGTGAAATCTGAGCAATAAGGAAGAAAAATAATCTCGTAGTTATGCTAGGCTATGGTATAATAAGACAAGGTAGTGTTAGTAGTTAAAATTCTCTCTTGTGGTGGGTACCGCACCTGTCAAAGACAGGTTTTACGAATAAAAGCAAAACAAATATGCGAAAATATGAAAATTATAATATTGTATGTGTTTGACAGCCAGTGTTGCCGCGGCGATTATAAAACAAGTATCCACGAAAAGGTCAATAATGTATTCTGATGTATCCACTACAGAGAAAAAAAGTACCCACATATTAAATTCGAAATAACACTAGCAGAGTATTTTTCCAAAAGTTTACAGAAGAACATGGTTTGTAACAAATACAATTTTATTGGATTAAAATAATAAAATACAACCAAATTTCTTAGTCTTAGTTAAATATTTATTTATTTCAGTCGAAGACTTACATAAAAATTTTGCTAACAAATTTTATTTAAAAATGTGATTTTAAATGTTAAATTAAGAACATAAATTTTAGATGGTTCATTCAGCCTTGTATATAAAGGGAAAAATTACTAGTATTTAAATAAATGAAATTACTTAATTTAAACGGCTTTAATTTAAAGAAAATAAGATTTTTAAAAGTATTCATTTTTGAAATATTTTCCACCATTTTCAATGAAAGTCTATTATTCTTATCGTTTTTGGTAAGTATCAAATTCGAAAAAATAGATTCAGGTAGACTTATAGTGCTCATCACAAAATTTTTAAAATTCGTTGCAAAGATTATTTTATCACACTTTTCAATAAATTAATATTATCCCTAAACGGCACTATGTTTTTTACCATTTTTGTGGTATTTAAGGGACTGTTACTACCTAATTTTTTTTTATTTTCTTCAAATAAATTTAGAAAGTTATTTAGAAGATTTAGAAAAGTGAAAATATTAGATTCTTTAAACTGTTTAACTTTAAAACTTTAAACTGGATCAAAACATGAAATATCTTAAGTGATATCATTTTGGAAATCATATATATTTTTTTTTTTATTCGATGACAAAGATCAATAAAGAAATTTCTTATAATTCTTCTTTCAAACAATAAATCCTTTCCCTCAAGTTGACGAGTTAAAGAAGTGGTCTCATTTTGGGTTAAATGTCAAAATAGACATAGCGAGTGCAGACATTCAACCGTCTCTTTTCATCTATTTTGATTAGGCCTACGAGTATAATCACAATAAAGCAAAACCAAGCAAAGACAACGAACTACTATCCTTTTTGCATACTTTTATACATTTTTGCAAGCGGAAACTTTTATTTATGTTCAAAATATTTCTTAAAAAAATGTATCTAAATTTACACTGAGGCTTAACCCCGGATGGTTATACTTCGTCGAATCGACGAAGCAATAGTATTACATTTTTTGTATTGTTGTTGTATCTAATCGTCGCACGTTTCCATTTTTTCTTACAATGTTAGTTATTGCTAAGCTGTTAATTAAAACGCATCGTTATCGCAAAAAAATATCTATAAATACGAGATTTGCGGATTTGTGTGAAAGTATGTAAAAAAGTATATCCATCCAGGGTCAAAATAAAGTATCCATCAATATTTTAAAGAAAAAAGTATCCAAATGGATACATTCGTATCCAAACGGCAACACTATTGACCGCTCCGAGACGACACTACCTTGTTAAATATACCTTGTGCTAGGCAAACATGTTTGGTGAGCTTTTTTTGTTATAAGTGTTCTACGATTAAAATGAGAAATAAGCTTTTTTCTCTTGCTCTTAAACACTAACAAGAAATAAGCTCACCAAACATGTTTGCCTAGCATAACCACGGTCTAAGAGAATTGGATGTGCTTAAAAAATTATATAAAGTCTTTAAGACTTTTCATCAATAATCAATATTTCAAAAATCAATAGTTGAATATTTATCAAGATTACATATTCTGTCACCAAAAAAAAAAGCTTCTTCATTGACAAATTTGTCAATATCTCATTTGCTATTGACAAATAGCTTTACTTTATTGTTGCTTCAAATTTACACAGTTGTAGGAGCTTGAGGTAAATATTAACGTAATAATTATTTATTTGATACACATTTATTAACTTTTGTGGAAATTTTGGAAAATGGAAGAAGAAGTCCTTTTGTTATTGCTGCTATTAGAGGATAAAGAAAATGAAGAAAAAAGAAGGCGTAGATGTGAATTACGCAGATTGCGGGATGCTAGTGATCCTTTTACCCTGTCGGGAAGCTTACTTCTTTCCATTTCGCTGCTGTCCGAGTTGGGCCTCCTAAGGCTTAATCCACCCTCCAGCTCGTTCCAGAGCTCCTGCATTTGCCGCGGCGACTTCGGGCAATTTTTTTCAGCTTGCAATTGCGGTCACTCGCGGCATAAATTAACATTAAATTGCAGATGCTCAGATGTGACACGATCATATTTCGGTTTCCTATAAGTTTGAGTTATTTTACACAAATATTTAATAAAATCAAATAAACAAAAATACTTACTTAATAGGTGTATCCACATTCGTAAAATTTTATGACATATTTTATAAAATCAATAGAAATAGAAACTGTCAATAGAAGTTCACCTCGTGGTGAATTTCGAAAGCTTTTCATTTATCAAGTTTGTTGCAGAATACTAATAAAGCTTTGGCTTGATAAAATTCTTTACAAATTTTATTGATAAATTGCTTGTCAAGAAAACGCAGCATAGGGGTGTAGTTATGTGTTGTTTTTTCTTATATCTACTTGTATCTACTTGTAAAAAGTAAAAGCACGGGATTAACACAATGAGGCACGATATTAACACAAAGAGAACTATCTGAAATATCCGTATTATATATATATTTCCATTTAAAAAAAAAAGTTAACACAGTTGCTCTGCTTAGTGAAACCAATAAAGAGAAAAAAAGCTTACACTACAATGAAAGCCATTAAAAGAGATGATACGCTCTCTGCTCAATCCAAAACATATAAGCATAAGTCAAGTTCTACTCGTTGTTGTATTTGTACCAGTAATATCAATTTTTTACTTGTTTTAGCCAAGGTTCATTAATATAGGTTAAGTCACTTGAGAGAAAAGCACTCTTTTTTCGCCTTTTCTCGAACTGTCAAAGAAACTGTTAGCTAAAAATTGTACAGATTTGTGTTTTTTTTTCTTGATTTCCTTTTATCCATTCTGACAGTTCTACCGAGCTTCTCTCAAGTGACTTGAGCTATATTAATGAACCTTGATTTTATCTGTTTGTTCAAGTGGAATGGGTGGTTCTCTGCAGACCTTTAATACAAGTTATTTGAGCCTTTTATATTTTAAAGTCTCGATAAAAGTCTTTATAGAATAATATAAACGTTATACAAGAGCAAAAGTTAAATATGCTCGATGCATCTCAACAAAATTATTTAACAACAAAAAATTTCAAGCAAAAACAGTATATTTACAAATTTACTTTTTGTATAGAGATTCTAGGTATGAATAAGGATAACCTCCCTTTTGAGGGTGAAATATTTATTTCCGAGAATTCGAGATCTCGTACTCGTTTCGAATGTAAAGGGTGGTTAAATTTTAAGGGCCGATGTAGAATGTGAACCACACCTAAACGTCAATTTTTTTTCTGTATTTCATTTGACATTTCTCAATTTCAGACTAACTCAATTTGAACCATGTAAAGATACACAATCGAGCAATGCATTAAAGTTATTCAGGTTTATTATGAAAATGGGCGTTCAAATCAAAATGCATATTGTGCACTTCGTGATTTTTTCGGTCAATTTAATCGTCCAAATGTGCGTACAATCGGAAAAATCGTGCAAAAATTTGAGCAAACCGGGTCTGTAGGAGATGTGAAAACACCAGTGCATGCTCGTACAGCTCGTACTGCGGAAAATATTGCTGCTGTTCGCGATAGTGTGACTGAAGAGCCGTTCACCTCAACTCGTCGTCGTGCCCAACAATTGCACCTCTCACGCTCGTCGTTGATGAACATTATGCATAAAGACTTGCATTTACAAGCTTACAAGGTGCAATTGACTCAAGAACTAAAGCCTCTTGACCATTTAAGCGTCGTCAATGGTCAGAATGGTGGCAAGAATTGGCAACAGTGGATGATAAATTTTCAAAGAAAATCATCTTCAGTGATGAGGCACATTTTCACCTCAGTGGAATCGTCAATAAGCAGAATTACCGCATTTGGGCGAATGATAATCCAAGAGTGATTGTCGAAAACCAATGCACCCACAAAGAGTGACTGCTTGGTGCGGCTTATGGGCTGGCGGCATCATCGGGCCGTATTTTTTCCAAAATGAGGCCGGTCAGACAGTTACTGTGAATGATGTTCGCTATCGTGAGATGATTACGAACTCTTTATGGCCCGGATTGGAAGATATGAATGTGGACGATATATGGTTTCAACAGGACGGTGCCACTTGCCACGCAGCTAACGAAACAATGGCTCTTTTGCGCGACAAATTCAATGGCCGTGTTATCTCACGTGGTGGCGATGTCGATTGGCAGCCAAGATCATGTGATTTGACACCGTTGGACTTCTTTCTTTGGGGTTATTGGAAAGAAAAGGTGTACGTCGATAAGCCAGCAACAATTCAAAAGCTAAAGGATGAGATAATTCGGCACATTAACGGCATAGAACCTCACTTATGCCTCAGCGTTATTGAAAATTTGGACCATGGGATGGAGGTGTGCCGCTGAGGTCGCGGCGGCCATTTGGCCGATATTTTGTTCCATACATAATGGAATCATACCAATATTATCATAATAAAAAGAAATTACAATAATTTCCTAAATTATTTGTGTTTTATTCAAAATCAACATCGGTCCTTAAAATTTAACCACCCTTTATAACAAAGCCAATTTTTATAAATAAAATTTTTTTTAATAAAAAATTATTTCTTTTAAAAAATATTTTTATTTAAAAAATTTAATTTTTTAAATTATTTCTTAGTTCGCCGTTATAGTGTTATACGTGTTTTAAGTTGATATTTGTTTTTTTTTTAATTTTATATGAAATAAATTGGTCAAAAAATAATAAAAATAAAAAAATTTCCAACTTGCTTTAAGTACATTTTTTTCTAGAGTACGTATACTTCTCTGTGCTGTGAAATTGTTTTTTGTGTTTTATATAATATTGATATATTTTATTTTGCATTTGAATCACTTATTAAATATTTCTGCTTTTATGTATTTTTTTTTTTTTGTATCACTTTTTCTAAAAAAAAAAGCCAATTTTCATTTGCACACGGTATTTTTGAGGCGTGCGTGTAGTTTTCTGTGTGACTGTAAATGTTTCATAAATAAATGTTTGATTTAAACCGTGCCTATCAATATGCGGTAATAAACTTAATTAATAAAATAAATATATTAAAAAAATTACAGTAATAAATAATTAAGATTTTTTTCACCCTCATTACGTTTTCTTGGGGTGTTTTCTTGATCTTGGTTTTCTTAAACTAAATAAATTTTTGTTCATTCGTTTTTAATACTTGACAAGTCTATTAATATAATATTTTTATATTAATAAAAAATAATAAAAAACCAAAATTGCAAATCAACTAATTTGCGATTTTTAAGAAATACGCCGATTAAATTTTGAAATTTTTCCTAAATTTGAGTTCCTTAACAAAATACGTATAATGTAATTTAAAAAATATATAACAAAAGTTTATAATGAACTAATTTATAAATCCTTTAGCTACGAATGAAAAGTTTAAGATTATTATATTTTTACAAATACAATACTCATTTTTAGGTTTCATTTTATAACAAATCAAAAAATGTGAAAAAATATGTTTAATATTTTTGTTTAAATGATTTTTTTGTCAAAATTATGCGCTTTTTTTTAAGTTAGTGACTTTTGGTTTCAAATTGTTATCGACACTGGTGAGTGCAATTGTTCAACCAACAAAATTTTCACTCTGCCATTCTTGCCAACAAGCTCTTGCATTATTTAAACATATGGAAAATAATTGAAAATATTTTCATATAGTTTTATATATAAAGAAAAAAAAACGAATTAGAGAAATGAACTTAGCCGAGCTTCTAATGATCAATCGTGTCCTGCGTTTTATTAAATATTTGAACACAAATGATCGAGAACTGGACCCACAACCTTTATGCCGAGTTTGAACGGATCATGCTCTCAGAGTCTTACATTGCAGTTTTTACACTTTGAGGCTTGACACTATCTGCAAAGAGGTGACTGGTTAATTATATATCAGGGTTTTCGACGGCACTTTCTTATTGAACGTCTATCCAATCCCCGAACACGCAACAGTGTGGTATAAAAGTGCGACCAACTACGGGGAAACCATACCTCAATTTGGTCAACGTTTGAACAAACCGATGGCAAAGCATAATTATTACTGTCGATGTTTATTTTGGCCCCCACTAACAATCTCACTTTTTATACCACTGATTTCTGTATTCTTTGGTTAAGAGCTGGCGCTATCTCATTGGATCCTTTTATGAATTAATTTTCAGTCCAACAGTAAGAAAATGTCTTAGTGATATTCTATGGGCCATGAGAGGAACCTTGGAGAATTTAAAATATTTTTTGTGATAGCTGCCTACGTCATCAAACAGAAAAAAATATTGAAATAAACTGGTAACACCAAAGAAACAAGTGAAATCGAATGAACTGAATGTTTTGGAATGAACTGCATCTGAACTCGTGGTGTGAGATTTGAAATTTGTCAGCTTTTGCAACCGAGCTTACCATACAATATAACTGCTTTTGCAACGAAATGGGTATTTCAAATCTAATTTTAATAGCTTTCAGAAGAGTTCTGCCTCCCAATTTATTAATATTCTTATACCTGGAGTTGAGTAAAAAAAAGGTACACCAAAATCTCAAAAGCAAACCTTTTTTAAGAAGGCAGTGTTTACAACTGGATGAAAAATTAATAAAAGATATTCCTGCAGTAGATAATCGTAAAATTATTTTATTAACAAAAAAGCAGAACATTAATTTCTGAGTTGGACTTGATCCACACACCTTTGGTTGAAAGACCGGAAGCGTTGCTTCTGAACTATTTAGTCATATACAATTTATAGATTCGAAAATGTATATGAATAATATATGAACACACAAAATACGAATGTAATAAATACTGAAAACCCGTTCGTATAAAGCGGGGTACACATTATCGATCATGAGTGACACTCATGCTCGAGTTCTCTCTGTTCACGCAGGTTCGCTTGTATGGCCACTCTTTTTCGACAGTCAACCACAAACATTTTTGTGCTTGAGTGACAGTCAGCGGCCATATTTGTTTTTGACTGCTAGTGTGTACTGGAAATCTTCAGTCAAGCATAAATTTTGCAGCACTAGCATAGATCGGAGACCGATTTTTAAAAAGAATTTATATGTTGTTGTCAGAGGTTGCCACTTTTATAAATTTTTCCCAAAAAAGCTTTAAAATAAGAGTATTAAGTAACTTTCATTATAAAAAAGTAATTATTTATGATCAAAACTTAAAGTTATTAGATGAGAGTTATTTATAATATTAATTTTCTCTAAAATTTTCTTTGAAACACTTTTAGGCTAGCTCTTATTTATGAGGGTTATTTTTATGAGTATTTTATGAGTTTATAACAACTTTTATTTTTAAAAATATTTTATAAAAGTCATTGAAGTCTTTTAATTAATTAATTAGCCAGTCATAAGAATCGTTTGAGACTTTCATATTATAAAAGTCTTAACAAAAGTTTTCATTAAAAAATTATTTTGTATAATTTTAATTATATGATATATAAAATATTTAATAATACTTAATATATGTACATGAAATTGAATGATATTTTATGATTTCTTTTATATATTTATGTGAAGTGCTCACGTTTATATTATTCTATAAAGACTTTTATCGAGACTTGATTCGGTGTCTGAAAAAATATAAAAATATAAAATATAAAAATATAAAATATATTCATTTATAAAATCAAACTTTAAGGTACCATCAAAATATATAATTTCTTCTTCCTTGTCTTCCAATAAGCAAACTTTCCAATAACTTCATCGATATCAATGTTGTTTTCCTGCTGCTATTTTCCTATCTTCTATGTGCCCTATGTATATTAAGGGTGCATTATAAACTTCCTACAGCTAAATCGTTATTAAATTTTTATGTACTTACGTGAGAAGCCCCGCTTCTTTTTCTAGATTTCTAAAATCTTTCTAGATTTATTAACAAATTGACACATTGATCCGGCATGATCTTTTAATTCCTTGGATTGTATTTCTTTGGCTTTTCCTTGTTGGCATCCGCTTTGCCTTTTGACACACTTGACATTGTTTTTAAAAAATGATTGTTGGAAATGCACATGATAAAAAGACAAAGGAAACTTCGGTTGACATCAATTTCACGATCAAAAGTTTAAATTTCTTCGTTGAAACCTCACATTAAACCTACAGTTCAGTGACTTTTAGACTCCGAAAGATTGTGAAGCTTTTATATACAGGGTTTTTTAGAAGTATAGAACTTTTTTTGAAATAAGACAGAAAAATTAATGAAATGGCCAATATTTTGGCTGTATTAGTTCGCAAATTTTATGGCATTTAGCATTTGAACACAATTTCGGGCATATGGCCATCTCGATTGCAAAATGAAGACCATGTTGTCGGTCCAATTTTGCTCAACTTTTTCCAGCATAGTCGGCATTATCTCGCCAATAACGGGCCAAATGTTGGTTTCCAGTCGTAGCTGGCTTATCAGCATAGACTAGTGTCTTGACGGACCTCCACAAAAGTAGTCTAACGGAGCCAAATTACATGACCTAGGTGTCCAACTGACAGGCCAATTTCTTGATATGATTCGATCACCAAAGGTTCGTCCAAGTAAAGTGATGGTTTCACGCGCTGTATTGCTTATTCCACCGTCCTGCTGAAACCATTTCGCACTTAAACCATCGATACACACGGAACCAAAAAGTCCCGAATAATTTGCTGTTGCGCTTTCCATTGACAATTGCATTGGCTTCATATTAAATTTTCACTCATCTCACACACACCTCTACAGCGGCGGTGACTTCTTCGAAACGCAGAGTATGAGCTCGTATTGGATGAATATTGTTTATAAAAGTAAACGTTGACATAAACTGACTTATCTTTTTGAGTAAAACCTGCTCAGATGGACGATTATGTGCACTGTAATGTGTGCGACATACTCTGTAAGTTTCCCGCACAGAACGTGAATTTTGGAAATAAATTTGCGCGATTTGTAAACTTTGTTCTAGTGTACGTCTTAGCATGATAAATTGTCAAAGTATACTGAACATAAATGTCAACAATATGTGTTTACTTTGACAACTGCACTCTGAAAAATAATAGCTTTTCCAAACATAATTTGCAGGAAGTATGATTTCTGCATGTTTCTGAGAAACAAATAATTATAATCGATGCCACATTTATTGTGATTAATTAATGCTCTTTTCTTTATATATACAGCAGGGATGATATTTGGGGGCTTTTGGGGCTTTTTTGAGCCCTTTTTGATTTCGTAAGCCCAAAAGCCCTTTCGATTCATTTTAGGCCCTTTTTCTGAAATTCTACTGAAAAATATCAAGCAGTATATCATCGAGGTACAAATTTTAAATTTGTAATAAAATCGTTCTCAGTAAAATAAGTTCTGTTGCATGTTTTGAAATTATAGCTTCAAAAAAACCCAAAAACTTAAACAATTCTCCCCAATTTTGCTTTTTTAAGCTATATACGGCTACGCAGGTACGATTTTGGTAGGCAACAATTGTAAAACTCTATTAAAACTGAAGAACATTTTTAAAAAACAGACTTTCTTATATTTTGTATAAAGCCACCATGTTAGCATTATGAAGAATAACCAATTTTTGTAATATTGAATGTCTCTACACGAAATCTTCTTACAAACATTTGATATCTACTATAATGGAGGAAGTATGAAAATTCCTGAACACTCTCCAAAAGAATGTCTAAATTTTTAAACCGATTTTAGTTTTAATAGTATCCCAAAGTCATTTTCAGCGTCAATTTTCAAAGAATTTTTGTCCATTTTATTTTATTTTCTCTGCACCAAAAATAATTTCCGACATATTTTACGCTCTTTCAGATTATGGCATCAGAATGTATCTTAAATAAATGCTTAAGAAGTAATAAACAATTATTTGCATAAAAAAGTGATTTTTTTCCACCAAAAAAAGTTTAGATCTAAAAAAATCGGAAATAGAAAGGTGTTTTCGAGTCATAAGTTTTAAGAAATATAAGGTTTGGAAAAAATTTAGCATAGCAGTTTCAAAATTGCACCTGAGATGAAAATTCTTTATTTTCAAAAAATTAAGACTGCGATGGAATATTTTTGTCACCTTATTCGACGTGATTTAACTAATTTTGTTGTTCAAGGCTCTATATTCCAAAATTTTATAACATTTATGAAATTATTCTTTTTTCAATTTAGTCATTTCTGAATATATTTTTTTGGTAGAACTGATTTTGTTTTGGTATCAGGCCCATTTCGTCCCGCATCATTGATTTGACTTCTTACAAGTCTTAACGCATATCTTTCCTCATATATTTCTGACATTATTATGTATATAACAAAGGACTCAAAAAATACTCCTAAGGCCTTTTCCACATAGAGCAATTGAAAAACAACGCAACATCAACAAATGTTGCTAACCCATGTAAGTACACCGGAACCTTCAGATGAAGCATCTTTTTTACAACGAGTTGGCAGCACGCTTGCGATAAGTTTTATGCAACACAGCTAGCTGCAATTTATATCAGCGACTTGTGCTTTTCTTGATAACTTAAGACAATTTGTGGTACATCAAGTTGAGAAAAGTATCAATTAAATTCAGAAAATTGTGTTTTATGTTAATTGCTTTGAATACAGGAAGCAGCAATGAGCGAGCAGTTAACAAATTTATATTTGTTATAGAAGAAGTAGAGAAATATCGCTGCTTATTTAATTATAAGCTGCAATGAGAGATCAATGTTGCGTTGTGCGTGACTTGCTCATCTGAAAGCATAGGTTGCAATAATGTTTGGAATTGTAGTGGCTTGCAACTTTCTAAGCAATTATGTTGGAGTTGGGTTACTTTTCCGTTTCTCCGTGTGGAAAAGGCCTAAGACTCTTTAACGATGAATATATCGATCCAATTTTCGGTTTTCTGTGGAAATGCTTTTCTATTTTTATTTGTATTATTAACTTATTAAATAAATGGCTTTGTCAAAATAAGTTTGAAGAAATTAACTGATATGGATAATTTTTTGGCATATTCTTGACTTTTGCAATCAATGCACATTGCACAATGCACCTTCTTGCTAAGGTGCAATGGGGCCTTTATGTATGAAATAAAATCTATTAAAAAAAACAATTACCTATACTACATCTCTTTGATCCACAATTTTTGATTCTGAGATCTGATCGTTTAAACTAAAGTGTACTATTTTTGTGACAAACCAAAAACTTCCCCGCTTAGGTTGAAACAGTGAAAGCAAAAAAAAAAAAAACACGAAAACATGAAAACTGAACTTCAATTTGTTTTAATTTCCCGAAACACTTAAATCGAAATCTATTGGAATATTTCGAAAGGCTAAATATTCAAATAGGAAGTTTTTAATATTGAATTACCACTAAAGGCCCCATTCTTGGCAAAAATGCCCTCTTTTTGTATAAATTTTGGCCCTTTTACAACTAAGCCAATATCATCCCTGATATACAGCTGCATCTTGACATTATTTGTTTTTGTTGGCTCCTTAGTACTTGTTATTTGAAAACAATCATGTTGTTGTTTGAATTAAAGATCAAAATGATTTGTTTTAAAGAAAATATGTTTTCATTCATATATATTGTAATTATAAATGGTCTTAGAACACTTTTAGTCTATAACTATTTATTTGCTTAGAAATATACATTTATTAGGAATAATATTAAATATTCACGGCCAATTGTTTACCAAACATATATTATTGGAGAATACATGATTTGGTTACAGTCAAACAATTACACAGTACAACACATGATTTTGGGACTCAATTCTGAGAACTGCACGTGAAAGTAGCCCCGCAAAAAAGAAGTTCTGCATCATTTGTTTTGTCAACTTACATGCCATAATTATTTAATATCAATTTCAAGTTAGTAAGTATCGTAAAGGGGAATTTGTCACGTGTTAGGCTCTTTCGTTTGACATAACTCGAGAACCACTAGTCCGATTTAGCTGAAACGAATTTAAAAAAATTAAAAATTACAATTCCTGTAATCTGTTCATATAACGTTTCCCTTCATAAGCAACAGTTTCGCAGATATAAATAAATGTATGTAGAAAAAAAATATCTTTTGCCTGAAAGTTAATGATTTAGCCAGAAACGTGGCTAAATGATTCCTTCAAAAGCGAGGAAATTCTGGACAGCAACTGGACAGTATATAGAAATGATCGAAATTATTCTCACACAGGTCTTTCCCGTGGGGGTGGTGTCCTTATCGCAACTCACAACTCCCTATCAAGTCAGATTGTCGAAACCACTTCACACGAGCTCTATGAACACAAAATAATCAGAATTTGTTCGGATAATAATCTTTTTATTTATATTGGTGTTATTTACATTCCACCTGGTTCTATTGAAGCTATATATAACCAAATGTGTGAAACAATTTCGTCAATAACGGCTTCCTAAAATGAAGAAGATAAAGTCATTATCTTTGGCGATTTTAACCGCCCTAATATTTCCTTTGTCATTGATGAAAATGACAGTTATCTACTTCCGGTTAACCTCTCTAATCCGATTGATTTTACCTTACTTAGTACCTTTTATGGCAATGACTTACAACAAGTTAGTAGAACCCCAAATAAGAATGGCAAATGGCTAGATTTAGTATTTACTAATGCCTATGACGAAATACGCGTTCGTCCAACTCTGGAGACTGAACACTTTTTTTCTAACAGTGTGCACCATACAGCCTTAACTGCAGAGCTATCCCCCTCCAATATGACATTTACCCACTCGTTCAATAACTCGATTGTATACGATTTTCTGAATGCTGACTACGAGAGTATTAAGGTCAGTCTGAATTACTTTGACTGGACCGATCTGTCAGCATTGGACTTATACTATGTTCACACTGAGGGCTAAATGCGCATTTAACGGAATGCGCATTAAAAATTTTGAATGCGTGACCGTATAATCCTTGCAGGAGTAAAAGGGACAAATATATATACTGCATTTCGTTAATGCGCATTTAGCTCTCAGTGTGAACGTAGTATTAGATAGTTCAGTTTCACTTTTCTACGAGCGTGTGCTCACAATTATTGATAGACATGTGCCAAAGATAAAGAAAAAAAATAAACTTTCGGAACCTTGGCTAGACCAAAATCTTAGACATCTAAGAAATCAAAGAAATAAACTTTACAAATTTGTCATAAAAGGCATTAATGTGAGCGAAGAAGTAAAAATCAGATACAATGAGCTGGCTACATTATTCTCTACTGAGTCAAAAAAAGCATATCAACTATACATAAACCTAATAGGAGAAAATATTGTTCAAGAACCCAAAAAATTCTTTGACTACGTTAATGTTAAGCGTAAATCCAACGGTTATCATACGTCGATGTTTAAAGGTTATCTCTTCAAACCTGCAAGAGATTTGCAATCATTTTGCAGATCATTTCAAAGAAGTTTTTTGTGTTCCAGGAAACCAAACTTCCAATCCTCCTCACTATCCAAATGCATTACACACGATAAATCATATTTGTCTTACACGAGATGAGATAATCAAAGCAATCCACGACCTCGACCCAGGTAAGGGACCTGGCCCTGACCTCATACCCCCAAGCTTAATAATTCAATGCAAGGACCCACTGATCATGCCTTTGCTCATAATTTTTAATAAATCTTTGTACCAAGGTATTTTTCCCTCTTATTGGAAATCATCTCATCTTACCCCAATTTATAAAAATGGTGACAAAAGATCTGTTGAAAATTATAGAGGTATTGCTATATTATCGGCTATTCCAAAACTTTTTGAAAAGATAATATGTGATTAACTTACAAGCATTATAAATCCTTTACTTAATGAACAGCAGCATGGTTTCCGTAAAGGTAGATCAACCACCACAAATTTAATGATATTGGTATCTGATGTTTTAAGTAAAATGGAAAAAGGACATCAAGTCGATGCAGTCTATACGGACTTTAGCAAAGCCTTTGATCGTGTGGATCATGCTATCTTGGCTTCTAAATTAGAAAAGTTTGGTATCACAGGATCTCTTCTCAACTGGCTAAAGTCATATCTCCAAGGCAGATCACAGCTCGTTAAATTTCAAGGGACCTTATCTAAACAAATTTCCGTTACATCCGGAGTACCACAAGGAAGCCACCTTGGTCCACTTCTCTTCAACATTTCATCTCAGATTTATCTGACATATTGAATGATATCCATCATCTGATGTATGCGGACGACCTAAAAATGTATCATGTCATTAAATCGGAGCATGATATAAATTTCTTACAGTCAAAGCTCGTATCTCTTGAACATTGGTGCATTCAAAATAATATCTGCCTGAATGTTAGCAAATGCTACATTATTACCTTCTCTCGTAAAAATTTAATAGCAAATAATATATACTCCCTCAACAACAGTGAATTATCTAGAGTAAATCATATCGTAGATCTTGGAGTTATCTTGGATAATAAGTTGCGCTTCAATCTACATTATGATAAAATCTTGTCTAGGGCTAGCAAACAACTTGGGTTCATAAAACGACGTGCAAAAGAGTTCAAAAATGTATGGGTCACTAAGTCATTATTCTGTGCGTTAGTGCGCCCTCTCCTCGAATATGGATGCATTATTTGGAACCCTGCGTTTGAATCACACAAGGAAAGACTAGAATCCATTCAAAAACAATTCTTGCTTTTTGCATTGAGAGACACCTACAATCCCCGTGATTACAGTAACCTGCCACCCTATGAACAAAGACTTAGCCTCCTTAATTTAATGCCCTTATCATCGAGAAGAACATTACTTAGTTCATGTTTCACTTTCGATGTTATTAGTGGAATTACTGACACCGAATTTATATCAAGCAAGATAAAATTTACTGATCCAATAAGGCGAACGAGGCATACACGGCTGTTAACTGAATATCAGCATCATACCGTCTACGCAGGTAATGAGCCCATCAATAGATGCTGTAGAGAATTCAATAATATTAGCGAGTGTTATTTGCCACCCATGTCCAAGCACACATTTAAACGAAACCTCTCAAAGTATCTTTTCCCATCCTAATACCTTTTTCCCCGTCTTTCTTTTAAACTCACTTGGGAAATTCAAGCGTTACCATTCTGAATTCCTATTTCTCACCCCTACTACCCCTTAACTCACCACCCCACTCTTTTTTAATTAAATATTTTTAGAATGTTAAGATATAAGTATATTTTTATTTTTACTTTCTCTTTTTTTTCTCCTATTTTGACGTGTAATATTAGATCATGTCAATCAGGTGGGCGGATTACGCCCACCTTGAATGACACGATTTTTCACCAAAAAAAGGGAGAAGGAGAGGGGAAAAAAAAAACACCTAGAATAAGTAAATGCCTTGTTTGGCGAATAAATAAATAAATAAATAAATAAATAAATAATATTTTTTTTATTTTAAATTCGTAAAAAATCCAAAACTGAAAAAAGTCACATAACATATGAACAAAATAAGACATAGATCATGAAAATCAATGTACGCGTTTCGCCTTTATTCACAATTCAGTAAAGGTATGAATTTCAAAAATTTGCTCAAAAATCTTTGGAAAAAACATTGATGACTTTTTTTATGATTCTCAGAATTAAAAAAACAGGAATAAACAAAAGGTTATTTGATTTTTATTATTGCGGTACCAAAGTAATAAACTCTAATAAATGTGATTCTCAGATATAAAAAAATTCCACCCACATTTATGAGTTTCGAAAAATGTATAAAGCACACCTGAATCAGGTGTATAGCCACCCTTAAAATATGCGCCCATTCATTTTGCTTCATTTTTTGCTCAATAACTGGATTACAAATCCACAGATATGTTTTTTTTCTTTATAAACTTTATTTTGCATGAAAATAAAAATTGCGATTCATATTACAGCTATTCTTACACAGAAAATATGACATTTTTATATGTTATCTATGCATAAAAACAAAATTTAGAACATTTTCAATTATTGTCAATATCCATTCTCGTTGAAGTTGACGTTTGTGGTTCTGATGATCTTCTTTTCTTTGTAGGTTGTTCATATTCATGTTCTGAGTCCAATTTTTTCACTAATCCTGGGATATCATGGCATAAGTGAACGTATTTGCTTCGTCAACGGAATAAAATTTCTGAAATTCAACTTGGCGTTTTCAGTATGATGTTGCGCTGATATTTTGCTCTGTGAGTTTTTTACGCATCAAAAATTATGTCAAAAATTCTGAATTTTTTTGTGATAGTCCCATCTTAGCCACAATGTGATCCATTTCCATTTGTGTTAGCGGTTGTGGTGCATTATTTTCAATATCGGGTGTCCAATCAGCATCATTCAAATTGGTTGGATTGGTGAAAACGGTTTCGGCTTGCAGGGACACAGTATCCAAACTCGGAAGTTTAGGTGTATTGGTATCAGCAGCGCGCTTAACTGGAAGTGTGGCAGTAAAAGCAGCAATGCATACTTTTGTTTTCAATTGTTTTCCGTTTAATCCATGACGATAATTTATGCATGCGTAGCACATGGATTCATCATGTCCAGTTAGGTCTTCCACCCAAATTACTGGCTTCATAAAAGACAACTTTGCACCTTTTCCATGTATCCACATTATAAGGGTATTTTAACAACTTTTGCACACTGTGTTCGGCGTAAAACTTGCACCATTTAAATCTGCTTCATCAGAATAATGACAATACGCTGTTTTGAATTCCTCAGTAAACAATTTTTTCGATCCTGTGTGTCTATTTTTGGGACGATATGAACACAAACGTAACAAAAATAATCCAATTTTGAGCAATTGTTATTTGCCATATTGAAATATATTATGTTTTGTTCATATTCACTTTTAAAAACCGGAGAAAAATTCACTTGTACTTTTCGCGTTCATTAACACCTGTTGAATGACAAAAATCGATCAGTGAACACCTATAAATACTACGTACTTTTCAATATTTTACTGACAGGTACTTAACGCAATCATAAAAATTAAGTAACCTTTTGTTTATTACTTATTTTTTTTTAATTCTGAGAATCATAAAAAAGTCATCAACGTTTTTTCCAAAGAATTTTGTACATATCTCGATAAAATTTTTGTAATTCATACCTTTACTTAATTGTGAATAAAATCGAAACGCGTACATCGATTTTCATGATCTATGTCTCATTTTGATCATAGGTTATGTGACTTTACGTCAAAGTAATAGGACTTGACAATTTTTTCCGTTTTGGATTTTTTATGAATTTAAAAAAAAAAAAAAATTTAATTTTCAGGCAAAAAATATTTTTATTCTTCATACATTTATTTAAAACTCTCAAACTGTTGCTTATGTAGAAAAACGTTACATGAATAGATTAAAGGAATTGTAATTCTTAATTTTTTTAAATTTATTTCAGCTAAATCGGACAAGTGGTTCTCGAGTTATATCAAACAAAAGAGCCTAAGACGTGACAAATTCCCCTATACGATACTTACTAACTTGAAATCGATATTAAATTATTATGGCATGTAACTTGACAAAACGAATGATGCAGAACTTCTTCTTTTTGGGGCTACTTTCACGTGCAGTTCTCAGAAATGAGTCCCAAATCAATATGCTGAAAAATGTTGTACTGTGTTATTTTCAAAACGTTAATTAAGAATAACATTATATTTTTCCCGATGACTACACTATAATTACTTGGAAACATATTTTTAGGAAAGACATGTTGAAAGCTTTCCACTGTGATTAAAAATGTCTGTTTTTTAAAAAAAATATGTTAAGAGAATACGTTTTTCTCGGAATTTATTCGTTTTAATTTTGCAGAGTTCTGTTCTTTTTGCGATCAATAGTGTCAAAAATATATTTCATTGGGAAGTAGCAAACAATTCTATTTTGTCACTAGCATATTATTGTAAACGTAATTTTTTTAGCTAGGACAATTATATTATGTTGGACACAACTAATATCTTCTTACATCGAAAAGTAACTCTATTGTAGAAAAGTTCTTAGTCATTGAGTGGTTCCCCTTAAATATTTTTTTCTTAAAACCAAACATATATAAATTGCTATGCCCATATATTTATAGGAAATTCCATACCTCTAAAAAACCCCTTTACAATGTTCTGATTTTCGATTTATTTTGCATACTTTACGGGCCACTTGCAAAAAACCATTACATACTTTTACTTCCTATCTAGTTACATAAAAGCATTCATTGTATGAACCAATTGTGACATTATTCCACCTAGTGGTAATGCAAATTAAATTAATATGTAAAATAATAGAGAACAAAATTGCATTGCCATTAATATGTAATGGTGATCAGTGGCGGATCTAGGATTCGCCAGAGGGGTGACTAAGAGAGCAAAAAAAACACCAAAATTAAACAAAATTACAAAATTACATATATCGGTGATTCCATGTTAAATCGGACGTTTTTCACATATTTTTAAAAAGTTGGTACTTTGCACGTGGAAAGTACTTAAAAAAATGTGTGTTTTTTAAAAATTGCCAACACAATTTTTACATACAACTTACTCTTTTTTTTAAATTTATGTAAAATATGAAATTATTTACAGTTTTTAGTACTTTTTGTACTTCTTACGACATTTTATTATTTTTCAGCTAGCAATAAACCTAGGTAATATATCACTTGGTGTATCCGATTGGAGTAGGATACTCTCGCCTGGCGAGAGCTGATGAGAGCTCTGATTCGAAATGCAGTTAACATATCATGAAAAGAAATATCATAACTTATGTATTGAGGTGGGGTCATGAATGAACAACATTAAGATTTTTATAACGAAAGCTGGTGAACGGTAATTTAAATATACATATATATATAAAAATTAGAAAATGAAATTTTGCAAATAAAACAGCAAATATTAAGAAACAATGGAACTAAACTAATAAGAAGATATATAATAATTTAAAGAAACAAAATATATAATTATACGAACAGAGATCAGAGTATTCACAGTTTTAAAGTCCAACATAAACAGCCATGTTTTTACCTCTCTAAGGAATAAAATATTATATCGAATAAAACGAATATTATCTGGTAGTTTATTAAAAATTCTAGGAGCAGCACATGAATAGGAGTAGAAGAAGAGAGTTGGTTTGTGGGCCGGAATTTTCACAAAAAGTTACGATTAACCCTTAAATTATGGCTTGCATAGTTTCTATTAACTTATAGTAATAGAAAGTACCATATAGTAATATAAATTACCTTAAAGTAATATAATAAACAACGGGAAGCTTCTATCTATTTTCCTTTTATGGCAAATTAAACGAATGGCATGTTTTTGAGCTACCAGTAATGGATGAATTTTATTTAAATGGGTACCTCCCCAACAAGTTATCCCATATTGCAATTTAGAATGGAACATCCCATGATAGATGCAATTTAGTAATTTTGGCGAGCAGTATGATTTCAAAAGGTAAATCTTTCTAGTTGCACCCCAGAGATATATTTTCCAGTCCAACCATAATTCTAGAAATTTAAATGATTTAACACATTCGATAAAAAAACATTTAGTGGAGCATTGATTAGAGTTATTAAAAGTTTGCATCGAGAAATTATAACTGCAAACATTCTTCCCAAATGAGAACTTTTTGCAGCCAGCACAATGAAAAACTAAACTGCGCGGGCTTATATAAAAACCACTTTTGTTAAGAACCATTAATTTGGTTTTGTCACTGAGAACCAACTTATGTGTATAAAACCAATGACGCAGAAGCTCCAAGTCATTATTTAATTCACATGTTAGATTATGCATAGAATCACTTGCATAAATACAAGCCATGTCATCAGCAAACGCTATAACTTAACTGTAGAAAGGAAGACAAAAAATAGAATTTAGGTAAATAAGAAACAATATGGGTCCCAGTACAGAGACCTGGAGGACACCAATATCTACTTCTATAAAGTTACTAAAACTGCTATTTATTTTAACTTTTTGTATCCTATTATCTAAATAAGACTGAAACCAATTTTAAATTGTGCCTCTGAAACCACATTTGTGCAATTTAGTAAGTAATATTTTGTGATTTTTAGTATCGAAAGCTCCTTGAATGTCTACAAAAAGTATTTCATTCATTCATTTTATTTTCATTTTATTTTCATTCAACCCGCTGTAGATATTATTGCAAAAATTTAGTCGTGCATCTTCGGTGGTTAAACCCTCTCTGATGCCATACTGACAATTACTAAAAAAATTACCTTTAGACAGAAATTTAAGCATTCTCTTTTTTACAGCCTTTTCAAAAACTTTTGCAAATACTGTTAATAATGATATTGGTCTGCAGTTGTTTAAAACAGTTTTATCTCCTTTTTTAAACAACAGTATCACGACTGCTTTTTTAAGATCATTCGGAAAATTCCAAGCTCCATGCTTCTATTGTAAACATTACAGAGGACATCAGCAGCATTATAAACGATCTTTTTTAGAAAGTTATTTGAAATAACATCATCAGAACAAGAATGTGAGTTATTGAGAGACATTATTATTTTAAAAATTTGAAAAGAAGAAATTGGCTCAAAGTAAAAAATGCAATCTATTTCATTATTATTTTTAGGTTCCTGAAGGATATCATTAACTAACTGCCATTCTTTCTTCACATTGCCCTTGATTTTACTGAACTCATTAATATAGAAGTTAGTTTTACACAATGAGACTTGAACAAAAATTTCTTTGCATAATTTTTTGTATTGTTCTTTTAAACATAAATTGAAAGGCTGTTTCGATAAAGAACCTAAGAACCTCAATTAATTCTCTCAAAATATTTTATCATAACTGTGGCGTAATGCGGGGTAAATTAAATAAAATATTTATTGACGCCAAATCTTGTCACTTCAAGGTTCTTGTAATTACGAAAACTTGGTTAAATGAGACTTTAAAAAATGAGGAAATTCTGGACTGCAATCGGACTATCTACCAAAACGACCGCGACTACTCCTCCACAGGTCTCTCACGAGGAGGCGGGGTACTAACTGCTATCCATAATTCTCCCTCAAGTGAGCTTATAGAAACCCCTACTCACAAACTCTTTGAACACCGTATAGTTAAAGTGTCTATAGGAAAAATGTCTTTATGTACTTTGGTGTTATTTACATCTCCCCAAGTTGTAGTGAGTCAGCATACAATGCCTTATGTGAAACAATCACTACATTTTCGGCAACCTTAAATGAGGAAGACAGAGTTATTATTTTTGGTGACTTCAACCGTCCAAATATATAATTTTTCATTGACTAGAATGACAACTATCCTGTAAGGCTCTTTAGTAGCATAGACTTTACATGTCTAAGTACCTTATATAGGAATGATCTACAGCAAGTCTCTGCAACACCAAAACAGCAAGTGATTAGACTTAATCTTTACTAACTCGAACTAGTGATTGGTTTTTTTTTTTAAAACAGAGTTTTTTCAGTGTTTTTTTAGAATACAAAAACCCGTGACACCGGTGGAAAATGTGAAAAACCGACAACTACATTTTATCTTGCAATGCAATACTGACAAAAACATTGAAAATTTTCAAGACAATATTTTATAAAAACAAGAAATTTTTCTAGATAATGAAGAGTGATGAGTGTCGTTACTTCGAAAAAATTGATAGTTGCTTGGCAGAGTGCAATCTTTGAATAAAAAGGTTGAAAATGGACGATGGCACATTAAAATTTCCTTCAGCATCTTAAAAAAAAGACAATCGAAAAGGTGATCTTTTTGGAAAAAGAGTTTTAAAATCATATAAATGAAAAATATTGATTAGACTGTAACTTAGAATTTTTGCGTTTTTTAGGCTGATCCCTTATAAATCCCTTTTTACTGATGGAAAAAACATGGTAATCTTGTAAACGGTATAAATGTGCACAATTAAAATTTGATGGAGATATGGATAACTTATATATAAAACTGAAAAAACTATTTTTTTTATGTATTGAAGTAGGGAGTATGCATTCGATCTCTTTTTTGTTTTTTTTTTTATATCATTTGGAAACTAAAATTTTAGTATCGCTTTAAATTAACAGCAATATAATTGCTTTTTAATTCAATATTAATATGATCGCAAGCGCACCTTTTAACCTTTAATAACAATATGTTTAATAACAAATATTTAAAAAAACGCTCTTGTTTTTCTTTAAAAAAACTAGTTCTGTATAGTAACAAAAGTATACTATTTGTTAAATGCAAATTTCTTTTAAATTTTCTTTTTATATAATATTCAGTTTTCAAACATTTGCAAAAAAAAAATTAAGTTTTAGACAATTTTAGTCCAAATTAATTAGATTGAAAATTATAGTAACTTCAAAAATCTTCAAACTCAGCTTTAAAATTAATTCTTTAATGAAATCTTAGTATTATTTATTAAAAATCTCTTAAAAAAGTCGGTTTATGGGAAAATCGGTGTTTTTTTCGGTTTTCAGTTTCGATGAAAAACTGAAATTGATAAAACCGGTTATCTGAAACTGAGGTTTTTTTAAAAAAGTGCCCATCCCTAACTCGAACGACAAAGTGAGGGTTGGTCCAACCAACGAAGAAGAAAATTTGTTTACCCACACTATCCACCATACAGCCTTAACAGTTATTTTCTCTGATATAAATATCTCTTTTACCCAGTCTTTCAATAACTCCATTGTGTACGACTTCCTTAATGCCGATTACGAAAGCATAATATTTCTTCTAGATGGTATTAACTGGTATTGCGTTCTATCGAACTTAGACTTAGATAGCGCTGTTTCGAGTTTTTATCATTACATTTCTTCTGCTATCGAAATGTGTGTGCCTAAAAGGAAGAAAAACAAACTCTCAGAACCTTGGCTAAATGAAAATCTCAGATATTTGAGAAACCAAAGAAACAGAATTTACAAACTCCTCAAAAGTACCGCAAATATAAGAGAAGAAATAAGGCTCAGATATGATGAGCTATCAAAGGAAAGATGAGCTATCTCTTCAAAATCTGAAGTAGCGTACAAGTTTTACACAAGCTTAATTGGAGAAAAAATTGTCCAGGACCCCAAGACATTTTTTGACTTTGTTAATTTGAAGCGAAAATCAGCCGGTTACCCTTCATCCATGTTTAAAGGAAATATTGTCTCCTCCAACCCTCAGGAAATATGCAACCTCTTTGCGGATCATTTTAATGGGGTATTCTGTCCACCAACTACTCAGTCTGATGTTTTTCCCCCCACTCCGAATATGCAACATATAGTTGAAAATTTTTCAACTGTATGTTATTAAACTTGAAGGAAGAGACATATCAAGTGCAATAAAAGGTTTGGATACAACCAAGGGACCTGGACCAGACCTAATTCCCCCAACGCTACTGGTGCGATGCTTAGACCAACTACTTGCGCTCTTATATATTATATTTAAGAAATCACTCTCTCTTGGAGTGTTCCCTCTTATTGGGAAGCTTCCCACCTAATACCAAAATACAAAAAAGGTGGTAAAAGTTCAATTGAAAATTACTGGGGCATAGCAATTTTGTCAGCCATGCCAAAGCTATTTGAAAAAATTATTTGCGAAAAGCTAACACACCTTATCAATCCGCGACTTAACGAGCAGCAGCACGGTTTTCGAAAAAGTCGGTCCACCACCACTAGCCTCATTATAATGGTATCTGATGTTTTAAGCAAGATGGAGAAAGGAGACCAAATAAATGCTATTTATACTGATTTCAGTACAGCCTTCGATCATGTTGATCACGGCATCTTAATACAAAAATTAGAAAAATTTGGTTTCTCTAAACCTTCACTTAGTTGGCTATCAACTTATCTCCGTGGTAGATCCCAATATGTTAAATTCCAAGGAATTGTATAGAAGAAAATCGAGGTCTCCTCTGGAGTACCGCAAGGTAGTCAGCTTGGGCCTCTCCTCTTCAATATCTTCATATCCAACTTGTCGACAGTGTTGAAGGATATTCCACATCTTACGTATGCGGACAAACCTAAAAATTGACCACGTAATTAAATCGCAGGAAGATGCCAAATTCTTACAGTTAAAACTCACATTTCTTGAGACGTGGTGTACACAAAACAAACTTTACCTCAATGCAAATAAGTGTAACGTGATAAGTTTTTCCCGTAGAAACCAACTTACTATTCACAACTACCGTCTCAACCATATCGAACATAACAGGGTTAATAATATATTTGATCTTAGCGTGGTCTTGGACAACAAACTGCGCTTTAATCTACACTATGATAAGATGGTATCCAGAGCCAGTGAACAGCTCGGTTTCATTTAAAGACGAGCATGTGAATTCAAGAATGTGTGGGTCACGACATCCCTGTACTGTGCGCTAGTGCGCCCAATACTCGAATATGGCTGCATTACTTGGAATCCAGCTTTTGAATCCCATTGTGATAGAATAGAATCCATTCAAAAGCAATTCTTACTATTCGCTTTGAGAGAATCTTTTAACCCCCGCGATTATTGTAGCCTTCCACCGTATGAACACAGATTCAGCCTATTAAATTTGATGCCACTATCAATAAGAAGAACGGTATTGGATTCATGCTTTACTTTCGATATTTTGAACGGTGTAACTAACTGCGAACACATCTCTCACAAGGCATACTCGGCTGTTAACAGAATATCAGCATCATACTGCATATATATATAATATATCCGATATATAATAATATATCCGACCATTGCTCACCTTCCATGTCCAAATCCTCGTTCAAGCGATCTCTCTCTTCCTTATCAACCCAGCCTTTGATCTTTTTTCTTTTCTTCCCCTCTTTCTAGTATGTAAGTACCTTAAGTATAAGTACTCTTACTTTTAATTGTCTTTTTGACGTGTTTGTGAAATCATGTCATTCAGGTGGGCGGATTACGCCCACTTTAATTCGCACATCTCCGAACACCAAAACAAGGAAAGGGGAGAAGGAATAAAAAAATAAAAAAAACAAAAGAAATCAAAATAAAAAAAAAAAATAAATTAAGTTAGAATAAGTAAATTGCCTTGTTTAGCCAATAAATAAATAAATAAATAAATAAATAAAAATCTAAGGTACACGTATTTTTTTATAGGTGCGGATACTCAGATTTAAAGGTTCAAAATGGCGTTTACAAATTTCACATAAGTGCGTAGTTTCACATAAATGCCATATTGGAGCCGCCATTGTGAATTTTCAATTTTTGACTCCAGGTTCATGTTTATCGACCCCAAAAACCTATAAGTACCGGATTTCATATAGGTCGTTTTCTAGTTTTGGCCACTTTTTCAACCATTTGTACCAATGGACCCCGGTAGCAACCCCTAAATATCATTCAAATATTCAAAAAAAAAAGAATTAATAGTTTCTTATGGTATATATTCAAATAATATATTGCCATGTGATATTAAAAAAAAAAAATTATTTTTCTTAGGAATAAGCACCACCCTAATATACATATGTATGAATATGTTGATGAATAGAGAAAAATTTATTGTATTATAATACTGATTTGTATTGAATGACTATTTGGACGATTTTCATGGTGTAAAAATTACGGGTTTTTTTCATATCAAGCCAGTTTGCAGGTTCCTAGAAAGTCTCTATATTCGGAAATCGAACATAGGAATATTTTTAGCTGCTCTGCCATCTCATTTAGGGATCTGCGGCAGCGAAGGACTGTTTTAGATGTTGTTTCAACAGATGCTAGGGCTTTCAAGACACCTGAACTGTAAGATATTATGGATATATCCATGGAGGATATTTAATTTATCTGAAGCCAAGTTACGGATTCAAGTATTGCGAAAACGTCTGCTTGGAAGACACTGCAATGATCAGGGTGCCTGAAGACTAGATTGATGTTTAGTGTGTCAGAGTTGACTCCTTCTCCTAAGCCTTGCATAAGCCTTGCTATCTAAGTTTAATCCATCAGTATAGATTCCGATGATATTGTTTGGTAAAAGCTTTCCAATCACCCACTCTTTTCGAGAGAGAAAGGACACATCAAATTTCCTGTCAAAGAAAAGCTTTTGTGTGATGTAGTCTGCGAATTTAGGCATAGGAGGAAGTAACTTCCTGATGTTAGAGTGTCCTAATATGCTCATCCTTCATTGAAAGTTGGTTATTATGCTAATACAGCCATCTGTTTCACTTGGTGAAGCACAATCTGTGTTACTACGTGGAGTATAAGGTGGAGTATAATGTCTAATGCGTCTGTAGTAGAGGTTTTTAGTGATCCACTAGTTCATAGCTCAGCTGATCTTTGAACTCATCAAAGTATGCTGAGATTTGTTTGTTTGTCTAGTGCTTGCCACCAAACAATGACACTTTTCGGCCACGAACTTAATTTTTTATCTTTCATGTAACAAACTTACTCATTAATTTGAATTTATTACTTTTTCTAAATATCTTTTGAATTTTCATAAACTTGGTATATTTGCCCACTGTAATTTACCTTAAAGCAACATATACTTTCATACTTTGCTTTATATACCTCAAACAGAAATTAACCGTAAACAATTTTGTAAGATTATAACTAGAACATTTTGGAATAAAAGGACAGTTGGAAAAAATCATTCGAGGTGTTAAGTCATTTCAATCCGCAGCAACCAAAAAACTCTTTGGTTATACAGACACCATATAGCAATATTAGCCTTACAGCTACCGTGTAATGCCAGTGAGTAACACTGGACTATAATCCCCATTTGTTACTTACTACCTTTTGCATAAGTAGAGGCTTTTTTGGTTCTCTCGAGCCGGTTTGGTTTTCAGTTTAGTTTTGTATCCAGGATAGGGTCCAGGTATTTCACTTGATATGAGAAGCTTAGCCCTGTGTTTTGCAGTTTTGGAGGGCTGAGTGTTGGTAGATTGTGTTTTCTTGTGAAAATGACTGAATCCGTTTTTCAGGGTTAACGCCGAGTCCACAGCTGTTAACCCATTGGACGAAAGCTTAAATACTGTTTTGCATAAGATCTCGAAGTGAAGATATATATTTTCCAGAAGTAACAATAGCAATGTCATCTGCATAAGCTATCAACCTACACTCGTTCTATTTTGACCAGTTCTATTAACCACTAGGTTCTAGAGTTGAGGCGAGAGAGCCCCCCTTTGAGGCAGGCAAAAGCTTTAGATATTAAAACTACCCTCACATGTCGCCAAAGTGTGGGGATGTGATTAAGGTCTAGGCAGCCTTAGAAGATTGTCATAAGCCATTGATTTATCATAAGTCTATGCCATAAGCTTCTTAAATTTCTATAAGGGCTATGCCGTCTGGTCCTGGTGACATAAAAGGTTTGAACCTTTCAATTGCCCATTTGAGCTTCGATTGAGAAATTAGCTCTAGGAAGTTGTTGAAAGCGGTTAGGTGCTCCTCCTGAATTGAAGTATTGCCTATTTCCAAACAGGCGGGGAAAAGAGTTTTTTACAAGGACTAGCTTCTAGAATTTTCCTAAGCCTTGACGCTTCTGAGGTTTGTGATATGTTTTCACAGAAGGTCCTCCAGAACTGTTTTTAGGGCTTTTCGAAATTTGTTTTTATATTCTTCCAGAACCACTTTGCAGGTGGTCCAGGCATCGGAGGATTCGGTGTCTTAATCTATATCGAAGAGTTTCCGGGGCTCTTCATATCCGGTCTTCCACCATGGTGGCTTCTGCTTCCGCTTTGAGAGTTAAGAGTTAAGGTGGGAAACAATTTTTCTGTATTTAGAAGGACCATGAGGGGAGTTCCACAAGGCTCAGTTCTTGGCCCACTACTATTTACCATGTTTATTAATGACATATTCAATAAGTCCAAAAATGTCACAAATGATGACCTTCAGCTATACTTATCCAGACCTATTGGACTCTTTGCTGATTTATTTTTTAAAATTAACGAAGATCTAAAAACAGTTGAAGAGTGGGCCAGAACCAATATGCTTAAATTAAACCCCCTTAAATCATATATACTGCCAATCTCTAAAACACCCCTCCAGAACACTGATTTCCTACCAGTACTACTAAACGACACTGAGCTGAAAACAGTCAAAAAGGTAACCAATCTTGGATACATTGTCAATTCAACTCTGTCCTGTGAGGACCACATAAACTCGTGTGTAAGTAAAAGTTGGTGATACAATTGCTGCTCCCAATAATAAGATACTCTGAAGTTGTTTATAGCCAGCTAGATTCAAGGTCTTCTCACAAACTGTTAGTTGCATTCAATAACGCTGCCCGCTATATTTACGATCTGAGAAGATTTGATCATATCTCGCAATATTGTAACCTAATTTTGGGCATGAGTTTATTCGATTACCTTAAGGCAAGAAACTGTATGTTCTTATACAAAGTTATCTACTCGCGATCCCCACGATATCTTTTTGATAAACTTGAGTTCTGCAGGTCAAGTAGAAGTAGGAACATTTTGGTCCCAAGATACAACTTCATTAACTCCAGTCGACTGTTTTTCGTAAGCGCGATCAGATTGTGGAATTCACTTCCACCCAGCATCAAAAGTATTCCGAGCAATAAGACCTTTAAGCATTTAATTTTCAAATACTTCTCTTAACCACTGATTCTATCTCTCTGTATCCCACTCTTCTCTGTCCCTATCTCTAATTTTATTTTCTCTGTCGTTTATGTTACGGCTGGTCAAAATTATTTCTACAAATTATTGTAACTTCTTTTGATTTTTAAATAAAATCTGTTTAAATTTGCTTTTCATCTTATTATTGGTTGTTATGTGTAATGTATTCAATTTTATGTTTTGAACTAAAATTGTTTAATGTTTAAAAATTAATTGCATTAAATATTATATAAATTCTGTTTAAATTGTATTTTTATCTTATTAATGATTTTTTCTTCCAAAATTTGTAAAATGTTAATTGCTTTAATTTTATATAAATTTTATTTAAATTTTATCTGTATCTTAGTAATGGTTGTTATGCTCTCGTGCATAATCGTGCATTTTATATTTTTCTCTGGGCTTCTAAAAGAGATTTGACTCTTATTTGCCAACATTATATGTTAAATAAATAAAAATAAAAAATAAAATAAACCCATAAATTGACTTTCAACAAAACCACATCTAATTTTTGAAAAGAGAAGACTGTGAATCGAATGAACTCTTTAGGGAATACGACATCCAGATAGTCACTGAAGATCCCAAAATTAAGAAAAGTTTCAGGAGTGTGCTTCAATTCACCACAAATATATTCATCATACAGACTACCACATTACTTTAGTGCCTCTCAACCAGAGATCTTCGCGGTTGAACAAGCAGCTCTGGCGATTCAATTAAGGCACATCAATTCATCTAGCATTTAAATCTTTTTTGACAACTAAGCTGCAATTAAAGCAATCTATAGAGAGACTATAAAATCTAAGTCTGTTTGGACTCTTGTCAAGTTCTCTAAGAATCAGCCATCACCAATGGATGAATATATGCTGAGTCATCATCGCGACATTAAGGAAAATGAGATTGCAGACAAATTGACAATAAGATGGCTTTTAACTTGATAGAAGTACTGCCCACATGATAGCCATGATCTCCATTGAAGTAGTCAAGAAAAAATGGACGATAGAGCTAAAAAAACAGCGTAAGTCAATTGACGAAAACCTTTAAGTACTAGCACAAAAATAGTACACGGTGAATATTGTCTACCAGCTCGCTGCAGGGTAGTTATTCTAAATAGAAAATTTATAGAAATTTGTGGGCTATTTTGTTTTAGTCCCTTTATTCAGAGTCAAAGCTTCTTTGTATCAGATGCATACCTTCCAAAAGCATTTGAGTCTACTGAATAAGCACAGCTTAAGCATTCCAAAATAATGTGGAACCTTTGAATTAGTTCCAAGCTTATACGAGTTATTTGTGATGATTTTCAGCATTCCTAAAGAACTTTCAGGCATTGTTTCCATCATTAATGTTTCCACCTTAATGCTTGGAAATATCTACTAAGAGCTCCAATTCCTCTTTAAATCTCTGCTGAATATAGAGCTTTTTAATCGAACTTTACTCTCAAGATCAGCACTTTTAGCACGTCAGTTTTTCAATTCAAGCTTATAACTAAAATGGAGAAAGCATTCCATAAGCCTTATCCATGCATGCAATGGTGAAAGCCCAAAGGAAAGCATTTCCTCATATTCTATAACTAGCTTAAACCCGCCGCTTCGCCGGGTTTTCAAAAAGTTTTCATTCAAAAATTGATAGTGGGTGGGTAGGCTTGATTTTTCGCTACCAAAACGATTTTTTATTGTTTAAGTAATACTACAAATTATTAACCTTAAGATTGTTATATCATCTGATAGGAAATCGAAAACCTAAATTTTGGATTTAATTTTTTTTACAACAAAAACAACTTTTATCCAATTTTTTGGCTTAAACTAAAAATGTTTGAACATTTTTTAAAAAAATTTTTAAAAATATTAATACTTTGGTTTAGTAAAAATTTCAACTTATGTTTGAAGGATATTTTAACAAACAACATTTTTCAAAAAAAATTATTGAAATCCATTGCAAAATGACTGAAATATTTGCCTTCAAAGCTAAAAGTGTGAATTTCAAGTCGTTTTTCTCTCATTCTCAGCTTATAATTAATACTAAAAAGATCTGGTACTAAAATTTTTCACAGTTTTCAAACTACATACATGATTTTGGTATCAAATTGAAGGAAATTTAAAAGCGTTTATTGATTTTGTTCTCGTTTAACCGAAGTGCAATTTAATCCATTAGGGCCGAAAGAAAACCATAAAAAACAGACATTTTTAGACTTGAAGCAACATTTTGGTGAAAACTATGTATGCCATTGAGCAGAAATAAGTTATTATTGCATGCTAATTTTACTTTTTTTAAAAAACTGGCACTAAAACTTTTGAAATATTATGCAGTATTTAATGAAAATTCGAGACGCATATGTTTCCATATAGTAACATTGGTTGTTAATGGGTTAAAATAAAGTATCCTATTGCACTCTCTGCTGACCTATAAATATGTGTACAAAATTTTATAAAAATCTGAGTTGTCGTTTAAACGTGATGAGTGAACATAAAAAGAACAGATTTATTAATAGTATAGATATCTAAAAGAGTTTCCGGTTGGTTCATAAGTTTAGGTGTAGCTCGACAAATGAAATATTTTGTGTTGGAAGATAACACATTACATACTTTGCCATCAATAATGCATAATATAAATGTTGCCTTAACTGATATTTGAAGCTGGTCTAATATTACAATTGTAGGAGTGAGAAGCGCTATTTGAAAGTGCACGATTTTGCCAAACTAAATTTTTATTCAAAGTCGAAAACATTTTTATTACCACCATTGAAACACTGAAAAGACTGCTATCAAACCCATCACCAACAGACTATTTTTGCTCGCACTGTGTTTGCTCAGCACCATCACGTTCCCATTTAGTTATGATAATTAGATCGTTATTACAAAGATCATGTCTGCTTAAAAAAAACTTATTTTTGAACGACGCAAAGTCTTCTGACAGTTTGGTCTAGTAAAGATTGCAGTTCAATTTCAGCAGAACTTTCACAAACTTTAGTGTTATCAGGGTATCATAATAATTTTGCCTGTGTAATATGACCGCATGAAGGATAAAATTCGGGATGAATCTACTTTGTGTGTTTTTTTAATGATTCATATTGATGTGTACTGAGATCAAGATCTATAATCATAGCTAGGGCTTAATAGGACAACAAACTTTTTGGCATATATTTTGATTTCCTCCACTTTTTTATACAAGCTGAAAAATAATAGGCCTTCCCAAACATAATTTGCAGGAAGTATAATATGTTTCTGCATGTTTCTTGGAAACAAGTAATCATAATTGGTTCCACATATAATATGATTAATTAATGCAATTTTTCTTTATATATATATTTGCATGTTAGCATTATTTCATTGTACATTAGCACTTGTTATTTGAATTTAAAAACAATATAATTTGTTTTAAAGAAAATATGTTTTCATATAAATATATTGTAATTACAAATGGGTTGAGAACACTTTTATTTTATTACTATTTGTTTGCATGGAAATCTAATTTAGTCAAGAATAACATTAAATATTCACGGGCAAATATATATTAATTGGAGAATATATAATTTAATTGCAGTTAAGCAATTATTTTCAAAACGATAATTAAGAACAACAATATATTTACCGATGACTACACTAAATTTGCTTGGAAACATATTTTAGCAAAACAATGCCAAAAGTTTTTCATTGTGATTACAAAATATTTGCTTAGAAGTAATTGTTGGTTTGAAGCAAACAAAATATGTTTAAAAAACAGTAAATAAGTTTTTATCCGATTTAATTATGTTAAGAAGTAACCATATTATGTTTTTTCGACATTACAATAATTTTTATAAACACACTTTATAAGCACACACCGCTGTATCAGCAAAGTTTCTTCAAAACTCACCTATTTTTACTGCTGAACCGCCTTATTTTTCTTTTATTTTGTTTTTTATTTTATTAATTTGAAAACACAAACACTTTTAATTTAAACAAACATTTTCAGAAACATTTTTCACAAGAGCTAAACTTTTCAACACGTTTGGCGCCGCTGCTTGAAACTTAAAATTACGCCAAGACTTGGCAATTGTTAAAAGCAAGCGCATAATGCAACAAGGTTTCCGCTATTTTTCGTGCAAGTGCAAAAGAAACAGATATATGTATGTCTAGGCGAAGCACATAAATGAAAGGAGTTCTGTTTGTTTTAAATATTCAGAGTTCTGTTCTTTTTGAGTTTAACAGTGATGCAAATATATTTTTATTGGGTAGAAACACACAATTCAATTTTGTCACAAGCATATTAATGTAGATGTTATTTTTTTAGCTAAGGCAATTATATTAATGTTGGACACAACTAATATCTTCTTATATCGATAAATAATTCTATTGAAGGAAAATTTTTAATCATTAGGTGGTTCCCTCTGAATATTTTGTTTTTGAAACCAAACATATATAAACATATTTTTTCTCTGAGTGTAGCAGTTCCTCTCTGAGGTGAAGCATTTAAAAGTTCATTCACTATTGTTGCCGAGTTCCTCTTTCCTGATGAACGCATTGCCTTCTCGGTAGGCATTAAGATTTATTCTTCATTTGATGATTCTAACAATTCAGTGTCGAATAGTGTGAACGTATTTAATTGTGTTAAAATAAAATATAAAATATTTTTTTGTCGTGGAGTTCGTCCTTTCTTAGTTCTAATTATTATAATAAACTACTTAAGAACCATTCAATAGGCATGGTTTCTGAAAATAAGTACCTATGATTTTTATATAAATCCAGTAATTTGTTACAAGTTTTCCTAAAAGAATTCCGTAAATTTTGTTTTATTCACAAAAATGATCGTAATAAGCATAAAACGGCTTAAATATTGTTATGAAAAGCTACAGTTGCTTATATGAAGATATATATAATCTGATAAAAAAATGGCGATGGAACTTTTTTAAATTAAAAGAAGAAATACCAGGCATTATTAAAATGAGACTCTGAGAAAATATCAAGCGACTTATTCTTTAAAATTGCCACTGAATATAGCCTTTTTTAAAATTTTACCAAAAAAATTAGTCTTTTCTGTAAGTTTAAAAATACAGTTCCTTATAATAAATATTGTTATATTTCATTTTAATTATTTAATTTTATATTGTTACCAAACATTAACTTAATCCTCCTTCATTTACAAAAATTATCATGACAAGTAAGAAACGTCTTAAATATTGGTACGAAAAGGAACAGTTGCTTTTATAAGGATTTCGGTAATCTGAGACAAAAATGGCAATGGAACCTTTTTTAAATTGAAAGAAGGAATATTAAGATTGTTAACAATTTTATTTTCTAAGAGATATCGAGAGACCTATTTTTTTAAATGTCTACTGAAAAGTTAAATTTTTTGATTTCAGAATAAAAATAAATCTCTTTTTTTTATTGTAATTTTGTTGATTTTTTAGTAAGTTTTTTTTTATTTTGTTTTTCACAAATTTGAACAAGATTAAGCAGTGTTCTATTGCAAGAAAAAAATTATTAGAAAATTTTATTTACAAAAAACTTATACTTGTTGGAAATTGACATACAACTTTTTCGTTGCACTCACTGTTTTGACGCTTGACAAAAGTTCAAACTTAAACAAATCTTAGTTAGACTTCTAGGTATTGTTTTTTAATAAGATAAATATATTTTTTGGCGGCCGTGGCGTAGTGGGTAGAGTGTGTGACTCTTACGCCAGAGAACCCAGGTTCGAATACTCCATCTGACACAGAACATTGTTTCAATTGAATTAATTTTTCTGTTCGGCCGTCACCTCTCTGCAGACAATGGCAAACCTCAGAGAGTAAAAACTGCCATGAAAAGCTTCTTGAGAACATCGTTTCGTTTTTTTTTTTTTTAATATATTTCTTTCGGAATGACGACTGTTTTTTTTTAATTTAACAAAAAATTGTTTGGACATTTATCATCTTAAAGTTGAAAAAAGGCATTGCGCACCGCGGGAATTGAAATTGGGCCGCTCGCGTGCCAGTCTGTCGATTTTTCTACGCACCAGCTCTGTTATTATCAAATAGTAATTTACTCTAAAAAGAACTACGTCGACAGAGCGTTTGTTGTAGCATTCGATTACATGCGAATACACTTGCAAAAACAATTATTTTGCGACTACGCATGGCATTGACGAATAAAGGGTTGTTTGTCAACAAGCAAGTAAAGAATCAATAAGTCACAGTAGCCATTTCTCTCTATAAAGATATAAAAAGAAAATTGATTTTTAAATTAAAATTCTTAGTTTCTGAAGACAAAGGTAAATATTTTTGTTTAAATAAAAATATAAATATAAATTCAATTATAAGAAAAACTGGTAGTTTTTGATTTAAAAATTGATTTTTTTCTGAGTATATGTTATTATGAAATTATATAAAAGGCTCTATAAAATAAACCCCCAAATGAAATAACTCCAATGAAATAAGCCTCAACGAAAATTAAATAAGCCCCAAAAATTTAAATAAATTAAATAATGTCCAAATACAGTGAAATAACATCCGAAATGGAAAAAAACCCCAAAATTTGGAGTTTATTTTATTATGAAATAGCACCCAACAAAAAAATAAAATTAGCCCCATTGAAATATTCCCCAAAAAATTAAATAAGCCAAAAAAAGTTTAAACTTAAAATGAAACTATCCCGAAAATAAATTTACAACGCCTTAAAACTGTTCATTACTGTAATTAGTTATACACTTGATAATTTTATGAAAATCTTAATAACAAAAGTTATTCGGGTTTCTATAAAAATATAGCATTTTTTTCCCATATTACCAAGTACTGACATGCATCGATGCAAGTCGGTACGGGCTTATAAGTAATAAGCCCCGCATTTTGTTTTTCCGCGGGGCCTTTTTAGCTCAGGCCTGAAAGTGGATCATAAAGTGTTGGAAATTTATTGAAGTAGCAATTTTTTATCATTTTTGTGATAGTAGTGTTTGAGTGAGCTTCAGTTTGAATTTACGAATCGAAATGATTGTTTAGAAAATATAGAGTTACGAAACTTAGAGTACTTATATTAACCCTGGATAACCAATGTTAGTCGTTTCGACTTTTTTTTTTTTTTTGTTTTTAATGTATTTTATGTACCACCAGCTACTCAAGGACGAGTTTTGAAGCATGTTAGTCGAATCGACTAACATCGGTTTTAACGTATTAGAAATATGATTGATTATCCAGGATTAAATTGAAAATTGATCATAACCAGCTATGGGCACGGAGCAAGCTACGGAGCATTGAGAGTAAACGCTTACGTATTGAGAGTAAACGCTTACGTAGCAACACAAGAAGCAACAACAAAGAAAAGAAACGGAACTCAGTTCAGTGTCGAAAAAGACTGCAAGCGAGTAAGACTTATGTCGGACGAAGACAAAAGAGAACAGCGAAAAAAATTAAAAAGCTACACTCTAAAAACAAGCAAGCGAACAAATCTTAATGCCTGCATGTTATTATGAATAAAATTTTAAAAAATTTCTAATGTGTTTTGCAAAGGGCGCAGAGCACATATTTTGCATTAAATTAAAAATAAATATTTAAAATTATTTTGTTGATATTATGCGAAATTGTAGAAGCTTAATTAAAATAGCCTGATTTTATTTGAAGTTTTATTTCAAAAATGGAGAACCTTAACTCCAGTTCACTTTTCTCATTAATTTCTTTCTCTCAGCTCAATATATAAACATCAATTGGTCAATCTTTTCTTCTGTTATATTCGACTTTTTATTTTCCTATCTTGCAGCTAACTAAACATATGTTTAAAATTTACCGCAATTTTGTGCCAACTGTGGTACATTTTAATCAATTAAACCAAAAAGAATTCAGTTTTAAATTTTTTGTTTTTAATATGCATAAAAATTTGTCTCAGTGCAAAGAGCACAAAACAACATGAAAAATATTTAGATAATGATTGAATTGCAAGGGTGAGAGCGAGCATGGCAGAATTTTAAGGTAGTGCCGACTCAGAGAGGAATGAAGTAGAAAGTAGAATAAAGCGGGCTAGAGCTTCTTTATGCTAACGTTTCGCAGATGTTTTAAGGTTAAAATTGTTACAGGTTTTTTGCTATTTTAAGACTTCTTTTACATTTTATAGTTTCTTTTACACTGTTTTATAATATTTTCACTCAAATTATCGCAAATTTAACACACGCGCCCGCACTGTTTTTCTATTTTTTTTTTGTAGCGGCCGTGATGCAGTGGGTAGAGTGCATGGCCCATACGCCAGAAAATCCTGGTTCAATTTCCACCTGACACAGAAAGTTTTTCCAATTGAATTAATTTTTCTGTTCGGCCGACACCTCTCTGCAGACACTGGCAAGCCTCAGAGAGTAAAAACTGCCATGAAAAACTTCATGAGAACATAAGCCGTTCGGAGTCGGCATAAAACTTGTAGGTCCAGTTCGCGATCATTTGTGTTCAATCATTTCACAACACAACTGATCATAAGAAACTTTTTTTTTTCTGACTGCACTGTTCGCAACTTGAAAACATAAAATATTTTCTTTATTTGCAATTTCTGCGAAATTCGTCGTTTTGAGAACTAACCAACCTTTTTATTATCCAATCTTCGTTGACGCGTGAGGACACTAAGCGAATCGGCACTACCTTATAATTCTGCCATGAAAGCTAGTACCGATAATTAACAAATCGATGTTGACAGCTTGTAGATAATCTGGAATCGATGATAAAGCGAATATTGATAATGTTAAGAAAACATAATTTGTATTGATTTTGACAATTGAAGCGTCGACGCGAATAACATTGTAAGCGACAAATTACAAGTTTTCAGTATTTGAAGAAAAGGTTTTTAATGACGCACTTAGGGCCATTTGATTTCGATTCCCAATTTTTTGGTGTATGAGTTTTAAAAAAATTCTGTCTGTATATATACTCCAAAGCATTTTTAACGGTATTATGTAAAAAACCATTTTTGATTAATTTGTCACTTACAACATTATTAGCGTCGATTATGGGTACTGAGTAGAGAGTGCGATCAGCCCTGCGACAACCTTATTATTCAACCATGATTTGGATATTTTACAAAAATAAAATAATACGAACTAAGAAACAAAACAAAAAATAAATTGAAAAACAATTACAAACGCAGCCAAATAAAACAATAAAGCTAAGGAACTAAGTTCATAAGGATAGCTGATTTTCATTCACAAGAAAACGTTGCTCGCTTAGGAGTAAATAAATTGGGACAAGCATATTAAAACACTACATAAAAATAATATAAAATTAAAAGAACAACAACAACAATAGCCACAACAGCTAACCATGTTGGAGTTCATTTTTATTTTATTGCATCGTCTAGTATTGTCTTTCCATAATCTAAACCTATGAAATGAAAACGAAACAGAAATAAAAAAGAAGAGTAGCAAAACAAAATAAAAGGAAAAAAAAACCAGACAGACGACAAGACGGACAGACGGATTTCCCGACAGATAGAAAGAATTCTTGTAACACATTTGCTGTTCACATATTAAATAGTTTCTTTCTGTTGACCTTTATTTCCCAGGCTGGGCTCACAAATACTCATACCTACCCATAGCCACGTGTATGCAAGCATATTTATATATATTCTTAAAGCGCACACTATGCGATGCGATAAAAAATACTATTTAATTTTAATAGCATATATAGAAAAATTGCACCAACACAGAGCAAAATGCAGTGTTTAGCTATGCATTCATAAGTATATATGTGTATGTGTGTAAGTGCATGTTGTAATTTTTATATCTGCAAAATCGGTATTTTGCGCCCATTCAACCCCAAACTTCAAAATAAAACAAAAATAAATCGAAAAAACTTAAAAACATAGACAATCGACAGAAAGAGAAAGTAAAAAATTGTTGTGATACCCAAGGAAATCATTTGTAATTTTTATGCAGTTGTAAAGTTTTTATTCCTTTATTTCAAACATATATGTGTAGTTGACAGCACTGGCTCGCACACTACCACACAAGCACAAGCACACTCACGTTCATCTTGTCTACACACCCCTATAGGAACAAACTAACTTGTTTTTAAAAACAACTAATTAAAAAACTAGTTTAAAATAAACCAGTATATGAACTACTTTGATTATTAAGGCGGCATCCACTTCAATATATGAAGTAATTGAAATACTACTTAAAAACCAGTGATTGATAAACTACTTTGAATTATATTAAGGCGGCAACTACTCTGATGTTGGCATGTTTTAATTGAAAATTTTTATTAGATTACAAGCTTATATATATTTAACCATCTTATTTCATCAAATATTATTAACTTTTGGCCATCAGTAATGTTCTCAATTGGTTATTTTAAAGCAATTAAAAAATAATTTAAATGTAACTAATTTAACAAGTAGTTGAAAATATATGCAGACGACAGTCAATTGACTTATTTAGCGGACATCACCATACAAAATAAGTTAGTTCGTTCTATGGAAAAAAGTCAGAATTTCAACTAGTTGTGGTTGACAAAAAACTACTTTATCAACTACTTTTAAATTAGTTGATTTTCCTACAGGGCAGTTACTTATGCGAGTATGCATGTATGTATGAATGGAATTAATATATGTCTGTGCCAATTTTTTTGCACGGATTTTGATGTAAACAGAAAACAGATGAAACCATACAATGAACTAAAACTTGTGTCGAGCACGTGTTAGAGTTGGTTTAGAAATTATAGCATGGAAAATCAGGGTTTTTAGTTCCAAAGTTTGGGCTTCATAAATAAAAATGTTTTGAGAATACCTCAAAAACTTTCAAATATTGTACAAAATTTAAAAGGAAGGCAAAAACATTGGTAGACAGTTTTTTCATATTTGACAAATCCGTTTGACCTCAATCAAAAGTCGGGCTTGGCATCTTAATGCTCAATGCTACAAGTCAATAAGCCAAAAAACTCCAAAACAAACCGTCCTCAAATCATTACTCTTTTTCAGAACGGAAGAGAAGCGTACTCTTTTTGCCTGTTTTGTGACAAGTAACGCTCCTTAACAGTTCCACTAGCATTCGAATTCTTCTCTTAATAGTCTCTCTTTTACACATACACACACACATCTTCAGCCAGTAACAACTCATGCGCAAAACAAGTACATTAGTATTGAAACTGCGTATCCCGTCCCTCCTTCAACACAAACAAGTTGCTTTGGCCAAAAGGCGGAGCTTAATTTTTCTCTGTTCCCTCTCCACTTCAGGAGTGCTAGCAAACAGGGTATGCAAATTGCAAATAGCATTGTACTGTGTGTGTGGGAACCTCTTGCTTGTACCCAAATTTTGGGGATGTTCCCCGCACACTCGACACACAGGCTAACAACAGGTAAACAGATCGTAAATCTTCTGCGTGTAACACGTGGTTAGGCGCACTCATGCTGATACACTGCTCTCCGCTCGTTCGTAGTTGTGCGTGAAGTTGTGCTCCCCCAAATGTGACGCACGCGAACGTGTGGCGATATTGATAGCACGCCAATTAGCAGGCCCCATTTTGTGACGCGATATCTTTATGTGGATCCGCACCCACGCAGGATATGCAAATTGAAAGTGGTAGGTGGATTCTGTCCTTCATGTGCGACACTTGCTGTTTGTGTGTCAGGTTGCCTGTGGGTGTTGGTGGTTGGTGCATCGCGTGGCGACTCGTGATTTTGATTTACACAGCGCGATGGCTTGTTATTGGGTGCTCTTTTAAGACAGCAAGCGCGGTTTTCATGTAACCGAGTATATAATGTGCTTGGCATGTGCATCAAACTGACGAATAGGATTCATTCTGTAAATTTTTTACACTTTCTTGCCCGGTTTAATTTTTAACTCAAGATCTTGACAACGAGCACAGCATTGTCAACAATGTCATAAAAGATGCTATTCGAAGTTCGTTTTCAATAATGTACCAAATGCAACCATAGAAAATTTTTAAAATTTTTGTTGAATATAATTTCCTAACTAACTGATAATTGTTAGTTAATACTTCAAAGCTAGAACCTAAGAAATAACGCTAATCTTGTTCCTGCAGTTAGCAATTTGAACTTCCTACGAAAACTTTTTCTTGTTTACAGAAGCCCCTTTAAGAGATAACCTTTGTAGTGAAAAACTGAATGAGCGAAAGACTCTCTATTCAAAAGAAGAAAAGTAATCTTGCAAAACATATTAATCTGGTTTTGCTTTCATGTATCAGTACATAATAACCTAAGAGGCTGTTCATAAGTTACGTACAAATTTTTTAGTCAATTTTACCAGGTGTAGTATGCATAAGTTTTTTGAAATGAAACTTTTATAGCCGCGTATACAACAATACGGCAAGCTTGATGAGGGGTAAAACCAATGTAACGAAATGGTTCTTATGAAAAGAACAACACATCAATTCGCAGCACTGGTTGTATAAAAACGAAAAAAATTGCTATTTAGACATTTTTCACATTTTCGCTTCCACTGAGGATTGAACACAGTACGCTGTGATCCGTAGTTGGCTGTTCTACCTACTACGCCACGAAAGTATATTTAGTTGCGTAGCTCAAACTCATCTTCTTTTTTTTCTGTTATGATTGAATCTTAGCATGTTAGCTATTAATAGAATAGAAAAGTCTTTTATGCATGCCAGCTCTTTGTCAACTCTCGCTTCGACTCATGGAACAATAAAATAAGGTAGATGCATGGCTTAGAGCCGAGTGTCTGAACTGTCAAACAAAAAACTCAAAACAACACTGAGCGGAAAATCAGTTTTCCAAGTGACGGAAAATTATTGCATTGGTTTTGAAAATTCTGACACTGTGAAAGAAAACATGATCAGTAGTATTACTGCGTAGTCACGCTCAATTTTTGGTGCTGTGGCTAATTCTTTTGCAGCAATTTAAATTTTGCCTACTAAAATATACTTCTTGCTTACGTAACAAAACCATACAAGGGGAGGTTGTTTATGAATATGACAAAAAATATTTCTTGTAATTGGAAGGTGAAAGGATTATTCTTATGTTGATTAATTGTTTTATTTGTTTGTTTGCTTCAAACTTTACAAGCTAATAATATTTCAATTTAATATATATTTATTTTTTTTAAAGGAAATTTTTTGTTTATTAGGCTGCGAAGAAAGAAACAACAGTGCAAAAACTAACTTGTATTTCAATTAATTAAAATCGATATGTTGAAATATTACCAGCATATCTACCACTAAATGGCTGAAATTTTCCAAAAAATATCTTATGTAAATTCCTGTTCCCTCCCATTAGGCATTGGCAGGCAGGCCTTTGAAGGGCTACTAGCAGGCCTTGAAATGGCTGTCGGAGGCCTACCCTACTCATATCCAAGCCCATATATTTTTTATATGAAATGGCAATATTTCCAGGCCTTCCGCTCTCCCTGCTTTAAAAAGGCCTGCTATAAGTACTCCTTTACAATGCCTTAAAGAAGAGGTGAACCAAAACAAGGTGAACCAAAACAATTAAACAAATTATTTTTTTTTATTTCTTTTTATGTATACCTACCTATTTATTCCGTGATTTTATTTTATTTTACATATTTTTGTCAGATAAGAATATTTCTAAGTCATGACGTTGATTATTACTCAGTATTTTTTAACTAATATATATTTTAGCTTTTAACGAAAAAGTAACCCTGAAATATAAGCAGAACCAGTTTTTGTAGGAAAAATATAATTGTTGTAAGCGCTCGCAGAAGGAGTGAGGAAGTCATGTGTCTTACCGCCAAAAGTAACAGTAAATCAACGCCTTTGTTAGAAGAGACCTAGCTTCATTGCCCATTGGGCTCTTTTCTGCTTTGCTTAGTTTTATTTCTTTGATACATACTTATCAATTTTTGTGATATAAGGGATATTTAATCTCTTTTTTGAGAATCGAATTTTTCTTTTTTATATAAATCACTTCATATATGTCTCAAGAATAAGTAAAAAAACTTTTTTTTTCTAAATTCCTCCTCTAACTATACTTTTAAGCCTGTTTTGCTCTCGCCGTCAAGCGTGCTTTTTTTTCTAAAATTGAACAGATGACTTTATTATTCTCGCGCCCCTCTCCTAGCTCTTTCAAATAGCTTATGTTGTATTTATCATGTATTATATAATATTATGGATGAATTATATCATTGAATTTGCATACGAATGTACATAGCCGAACGTCATAGTACTGAATTGGCCAAAAAAAAGAAAATTGGACCAAAAAAAAAGAAAACGGTCAAGTGCAAGTAGAATATAAGCAAGCAAAAGGATTACTGTATGCATCTGGGATCGCGACTCGGGTCGGGAGGCGACTGATAAGTTGAAATAAGTAAAAAAAAAATAATTCATAATTTTTATCAAAAAAAAAAAAAAAAAAAAACTATCGTTTTTTTTCAAAACCACGTTTTTACTCATTCTACTTAACATTTTATGATCTAGATTTTGTTGTTATGAATTTTTAAACGAAAAAAAAAAAAAAATTAAAGATTACTTTAATCATTAAAAATACCGAAAAACTTCTTTTGAAACATTGAACGCGTTTTTCTCGAAACAGGTTTTTTAAAATCGTTGTGCAAGATTGCGCAATAACTATTCAATCGATTTACTTCAAAATTGCTAAGTATTACTAAAAATATATATTTGAGAGTCTGACTTCGAGATTTTTTTCTTTAAAGTCCTCAAAAAATTTGTACAGCTACTTTTGTCCTAAAATTTAAGCCTTTTTTTGAATTTTGAATTTGAATTTTTTTCTTATTAATTTTTTTGACAAAACTCTTAGCCAGCCCCTCAAATAAGGGGCTTTTGTTTCAGTTAAGCGAAACTCGAGATATCCTGCACACCGTTTTGCCTATTTTTTATTTACTGCTTCATTTAAGCACGTGCGACGCGGAAGTGACGTAACGAAAAAAAAACAAAACAAATTTTTTCGGCTAATCTTAATACTTATGTGAAACAATGAAATATATATACTCAAATATCTCTAACCATTTTTTCACAATCCTTACTTAAATAACTCCTTAAATTTCGACAAAATTAGATAAAATGTCCCATAAGATGCTATTTGTTCCGTACATGACTCCAGTGAAGTTTTAAATTCATATTTATATCTAAATTAAAAAAAAAACTCGCATGCTGCGGTAGTTGAACACACAACCTACAGGTTACAATTTCTTCTATTACCAACTGATCTACCAGACTGCCTACGCTACGCTATTTTGGTCGAAAGAAAAGCATCTGAAGGTTAGTTACTTACTTAGGTGGCTGTAGCAACCCGTGTTCGGGCTTCGGCCGACCTCATCAGCTCATCAGAACTTTTCTCTCGAACACACCCAGAGCGGCTGCGTCAGTTGGCGAAATTACACATGCCTCAGCGCCATAAAGCAGCACAGGTAGAACGAGCGTCTTGTAGAGTGTTAGTTTATCGATCGAGAGAGAGCTCTGGAACTTAGTTGCTTACTGAGCCCATAGTAGCACCTATTAGCAATTATTGTTCTTCGCTTTATTTCCAGGCTGACTTCGTTGTTGTTATTAATGACGGTGCCAAGGTAAACAAACTCCTTGACTACTTCAAAGTTATAGCTGCCGGATGAAACGTGGGAGTCTAAACGCCGTGCTCCCTTGCTTGTAGACAGCATACACTTTGTTTTACCCTCATTTATCGTCAAACCCACTTTGGCTGATTCCTTTTCGATAGCGGTGAATGCAGCGGTAACATCTCTCTTGGTTCTGACGACAATATCAATATCATCAGCGTACACAAGGAGCTGGACACCTTTATAGAAAATGGTGCCATTACGATGCACACCGGCCTTTCGTACGATCCCCTCCATGATGATGTTAAAGAAATCGCAAGACAGTGGATCGCCTTGCCTGAAACCTCTTTCGGTATTGAAGGTTTCGGAGAGGTCATTTCCTACCTTGACGGAGCTGCGTGTGTTGCTCAACGTCATTCTGGAAAGTCTAATCAGCTTCGCAGGTATACCGAAGTCAGACATTGTTGCGTATAGGCAATCCCTTCTCGGGCTATAGAACGCAGCTTTAAAATCGACAAAGAGAGTCGTTGCGTGAAAATCTGGTCTATGGTGGACTTTCCAGGTCGAAAGCCGCACTGATAAGTTCCAATCAGTGTTTTTGTAATCAACATCTGAAGGTTATGTTACTAAAATATTGTGCCGAAAATGAACTTGTCAACGCACATGTAAATAGCGCAATTTTTGTAATAATGTTGGAATTTCTTCTATATACATATATGTCTGCATCACTTAGCATTAAATATCGTCGCAAATGCAACATAAAATACGATGCAAGTCTTGTAACAAAAAACCCACCAACATTTTTAACCGTGTGTAGGCACGGTAAAATAAAACCAAACAAGTATGCGCGATAGCATAAGGTCAGGGCTTCTAACCACAAAGCGAAGGGTTAGACCTAAGGACTAATGCGATTAAAATTTTGTGTTTTTTTTTTAAATTTAAAATATTACCGGCAGTTTTTGTTTTTTTTTTTTAGAATAATTTGAAAAAATTTATTAATAAAGCTCGAGTTATAATCGATAAATACTTATTTTGGATAAACAATAAATTTTTGTTGTCATCAATTCTATGGAATAAATTGGAAGATGTATGCTACGCTTGCTTTCGGGTTTCTTCGTATTTTGATCAGTTTAAAGCAAGGGAGGCAATGGTGCGATGGTAGCACATTCAAATTGCAGCCGAATTGTATGCTGTTCGATGCGAGTAAGAAAAGGAAAAAATGCATTATTCCCGAAACAGGTTTTGCGACAAATTGTTTCTTTTAAATATTTATAAATAAAAATAAAACAAAAAAAAAAAACAGCAAGATCTGTCGTCTGTACTCTGAAGATCGAGCCTGAGTACTACTTAAGTTATCAAATTAAAATAATAAATTCTCTTGATAACCAACTGTGTCACGAAAAAAAAGTGGGATCTAATTCTGTACATGAATATTAAACTTTGTAGTAACTGTCCACAAATAAAAGGGACAGCTGATATTTCCCATGATATCACTATGTTGAATATACTATTTGGCTTTATGAAAAAAAACAGTTCTTGAACTACTACTGCATTTAGTTGCACTGAAGGAGGGAATGTTTATAAAATAAATAAGCAATCTTTCCAGAAATTAAATTTCTGTGTTAAGATTTCACTTCTACCGTGCGTGGCGGCCACACACACATATTTTTTCAGTTTGACCAAGAGATGGAAGAGTCAGGGAAATGCATGCAGCGTTTTAATTTGGCATATACGTCATTTTGTTGGTCTGACATGTAACGTTCAGTGACCATGTCAAATTTTGTGCCTGAAAAACAAAAAAATTTTGTGCGGCACGCCGTGGCAGATCTAGAATTCACCAAAGGAAGGAGGCGCCTAAGATAGCAAAAAAAACCAATATGAATAAAATTAAAAAATTGCACATGGTATATACAAGTCGGAAGCTTTTCGAAACTCACATATTTGTAAAAGTTTGGTACCTTGCACGTCGCTTGTGCTTAAAAAAACAGAAATACTTGTTTACACTTTTTGTTTTTTAAACAAATTTTCAAATAGTGAAAAAGTAAAAAAAACAAAATTTGTCATTCGGATATGTAGTAAACCAGCTATATCCTTAAAACCGTTTCATCTACAAAAAAATAAAAAAAGTTATTTAAAATTTTGGAATTTATCTTCTTTGTGGTGTACAGTTTCACCAACACTTTATTGAAAAAGTTTAATTTTTTTGGCCACCAAATATTTCATTCATATTCTTCTTGGTCAGCTATTTTTTTTTGGCGTTTTGGAAACATTTTCGTATTAAGGCATTATTTTTGAATGCATATTTCAAATGCCATGTTGGAGAATCAACGCTTACTATTTTAAAAGAATTTTTTAAAAACTACCTACAAAATTTTTGTGTACGAAATACTTTTACTATTAATTAAAAATGAGATTTTTGGTATCTGTTCTACTCCTTACGGTATTTTATTATTTTTTTAGGGAGTAATACTTATACCTAGTTATATATACGAGTATATATAGTTATACAGGGTGTCTCACAATTGAGTGCAACCATTTACGGAGCTGAAAGGTTATGTCGAGCTGAGCAAAAAATCGTATGGGAAGGGGGGAGGGGGGCTATTTTACATTCTTAGGAGCTACAGGTTTACGTTACTGTTTCTAACAGTTAAACTAAGTTACACAAAACTTATTTTGATAGCTAATTATAAAGGTAATGAAATTACCTTTTCAACGGTATATCAACAAACCCCACTAATTTAATCGTTACCGATCTGTGATCGTGTGAAGATGAAATCAATCTGTTGAAACTACCAAATTTCAACTTTGAGTGCAAATTTCTCAGAATTTTGCGCAATAGCTGAATTTTTTTTAGATCAATTTTATAATTTAATCAGTTTTCTATTCAATGACACCAAAAGCATAAACATATCTTTAAAAATAAAAAAATTGGCTGCACTAAAAAATTATACTTATTAGAAAATAATGATAAATAATGACATTACAATTAGTTATGCAGTAGATAATATCATTGTTTTCTAATAAGTATAGTTTTTTTAATTCAGCCAACTTTTTATTTTATGTTACATAGAACATGTCAGTAGCGCACCCAAAGGGGGACTTTTGGGTTTAAACCCAACCAAAATTAACGTAGCAAACAGAGAAATAGGACACAATCAAAGTGACTCACATGAAAAGTAATCACAAGTTTTTATCGAAAGAATGAAAACCCAAAATATAAATTTCAAATCATTGTCGTTGAACCGTAATCTTTTAAACTATCCATGTTTTATTCGTTCAGAACACATGTGCTTAAATGTTTTTAGTTGTAATTCTGACCACTTGGGGTATTGTTGACAATTCTTGGATTTGAGCATGGTGTGAGAAACAAGGCGGTAGCGTATTTTCTCATTATATTTGGTAGCGTATCTCTCTCACCTAATATGTCCCTAAATCTGTTAAAAACAGGTGATGATTAATTTTAAGCAAAACCCATTAGCAAAACGAAGTTTGTAAAATATGTGTTTTTTGTTAACCTTAACAATATACGAGTATTTAACTTAAAAGTGAATAAATAATAATAAAAAGTAATTAAAAAGTGCATAAATAAAAAAGTGCATAAATTTAATTAAAAAAAAAAAAGTGGAAAACAACACTGCAATGGCGCCACCCATTGAATGACCAACTAGGGTGAAAGGGCGTTTAGTTCCTTAGATAGAGCTGTGGTTGAAGTACTAATACTTTATTATTAAATTGCCACACATTCAATTTGTTACTTCACAATATAAAATTGTATAGAATTTATTTATTATACTCTAACCATGCTTACTTAAGCATCTCTATATATATACTCTAAGCATGCACGCAGAGAAAAAAAAACGTTTATCGTCAGTTTGCAGTAAATGAACTACGTTTATCGTACTTGGAAACGTTTCAACAGTTACGAGAAACGGAAAAAGTTGCGGAAAAGGGGTTATTTAGTTGCAGAAAAAGAATTTCGTTTGTTATAAGCGCGTGCAATTTTTTAATAGCGGCAAGGAATTTGTTTGTTGCATTTCTAATTCTATTCAATTTCTATTTCAATTCAATTTCTAATAAAACCAAACAACAAAACGAAAAACAAATTTGTGTCATCTGGGGACTCGAACCTAGGCTGTTTCGCATATAAATCAAGCACCTTAGCCACTATGCCACCACTAAAATCTGGTGGAAAGTTTTCGTTTTTGCGGGCTTCTGTCGAGCTTCTGTCCATGACAAATGTTAACTTTTGCAATAAACGGAAAAACATTGTGTAACTTTACTTCAATACAATTGAACTCCAAGGAGCAGCACTACGCGAATATTAGCCGACTGAAAATTCAATTGACGGTGGTGCAACACGTTAAGCAGAGCGCGCAGTAAACCAAACATCGGCGAGTCCGGGTTCGAATTCCAATGATTGAAGTAAGATAAATATCAGTTATTTCAAATCATATTGGATTTATGCGTTAGAAGAAATGTTTACAATAAAATAAAAATTGTAATATTACAATTCAATAAAAATGCTATTTTTAGTAAAACGAATTGCATTGCTACTTTTTTTTTTATTTTTTCGATATTTTTCGCTATTTTTTCGTTAGTTACAACTGAATATTCGTTTGCAGCTACTACAGCTCGCAAACGAAGTGTAATTGGCTAATTTTTCAGTTGCGCTAAACGAAAAATTTCTCTGCGTGTAGTACCTTGTTCAAAAAGAAAGGCTCATTCACACTGTAAACCAGACTAAACAGTCCGATTCAAAAATTTTTAATAGGTTGCCACATGTGTCTATGACAAGGCTGCCAAATATCAGCGACTCTCGTATCGTATCTTTGATTTTTACGATGGAAGAAAAAATTGAGCAACGAGTTTGTATCAAATTTTGTGTGAAAAATGGTTTCAACTGCGCCGATACGCGTAAAATGTTGGTGAAATGTTACGGTGACTCTGCTCTATCGTATCAGAAGGCAAACAATTGGTTTAACCGATTTGTGAGTGGCCAAGACGAAGTAGAAGACGACCCTCGTACCGGGTGGCCATCGTGTTCGACTACCGAAGAAAACGTTGAAAAAAATCAAAGAAATGTTGGTCAAAAATCGCAAATTGACGATAAGAGAGATATCAGAGGACGTCAGCATTTCAATTGGATCCGTTCAGAACATTTTGAAGAATGAATTGGGCTTGAGACGTGTCGCTGCGAAGTTGGTAAGTCTTATTCGCGACTTTTTGGCCAAAAACAACACGCTAACCATCCAGCAGCCGGCAAATTCACCTGACCTGGCTCCGAGTGATTTTTTCCTGTTCGATCGAGTCAAAAAGCCGCTTCGAGGAAGGCGACAATATTGATTTGGATGAATAAACTTGTACTTTAATTTTTTTTCAATAAATAAACCTTTCTTTTTGAACAAGGTGGTAAAGCCAACAAAATAAAAATTGATTTGACACTAGAGTGATTGAGATAAGAGTTTGATTTTAAAAACATATATTTCCACTATTCATTTAAACACTATTTCTTTCCTGACGATACAAAACCGCTGGATATGGCCCCTTAGGAGTTTTTGAAAAACTAATTGGATTTTATTAAGATGATTTGGAAGGAGATTTTGATGAAAGTGAATGTTTGGCATAAAGTTAGTATTAAAACTAGCGATGGAAAAAGACCGTGTTTAAAGAATTGGAACTGAGCAATAAAGAAATATTTTCTAATATATTTAATTTACCAATGTTTATTTAAGAAGCACGATGTTGCAAGATAGATTAAACGGTCTCACATTGCTAAATCTATACAGAGATATCACGCCATCAGAGGATTTTATTTTAGATAAACTCGCTGAAAGTAAGCGTAAACTGAATTTGAATATATAGTTTTGGCTTATTTTGTTAATCTTAATCACAATAATCCTGTAGCTATCTTTTTTTTTTTTTTTGTAAATTCGCAATTCTTTAAATTTTTAGCTATTTTCAAATAAAACACTTTTTATAAAAACTTATTTGTAGTTATAAATAGCTACACTCCCGTGGTCGTTGATCTAGAGCGTGGCTCTATTTTATTCACAAAGCAAAAACCAAAATTGGAACTATCTCTTTTTCAGGCTCTATTTCTGATCTTAAAATGCTGCCAAGTTTAAAGCATTTTTTTCAAAACGAACATAGTTGGCAAATCAGAAATACTCTTCGACGAGTTTTTATCTTACTGCTCGCACTCGTATTTTTACACTTCATCGCGAGTGGTGCCAAACTGTATTAAAGTTGAACTGATACTGTTTCACTGAGATTTGATCTGATGCAGTGCCACGGTGTTATCATTGTGGTGGAATTCTTTGTTTGTTTGTTAACTTTACCATACTTTCATATGCAATTACTCCCAAAAGTTGCAATTTACTACTGTGAGGTGAACAGTGACGGACTGGGGCCTAAAATTTGACCTGGAAAATAATGACTTGACCGGCCCTCTCACCTTAAGGCATTATTCATTATTATGTTTATATTAAAAACGTTTTACAATTTTTTAAGATACTTTTAAAGTTCAGAAAAAAGAAAATTTCCTGTTCTGAAGAAGATACCTTTCAAATAAAAACGCAAATGAGTCAAGCCTAAAAACGCTAAAAAAAGTGGGAATAAAATATAAATAACATGCCTTTAAAAATATATAAATTAATATATAAATTAAATTAATTATATTAAATTAATTATAAATTTTCCTTTATAATTTGTTAATAGCATACTTGACTATTGACTTTTTAACATTTTCTTTGAGACAAACATCATATTTACTTATTACACGAATCAATTTTAAAAACTGCTCATGATCAATGAACTCATCTTGTAACTTTTAAGCTGCCTCCTGTTCATTTTCTCTGAATCTAATTCATATTTTGCATATTAATTATATAATGTTAATAGTTCTTTTAAGAATATCACGCCTTTGTATTTCCTTGAGCCAAAGACTTTACGTAAGATATTTGATTGAAGCCACTTAAGTTTTCAATACACCAAGTTTTCAATGTTGGTGTAAAATATAACTAAGCTTCAGAAAAGTTCAAATGTCAAGAAGTTTTTCCATGTACTTTTACAGATTGGTGCATATACCTTCTACTATTTTTTCTTCGGATTATAAAATTAATACGCTAGTAATTTTATTACTTGCATCTTCTTTTGATGTTTTTTGGCTATTTCTTACGGCTTGTGTTGCATTTTTAGCCGTATTTTCTCGGATTTTTTTTTTTGTGAAGACATTTCTATAAAAAATTTATAAAGGGTGATTTTTTAAGAGCTTGATAACTTTTTTTTTAAAAAAAACGCATAAAATTTGCAAAATCTCATCGGTTCTTTATTTGAAACGTTAGATTGGTCCATGACATTTACTTTTTGAAGATAATTTCATTTAAATGTTGACCGCGGCTGCGTCTTAGGTGGTCCATTCGGAAAGTCCAATTTTGGGCAACTTTTTCGAGCATTTCGGCCGGAATAGCCCGAATTTCTTCGGAAATGTTGTCTTCCAAAGCTGGAATAGTTGCTGGCTTATTTCTGTAGACTTTAGACTTGACGTAGCCCCACAAAAAATAGTCTAAAGGCGTCAAATCGCATGATCTTGGTGGCCAACTTACCGGTCCATTTCTTGAGATTAATTGTTCTCCGAAGTTTTCCCTCAAAATGGCCATAGAATCGCGAGCTGTGTGGCATGTAGCGCCATCTTGTTGAAACCACATGTCAACCAAGTTCAGTTCTTCCATTTTTGGCAACAAAAAGTTTGTTAGCATCGAACGATAGCGATCGCCATTCACCGTAACGTTGCGTCCAACAGCATCTTTGAAAAAATACGGTCCAATGATTCCACCAGCGTACAAACCACACCAAACAGTGCATTTTTCGGGATGCATGGCCAGTTCTTGAACGGCTTCTGGTTGCTCTTCACTCCAAATGCGGCAATTTTGCTTATTTACGTAGCCATTCAACCAGAAATGAGCCTCATCGCTCGAAAAAGTTGCCCAAAATTGGACTTTCCGAATGGACCACCTAAGACGCAGCCGCGGTCAACATTTAAATGAAATTATCTTCAAAAAGTAAATGTCATGGACCAATCTAACGTTTCAAATAAAGAACCGATGAGATTTTGCAAATTTTATGCGTTTTTTTTAAAAAAAAAGTTATCAAGCTCTTAAAAAATCACCCTTTATTATTTCTAAGAGCTCTATGGTCCACCCTTCCACAAAAAGGTATCAAGAATACTAGCAAATGCTATGTAATTAAGTTTTTACAAAAGTAAATATTATAAATTTGTTTGGAAAATTGTTTTAATTTGATATGCATATTAATAAATATGCTTTAAAATATTAGCTTTTTGAAAGATATGTAATAAATACAAGTGTGGAACAAAGACTAAATTTTGCTAATTAAAACTGTTAGGGATCATTTTCTTATGTGCTATACGGCTCCAAATTGCACCGGCCACTGGAGGTGAAGAAATTGAATGGTAAGATATTGCTTGCCCTGGCTGAGGTTTTTACCAGGAACTATTAGTGCAAAAATCGGACTCACTAACCAGTACACAATAGCCGTAGTAACGTGTTTTTTTTTATATATAATTCCGACCTATTTTAAAATCCGCTAAAAAAAAATTTCTGGTTGCGCGCCTGGGACACGTTATAAAGAACACGTTATATTTATTATAATTATTTATTATAAGATTTTTTATTATGCACATTACATGGACATTTCACGTTGTTCTATTGTGTTTGACCAACAATTTCATGAAAAATTTGACTGTGTGCTTTTCTGACGTTAACAAGACACAATCCAGTGGCTATACATTATAACTTCGATGTTCGACGGATGTGAAAATTGTTATGTTTTTTTTGTAGTTTTTTTATAAACTGATGTTCGCCTTGAACGTAAAGTTATAACAGCTGTTTTCGGTGACTGCTTTAAAATAAGAAATCTCACTTCAGCTTAACAAAAAATCGTTACTGAAGCTCCGTTTGCTGCTCTTACTTGCTCTGGCTCCTTGTTTTTTGAAGCTGCTACACTTGTTGAAGGTGTTTCAAATGTCTTTTATACCTTTGCTTGGTTTGAATATAATTTTAGCTGTCTTTTTTTCGATATGTGATCCGTCCGTTTTATTAAGTGCGATCTTTTATTGATAAAAAAATTAAAGTAATATTTACAATAAAATTAAATTGAAATTTTTTAAAACAGAATTCAAAAATTCAGAATTCCACTAATGTTTAGTAATAATGCAATTATTTCCCATTACCATTAAAAATTAATAAAATTTGCATTACCACCAGGTGAATAGCGGAAATGATATTTTAATGCACTTATGCATGATACATATACAGTACATCCTGGCTTATCCGAGTACATATGGTGATGAGGATGAGCGAAAACTCGAAAAACACGGAAAAGACAAAAAAAAAAAATTGAAAATTTTATAGGTTTTATGTTTTTTTTGTTTGTATTGTTTGTATTTTGAAAATAAATAAATTGAAACAACAAAAAGATCTTAATAAGTACATCAGAGAAGTATATAATCAATATAGCATTTAACTGAATACTTAACAATAGTGATTTAATTGATTAGAATAACAATAAATATTTAAATAAAAAGACTGCCATTCAAACTAAATTTAATCACAATAGTGTATATTAGAGAAAATCTAACGAGCTCAGATTAAAAGATTAAAAAAGTGAAGCTTGTTGCAAAATTTTTTAATTTGACTCAATCAGCCCAATTATGAAACATGCGGGAGTAGTACAAGGAAGTTTTCGTTGTTAAGATAGCAGATAAAGACATTTCATTTTTTTGTTTTACAATCATGAATATTGACCGTTGATAAACTACTTTGCATTAAAAATTTTCAAACATTTTTTAAGCCTTGTCTTAAAAACGGAAAATCCCTTTTACAACTCCCGGGAGAAAATCTTTCATAATTGGGCTGAATATATATGAGCATAATTCACGGTTGCTGTTATAGTTGTATATTGAATATATTTTTGAACAAGTTTTCGAACTTCCTGTAGTTCAAGCAAATTTAAGCTTATTTTTCTTAAATGCCCTCTATATTTCACTTCACATCATCTTCTGTTGCTGAATTTAAGATAGTTTTTTTTCCATTCATAGACCATTTCAACACGTTTTTATTTTTAAGCCTCTATTGATACCAACTCAATTGGCCTCATAATAATGACGGAACTAAACTAAATCAAGCCATCTGGCTGTCCCTGGATCAAAAATTGCGAAACCAAATTGATCATGTTATAATCGACGGAAAGCATGCCTCTAGTGTTCTAGATATGCGTACTTTTCGGGGGGTCAACATTGACTCCGACCATTATCTTGTTGTAGCCAAGATCCGCATGTGATTATGCAATGCGAAGAACATACGCACAGGAATGCAACGAAAGCTAGATGTCGCTAAGCTGCAATTACAACGGACTGCCGAAGCCTACTCCGCTCAACTCTCGGTTAAGCTCAACCAACTAACCTCTGGACCCGACGACGCCGGCGGACTTTGGGCGCATATAACCCACTCCATGCGCGCTGCCGCTGAAGAAGTTATTGGTTTCCGGCGCCCGCAACCTCGGAACCAATGGTACGATCAGGAGTGTCGCATCGCGACAGTAGTAAAAAACGCCGCATATAGAAAAACGCTGCAGTCAGCTGCAACGCGAGCCGTGTGAGAAAACTGCCGCGAAAAGAGGAACGAAGAGAGACACCTTTTTAGACGCAAGAAAAGAGAGCAGGAAAAGTGTGAGCGTGAGGAACTAGAGGTATACCAGGGTAAGAAAGATGCACGTAAATTCTTTCAACAGGCTAAGCGTCTAACTCAAGGATTCAAGCCCGGAGCATCCACTTGTAGAGACGAAAATGGAGATCTAAATACGGATACATAGTATGTGCTGAGATTGTGGAGACTCAGTTCAGAGTCACCAATCAACGATGACGGAGTGGAAGTATCACCACCTAGCCATGAAGAGGTTCGAGTTGCTATCCAACGACTCAAAAACAATAAAGCAAAGGGTGCTGACGGCCTGTCAGCTGAATTGTTTAAAACCGGCGGCGATGAATTGATAAGGCGCATGCATCAGCTCATCAGCAAAATATGGCTAGCAGAAAGCATGCCCGACGATTGGAGCCTCAGCGTACTGTGCCCTATACTTAAGAAAGGAGGCCCAACAATCTGCGCCAGTTATAGAGGTATCAGTCTTATTCCCATCGTATATAAGGTTATCTCAAACGTACTGTGTGAAAGATTAAAGCCGATTGCAAAAACACTGATTGGACCTTATCAGTGTGGCTTTCGACCTGGTAAGTCCACCATAGACCAGATTTTCACGCTACGAAAAATCCTGGAGAAAACCCACGAAAATCAAATTGACACACATCATCTCTTTGTTGATTTTAAAGCTGAGTTCCATAGCCCGAGAAGGGATTGACTATACGCAACAATGTCTGAGTTCGGTATACCTGCAAAGTTGATTAGACTTTGCAGAATGACGTTGAGCAACACACGCAGCTCCGTCAAGGTAGGAAATGACCTCTCCGAAACCTTCAATACCGAAAGAGGTTTCAGGCAAGGCGATCCACTGTCTTGCGATCTCTTCAACATCATCATGGAGGGCATCGTACGAAAGGCCGGTGTGCATCGTAATGGCACCATTTTCTACAAAGGTGTCCAGCTACTTGCGTACGCTGATGATATTGATATTGTTGGCAGAACCAAGAGAGATGTTACCTCTGCTTTCGCCGCTATCGAAAAGGAATCAGCCAAAGTGGGTTTGACGATAAATGAGGGTAAAACAAAGTATATGCTGTCTACAAACAAGGGAGCGCGGCGTTTAGACTCCCACGTTTCATCCGGCAGCTATAACTTTGAAGTTGTCAAGGAGTTCGTATACCTTGGCACCGCCATTAATACCAACAAATAAATCAGCCTGGAGAAAAAGCGAAGAACAATAATTGCTAATAGGTGCTACTACGGGCTCAGTAAGCAACTAAGTTCCAGATCCCTCTCTCGATCGACAAAACTAACACTCTACAAGACGCTAGTTCTACCTGTGCTGCTTTATGGCGCTGAGGCATGTGTAGTTTCGTAAACTGACGCAGCCGCTCTGGGGGTGTTCGAGAGAAAAGTTCTTCCCAAAATCTTCGGTCCTGTTAGAGTCGGCGATGACTATCGCATCCGAATGAACCACGAGCTGTATGAGCTCTACGAAGACATTGACGTAGTTTGGCGTGTAACTGTGCAGCGACTACGCTGGCTAGGTCATGCCCATCGTATGGACGACGAAGCTCCAGCGAAAAGGTGCTCGAGGCGAGGGTCGCTGGTCAACGACGACGAGGGAGACCATGCCTCCGATGGATAGACCAGGCTGAGGAAGCCTTAACCGCACTGGGTGTATCCGATTGGAGAAGGTGCGCGCAAAGCAGTGGCGCCTGGCGAGAGCTGATGAGGTCGGCTGAAACCCGGACACGGGTTGTTACGGCCACCTAAGTAAGTAAGTAAGCAAACTAAATCAAGAGTTTCGAGCTCTTGTACAATTTCAAAATTTGATTTTTTTAGCTCTAAAATAAACATACATTTACGCAAAAGCAATCAATATTTTTGAAAATTTTTCTTTAATAATTTCGTTATATCTTTTATAAGACGAACACACATAATTTTTTTGCCAAACCTTTACAGAAAGACTGAGAATTTGCTTATAAGGAGGCGTGGTACAGTACAGAAAGACTGAGGGGGATATAATAAGGAGGCGTGGCAGGAAAGATAAATTTATATATTCTTGATCAGAATCACCACCTAAGTTGATTTAGATATTCCGTCTGTATTGTCACGATTACAGCCGTTATTTTGGAGCGATTTTGATATGGAGCTTCTTCTTAAAATATGGTATTCAAGTTCGGAAATGAGAAAAATTAAATGAAAACCACGCCTACCTCACCTACCTACCACATATACAATGTATCTAAATAAAACTGTCTTTTTACCTTTCAACTTTAGAATATATTTCAAGGTTTTAAAATCAACTCACGTGATCGATTATTTTTAAAGTGGCTTTTAAATGAAAAAAAAGCTGTTATTGGGTTCCTTTCTAAGAGAATATTAGTAAAGCTGAAGCATTTTTAGTGGTGAACGTTACATCAAATGAGACGAAATCAAAAATTAAATTTTGAATTTAAATTATTTTCATAGTCAACATTAGTATTAGGTAATTAAAGACACAAAAAAAATGTTTGAAATATAATTACATACAGAGCTAACGATATAGCTCATCATAACATATTTAAGGAACTTTTCGTCCTCTTTTCTTATTCTTATGATAAGGATTTCCATAGTTGTAAAGATATACGAAATTTTTTGATGTCAAAATACAGTGTCACTTAAAATCGTACACGTAACAAATAAAGATAACTTGCTGCAGAAAAGCTAGTTTGAAGGACCAAAAATTATATTAAAATCAGTTTTGATTTTATTTGATTTATGTGCTTATAATTTTAATATAAAAATGCTGTAATTGCAAAAAATAGTTAAAAAAATAACAAAATAAAAAAATAATTTTGTACTTCATTAGGCCACCTTCTTTGTAAGCAAGATCTTTTAGCCTTTTTGGCATGGAATTGACTAAGCTTTTGCATGTTTCGAAGTTTATATTGCCCCATTCTGCTTTGAGAGTCTTCTTGAGTTCAGCTTTGTTGGAATTTTGATGTGCTCGTATTTGTTTTTCAATATGATGCCAAAGATGCTCGATGACATTTATGTCCGGGCGGGAGATATGATTGGGCGGGCGTTTAAATGACTTTTGGACAGTTAAAGTGTATCCACGTTCTTGCATTCAAATAGTTATGTTAAACATCGCTGTCGGCATAAGGCTTAAAATATCTTCCATGCTTTCAACACTTGGAATCAAATTTTCTGTGAGCATGTTAATATAGCTATACTGGATCATGATGCCTTCAATGAAAACCAAATTACCGATTCCGTGTATTGGCATGCAGCCCCACACCATGACGGACCCATATACATGCTTCACAATCGGGCGTAAATTAGATGCATTCATCTCTTTATATGGTTTTCTCCACTCTGTTTGCTTGCCATCAGAGGCAAAAACGTTATATTTCGATTCAGTCGTAAAAAATAACATTATTTCAGAAGTTCTGCGGCTTAGATTGGTACTCTCGCGCGAACTGCAGTCGCTTAAGTCTATTGCGCTTATTAATATATGGCTTGTTGCGTGCAATGCTGCCATGGAAATAATTTTTTCGAAGTACTTTTCTGTTCGTTGAATTAGAAACGTTCTTCTGCAAACATATTTTGAAGTTATTGTTGATTGTCGATCCCGATATTTGAAGGTTTTCTTTCACTTTTCGTATTATTCACCTTTCGTCCCTGGCAGTAAGCTTCTTATCGGGCCGCCGAGTTTTGACTTAATTTGAAATGCGATTAATTCTTTTATGTCTTTTTATGAGAAGTGATGCAGCGACTCATACTAAGAATTTCTGAAATTTCTGCGTAGTTTTTTCCTACTTTATGGTGAAAAATTATCAATTTACGTTCTTCAATAGGTGTTTGCTTAAAGTTTTAAGTTGTCTCAAGAAAATTTCGGAAAAGAGTTTGGAAATCTTAGAAAGCAATATGCATAACCGTATCTATCTCGCGCAATGACGTAAATCAAGTTTTTCGAACGAATACGAAAATCAAGTATGATTTTAAGTGACACCACTCTTTCGCGAGTATCAAAATGCTTCTGCACTTTCAAAAAAACATAAAAAGCTTTTGTAAATTTTTTAACATATTAACAAAATTTATTGCATTAACATACTTTTCCATAAAATTTTGCATAGAAACAATTTTTTGTTTAGGCATAAATAAATAAATTGTCAGCCTGCACTTGCTGTACGATTTTAAGTGACACTCACTGTAATAGAAAGTTTTACATAATATCAAACTGTGGTATTTCTATAAAGAATTTTTAAAGATAGTATCATTATTTAATGCAAATATCTCCGTTGTTTTTTAATAGTTTCTTTATAAAAGTTTTTTTTATAAAAACTATAACTTCAAAAATAATTTCAATAAAACTATTAGCTGCGCATTTTTATTTTAAACCTTTTTCAAAAAAGGTCTAAAATATTAATTGCCTTATTTTGTAAAATAAGGTAATTGTGCGCAATTGGGTTCTTTATGAAGAATGTGAAGTAAAACAAACTCTCTTTCTCTCACTAAAGCTTTTAATAAAATGTATTGCTTGACATAAAAGCCCAAGTAGGGTGATTGAGTGCGTTTTACAAAATAGGGCCATAAATGTTTTCTTATTTTAATTGTAAAAATAATTTAAATTCGCAATTGCATTTTTTATTTCCTCTCATATTTCTCGCTTTCGTGAATAACATCGTAACCCAAAAAATCAAATTTTTCAGTTGAAGCATATTAAGTTTTGAACAGACTTAGGAAATTCCTCCACAACTTTCAAGATATGACCATAACACTAAATTAACTACTCAATTGTAAATACAATTTAATTGCATTTCACTTAGTTGGGCTTCCCGTTTACTGAGCTGAAAAGTAAGCAAACTTAATATTCTTAATATGCTATATATTCTCGTAATTGAGTTCCCCGCATAATAATTGAGCGTAATTGAGCGTTGAAAATCAAGTATTTTAGCTTACGCAAATAACCGGCACTACTGTAGTTTAAAACTTAAATGAAGCCGGATAAAAACAAGCCCTAGATTATCCATCTTTTGAGGGTAACCTATAATTATATTAAAATGACTTAATCATAAATTCTGCTCTTATGCAAAAAATAAGGAAGATACCAAAATTACACACAGTAATTAAAAGTTGACCCGTAAAGCTTTTGATTACTCAGTATCTGAATCCCGTATCCTATCCAGTAACTGAAAGTGGAATATATTTTGAACGCAAAGAACACTTTATAACAGGTTATAGTTTTTGTCAAAAAAATAAGATTTTAACAGTTATCTTTTAACGTTTATTTTTACTGACAAAAATACTAGTAATATGTGGCTTTTATTTTTCGGGCAAAAATAATGGTTTCTTTTGACTTTTATTTAATCGGTCAAAAATAACAGTTATTTTGTGCTTTTTATTTTTTCGGTGAAAAATGTCAGGCAATTTTTTTGAATGCTGCTGGGCTGACTTAAAAAACTATTGATACGATTATTTTTGTCCTATCAGCGCGCATTAGGCCTGTAATTTCATTATCTATCAAAATAAGAGAATTTATCAAAACGAACGGAAACGACTTCAAACTACGACTTCAAGCACAACAGATGTTTACACAATTTTGTAATAAAACAATTGATTTTTTGCTTAAAATTAATGAATTTTTCTAATAAAAAACAATTAGTGCGTCATATATAAAACACACACTTAGTGCACCATATATAAGTACTAATATTTGAGGACAAAATTTGAATTTTTTTTTACAAATCAATACAAAATTTTGATCTGCCAATTTCACGATCAGTAGTTCGAAGCTATTTGATACGTACTCGAAAAAATTTTTCAAGTAAAGTTCAAGCTAGTTTCGAGCTTGAGAGAATTGCATTTCCTTGTTCATCTTCTCTATCGAATTCGAAAAATGTGTGAAGAAACACTTATAAGCAACCTCAAGTTGCTTGAAGTGACTAGGGAAACAGACCTATTATGAGTTATAAAATGGCCGAGACGAAAATAATGGTATCAAGAGTTTTTTAGTCGATTAAATGCCTTTGAAAAAACTCAAATTGACTAATATTTTTGATAGAAAAAAGGCGCAAAATAACTGTTATTTTTGACCAATAAAATAAAAGTCAAAAGTAAACGTTATTTTTGGGCGAAATATAGAAAAATCTACAATTAAAAAGGCGTTTAAGATTCATGAAACTGTGACCATTTAGATCTTAACGGTATATTTCAAAATGTCCATTGGCAACATTTTCGATATGCGCTTTTCATTTAAAATTTGGAAAATAACAGTTATTTTCAGTCCCTGCTTTATAATAAAAATCTATTACCGGCGCCAGAATATGGAAAATCCGTAGTCCAATATTTATACCCTAACGCGTACTGCGTAAGGGGTATAACATATTAACTTTGTCATTCCGTTTGCAATGCCAATAAGGAGGCGTGGCAGGTATAAAAAAATGTATACCTATTTTTGATCAGCATTACCTCCTAAGTCGATTTCCGTATGTCCGTCTGTCTGTCCGTCTGCCCGTCTGTCGACACGATTACAGCCGTAATCTTAAGGCTATCGCAATGAAATTCCAAATATTAGCTCATTTTTAAAAAATTAAGATCAAATTCGAGAATGAGCCAAATCGGATGGAAACCACGCCTACCTCCCACACAAATTGGCTTTTTTTAAAACGTAAAATCCCTTAAAAATCCACAAAATTTAAATAAATATCTTGAAATTTTGCACATGAACTTTGATATATAATATGAACCATCTCTATGATATTTGGCAAATCGGATAAAAACCACGACTATATGCCATACAAAGTGACGTCATCAAAATAAAACATTTTTCATAAATATGTAAAACTGAATGTCATCGTGTCTGTCGTGGCAAAAGACTTCGAATATACTTCAATACGGCGCTGGGGGTATTTTAGCTCCAGTACCCTGCTTCATTCTTTACTTGTCTTTTAATTTATTGTCATTTGAGTTTAAGAAGTGTATATTGTTTTCTTTATATATATATTTATATGCCACCACGTTTACTTTGTCGGTTTTTGAAATTTTTCCACAAAATGAAGGACTGTGTAAAAAATTAGCGAGTAAGAAAAATGCATTTAAAAGAAAAACACAGGATTATTGTATTCTGTTGCAACATAGCTGTAGTAATACTTAATATTGAATCAACTGTTGTGCTTCATCAAGAGGCTTTTGGATCAGTGGATAGTGTGTTATACTACCAATCACCGCGGTACGGGTTCGATTCCCCGCGGAGGATAAAATAAATATTTTTAATATATTGAAATTACATTTTCTTGTTATAATAGACTCAAGGAACAAAGAAACATCAATTTCCAAGAAAAAATATGTCGAAAAAAGTGTCGTTTTTGAGATTTCACTCAAGTAAATCACAGAACCATTCGTAAAAAGCTTCGCTGCAAAAACAAGAAGAATAAGCAGCAAAGAATTAATGTAGACATTGCATGTTTCCACTCTCTGATGTAATAATTGCATAACTTTTTTTTAATAATTTGTAATTCATTGCCATTTAAGTTTGAGCAGAATGTATTATTTTCTTAATACATATATTTCCAGAAAAAAGTCTACCGTGACCCAAAAAATAAAAGTTTTTAAAAACGTATTATTTAGTCATATTACCTTAGAGAAACGTTTAAATTTTATTAAAGTACATAAATTCATTTACCATGATGATCAAATCTCTGCACTGTTTCACAAATGTAATTTTTCTTTTTCTTAAATGTTTATTAAATGTTTGGTAAACGTTTTTGTTTTAGTAAAAATGGATTGGATGGATTTTTCATTGGCTAAAAGTAATGAAAAATGGTTGAGGCAAGGAGAGGCAGAATACATCAAATTTATTTTTTTAGTACTAAATTACATAATTACTTAAGTACCTAATTACTTAATAACCCAATTGAACTACAATGGAAATTTAAGTAACGTAACGCCAGTAACGTCACGTCAGATGACTAAGCCTAATAACAAAAAATCCGGAAAGATTTTTAAATTTGATTACTTGGATATAAACTTATATTAATCGAAATCCTTCTAAAAAAGGTTTAATACAAAAAGTCTTGCCCATTTCGCAGAGTTTAGCAAATTTTGTAATCCATGTCGAAAACTACTTCTGTTTTTTGTTTTATATTTTTAAATCCTTGGGATGGATTGTTGTAATTCTTTTACTAAATTAGTGCTACTTAATTACTACGCAAATATAAAAAAATCTTTTTAAAAATTTTACGTTTTCATTTATTTTTTTTTAATATTTTTTCGTACAAATCGTACGTAACGCCAGTTTGGAAATGCACATATACATTTTAATACCGCTACGATTACTACGTAAGGGGAATACAATTTTTTTATTCCGTCTGAATCGCCAAAAACGAGACATGGCAGGTGAAGAAAATTATATATATTCTTGATCAACATCAACTCCTAAGTAGATTTAGCCATGTCTGTCTGCCTATCTGTGGTCACGATTACATCCGTTATTTGAAAGAAATAGTCGGAACTATTAAAAAAATAGCATTTTCAGGACTATCAAACAGGTTTAAAAACAAGGGAACCGTAAGTTTGCACACCTTGGCACTCTTAGAGCTTAAAGTCACATGATAGTGAAAAAAAAGACATAATAGTGATTAAAAAAAAAAAAGCTTTGCTAAAATTTTCTGTTTTTAGCGATTTTGAGTTGTTTTTTTGTATGTGGTACCCCTCAGTTTTTTTCGTATGTTGTTCAAATAAATGTAAAAAAAATTTGGTGTACCTAGGAAACCCGTGCCGACTTGCATTGGTACATCGGTCAATTCTTCGTTATATATAATAACTTTTGTATAGGTATCAGTGGCGTAGCGTGAGCTTCAGCCGCCCGGGGCGCAGGACAATTTTAAGATTAAGATCTTCAAGTTCAAGACTCTGAAATATACAGTAATCCTAAAGAACTTTTTGTTAAGAACAATCATCATTATTTGCCATTGCTACGGTCTAAAAGTGAACCTTGATCTATTTTATGAGGACTCCAAAAATATTTTGGTTGTCACGATAACCGCCAGTGAGCTAAACCATTTCGATAATGCTGATTTTCATGCATTTGAAATTTTTTTATGTTATTTTCAATAAAATTCAAATAACTTCATTATTTTTTATACTATCCTCGTTTTAAAGATATCGTTTGTAAGGTTTTGACGGCTTCAAATCATTCCTTGACAGAGTTCATCAATTTAGTTTCCATTTAAACTGAATGATTTATCATTCCTTACATTATTATTGCACTGGTGTTTGTTGCTATATATAATGGTTTTTTTTTTCAATATTTTAGCTTAAATGATAATTAAATTGATTAACTCTGTCCAGGAATAAATAGAAGCATTCAAAACCTTTGCAACGATATCTTCAAAACGAGGATACCATATAAAATAACGAAGTTATTTGAATTTTTGTGAAAATAACATAAAAAAATATCAAAAAAAATTCATGAAAATTAACATTATCTTTGGTTCAACTGCAAAAATTTTAAATTGCTGGTAATAATTTAGAAAAACTATTTTAAAACTATTATTTCTTACAGTCTGTTTTTTTTAACAACTACACCCTCCGATATTTTTATGAAAAACATGATTTTTGGAGGTTATTTAAAAATAGTTAAGGGCAGTGGCGGTGATCGTGACAGCCAAAATATTTTGTAAATCGTCATAAGAGTTCATTTCACAGTCCATTTCTAGTCGATGGCATTGACACCCTTTTTTTTATGGAGGTCGAGGCACCTAATTGTATATATTTTTACAATGTAATAATATTTACAACAAAAATTCTTAGACGTATGCTACTTACATCGATATGACTGATACATACACTGATGATTGTCCGTTACCGATCAAGAAGATTAAGATTTTAGTAATTTGATTATAAAATGCACCTTCGAATTGGAAACTTTGCAAAATAAGTTAAAATAAGTTCAACACTGCAAAATAAGTTAAAACAAAGATTGTTTTTTATTTTGGAATTCCAGGGCTGCCAAGATACCATTTTCTTGTCTTAAGGTTTGAAAATAATAACAACACTTAAAAACTTAACAAATTCAATCGGAGATCTTAATATAGTTTTTTATATCATTTTTTCTTACTTTAAGACAAGAAAATTGTATTTTGGCAATCCTGGAATTCCCAAATTGAAAAAAAATCTTTGTCGTAAATTGTCTTGCAGTGCAAATTTGAATACATATTTTACCCTAAAACCAGGAACTGATAGCTTGGTAAGCCTGGGATTGCAAAATTTTTTTCGAAAAAGAATTAGCAATATTTTTGTAAAATATTTTCTTGTATGTTTTAATTAGTATAAGTCGAGTATATATATCGGAAGTACTGATATATAATGAAGATTAAACTGCTAAGTTGCCTATTTAAAAAAACTCGAACTCGAAATTTTTAAAACGGTAGGAAAGGAAAAAATAAGTTTTTTTGAAAAGTTAAAATCAGATTTTTCGAAAAGTAAAAACTAAGATTTTTCGAAAAGTAAAAAAACTCAACTCTGGTAGTTTTCTTCCAATTTTCATATTTAATAAGTCATTTTAATTAAAAATCAAACAAAAAATGAATTGCTTACCATATTTTTTACAAACTAGAACTTAAAAAATGTTATTAAAAAATGTCCTATAAGCTGCTCACATTGATAGTTTATTTAAGTATGGTATTCACAAATATCTTAAACCTCTTGGTGAGTGATAACAAAATCAAAAAATACTTTATTTGACTGTTAATATTCTGACACGACTGCACGTTTATTGTCCACTTAAAATTGTTGCATTTTAATCGTTGTAATAGATGTAAGGAAACTTCTTTGGCGGTAGTTCAAATTCAATTCAAGTACGGTTCAGGTTTAAGCAAATTTTCGTTAAATGATATAGAAGAACGCTATAACGTAGAGTAAAGTGAAGGAGAAAGAGCACATTGATAAAACCACTATCGAAATCCTGCAATTTGTTCATACCATATATCATTTGTACACACCGTATAAAAGAAAACTTAGCACAGACACAAACATTACTATTCCAAACATGCATAAAAGTATATAGTCACTTTCCTACGCAATTATTAGCTGTGTAATGACAACAATAACAACGATGTAAGCATATGTCGATAAACTAGACGCGGTCTGCTTTTTTAACTCTTTTCGTCAACTTATGCGTTTTTGAATACATACACGGTATATGGGAAAAGGAAGCTCGACTACTTGTTAGCATACTTTGTAATCAAAAATGTAGCCTCTGTGCTTGACTACGAAGCTTGACTACTCCTTGGCATATTTTGTAATCGAAAATGTAGCCCGTCTGCCTACAAAGCGGCCATTTTCATCTTAAAGTATGTTGAAAGTGGTTACAAACATATGCACATTACCGCCTACGAGCGTATTGCCTATCATTGTGTATTGCCCACTTGCCGCTGGGAATTAGAAATAACAGCTATGCGGCAATCTCGCTTCCTCTTATTAATGATAATTCAACTACCCAGCGGTAAATAGGCAATACACTTCATCGATGATAGGCAATACACTCGTAGGCGGTAGTGTAAACATGTTCATATCCACTTTCAACTTACTTAATAATGTTGAGATAAAAAAAATAGAATAAATTCTTAAATTTAAAAATTTTAGTAAATTTCGTTTCCGTAGCTGTTCTCATTTCTTTGTTATGGGCCACAATATATTTCATATGTATGGAAGGTGCTACGCCCACTTGTCCACTTGTCCAATCACGCTGAAATTTCTCATGATTTTGGAAATTAAATACTAGACGACTACTTTAGATTTTATAATCTAGGGGTTATCTCATTTGTGAGATATTGCGCAAAATGTGTTTAATTCGTATGGCAGCTGTCACGCCCACTTTTCTAATTGTACCAAAATTTTCTACGCTTTTTGGAAATCACATATTAACCAATTACGTTTGATTTTGCTATCGTATTTTATATCCTTTCCAGTAGCACAACCAAAGGGGGACTTTGGGGCTTAAACCTCCTTCCCCCCAAAAGTATCGTAGCAAAAAGAGCAATAGGACACAATTAAAGTGACTCACACGAAAAGTTATCACAAGTTTTTATCAAAAAAACTAAAACCCAAAATATAAATTTCAAATCATTGTCGTTGAACCGTAATCTTTTAAACTATCCATGTTTTATTCGTTCAGAACACATGTGCTTAAATGTTTTTAGTTGTAATTCTGACCACTTGGGGTATTGTTGACAATTCTTGGATTTGAGCATGGTGTAAGAAACAAGGTGGTAGCGTATTTCCTCATTCTATTTGATAGCGTATCTCTCTAATAAAAGCGCTTAATATAAAAGCGCATAAACTATGGAAAACAACACTGCAATGGCGTCACTCATTGAATGACCAACTAGGGTGAAAGGGCGTTTAGTTCCCTAGATAGAGCTGTGGTTGAAGTACTTATTGATACTTTATTATTAAATAACCACACATTCAATTTGTTACTTCACAATATCATATTGTATAGAATTTATATATTATACTCTAAGCATAAAGAGAACAAAATAAAAACTGCTTTTACACTAATGAATAGTTAGCTCTGTCTCTGTCAACATTTTTTGACAAGCGTTTGATTTATTTTAAACCTAAGAGTTGGATTTTCAAAACATCTATTTCTACTATTCATTTCAACACTATTTCCTGACGCTACAAAACCGCTGGATATGATGCTTTAGGAGCTTTTGAAAAACTAATTGGATTTTATTAAGATGATTTGGAAGGATATTTTGATGATTTAAGGCCAGCAATACATTTAGAGAGTAAAAAAGAGTGATATTGAGGTGATGGTTTTTATTAGAAGAAATTTGTTTATAGTTTTAAAATGTTAAAATTTGGTAAAATATACATTTACGTTTGAGAAAAATTTTTTTTTTAAAAACAAAGATGGCGCTGGCTACAAAGATTGCTGTAAAAGACAACTTGTTGCACTGCGGGCATACTGCTGGTTGCTAGGTTGACCCGAAAAAAAAATTTTAAATTTTGAAACGTACTGAATGAGGCAGAATTTTAAAAAGTCCTTTTTAAAAATCTATACGTTCGTATTTTTTGTTTTAAAATTTGAATAAAACGATTTTGAAAAGCTATTTTAAAAATCAGTCTCATTCAGAATGGTTATAATATTATTAAAAAAAGTCCTTAAAATTATTGTAAGGATCGGTCAAGTAGTTTTTGAGCTAGGTTGCCCGCAGTTTTGAAAAACGTAGATTTAAGAAAAAAGACTAAAGCTATACGAAACAAATAAAACGAAGATGTTAGTGTTTAAAACCTAATTAAATCAGTATGTATACACATAAAAAAAATTATTGTTAACATCCTTTGGAATGTTCCCCTTCTCAAATATAGCGGTTTGAGCAGATAAAATAAATGATATAATAAAAAAGCAGATGTAGTAACTTGATTTTTATATTATATCGAACTCACGCGCTGGTCTTTTTTCAAGCTTATAACATTCTTAATGTTCAAGATATCTTTATTCTTAAAGATATTTTCGAAAGATATATTGTGTCAGGTGGGAATTGAACCAGGGTTCTCTAGCGTAAGGACCACGCACTCTACCCACTGCGCCACGGCCACTGCGCCACGGCCGCCGTGAAATAAAACTACAATTTGTTTAACTTAATCCCCCCGCCCCGACCCATTTTGCCAAATTGTATCTACGCCACTACGTTATTTTAACTTCGGCCCAGTTAATGACAATTCCATGGTGGTATTCTTTCGATTATCCAATAGTTTGAATACATACCCAAATGTCAATCCTTGTAATTTTTTTCGAGTTAATTGCAAAAAATCTTTCTAAGTAAGACATTGCACTTAATATTCCCCTTCTTTGTACGCAGTTAATGGGAAGATGTTGTGCACTGAGCCAAAAACGTGCATGAAATAAAAAAAAGTTATTTATATTAATGAATTTTTTCCCATGTACGAGTTTGTAGGTGCAATAAGTCTATGTTCTTTAATTTTATGAACTTTTTTGTACCGCCAAAGAATCGATTCTTTAAATCAAGGAAATAGTTCTTACTTGCAAATAACAGATTCATTGAACAAATGTGAATACATTGAAATCAATAAGCTCGTGCATTCATTTAAAGAATGCGTTATTTGGAAGTCAGAAAAAGTTAATTAATTCAAAAAAGTTTTTCTTTGAGCCAATGAACAGATATCCATTGAATCAATAAATCGTATATTGGACCAGTTCATTGTGGATAAAAATGCTATTAAAATTTGAGAAGTATAAACCATGGCCTCAAAACAGATCAGCTATACAAATTCCTAATAGCACTACCACTCCAAATAGAAAATTAAATTATACAAAAATATTTTTAATTAATTTCAGTGATCCAAACTTTAATAATATATTTATTATTTATCTATTTTCAGAATTCAAACTGTTTGACAACGGCATAAAGTTGGATATTTCCAGCTATCCACATATGAATATCCGGATGAGTACAAAGGGCAAGCGTCCTATGCGTAGCTTGACCCCAAGTGACAAAATCCATGCAATTCAACGCATACACGATGGTGAGTCGAAAGCATCCGTTGCACGTGACATCGGCGTACCGGAATCGACACTACGCGGCTGGTGTAAGAATGAGGATAAGCTGCGCTTTATGTCCCGTCAGTCGGCTGCGGATAAAATGTCCACCGATGCTCTTTCGGATAAGCTAGATAGTACATCTGCTCTGTTAGGTGGTCCACCCGAAAAACGTCAGAAAGTGGACAACTCATTACCACTCAATTTTTCCAACAAAATTAAGTACGATGAGTTGGGATACAAACGTTCGCCCCTAACTGGTTTGGACTTTAGCGCCAACAAAGGGCTCTCTGACCTTAGCTTTAATGGCTTGGCACCTGATTTTGCCAGCTTCAATGGCTCTGCAAAAAACAAGGGGTACGGTGCGGATATAACACGTCAAAATGACCCCTCCATGGCTGCCATCAGCCCGCTGTCGAGCTTAAGTCATCTGTCTGGCCTCACCGGGCTCTCTCATTCTCCACTAGCCATCAGTTTTAACGAGCTTACATCGAACCTTAACCTATTGGCGCAGCTTAATCCCGGTTTGGCCGCCATGTCGGGCTTAAACGGGCTAGCCTCGACAGCGAATCAGCTACGTAATGTTAAATCCAAGGCACCGCCACAAATGCACAGTCCTCGTAGTGAAGGTAATGATCGTCAGCAGGGTCTTTCGGTCAAGAACTGGGCAAAACAGAAAACCCCAATATCTTCCTCAAACGAACTTAGTTTTGGTCTGAATTTAACTCAATGTGAAGCGAAAAGCAAAATGAAATGTCCCAGCCCATCATTAGCACCTTCGTTGGGTAACAACATGCCGATGCCTGCAATGCCAGATGATCCGCTGTTGTACTGGTTGAAGTCACAGCAAGCAATGCTTGGTCTAAACAGTCTATATCCACCCCCACCACCACCACCAATTGGCGCATCCAGTCCACCTATTCGCTCTTCAACTCCACAGCAGATTCCTCTGGCCTCTACACCCTTAACACCATCATCTACACCCTCTGGCAGCCTTGATGACAAGAACTCGGCTTGGTTCAATTGGTGCAAGGCTTTCGGGGCCAGTTTGACTTCTCTAGCTCCCACTGCTGTTTCAGCCGTTCATCCAATGCTTCAGCCTGCAACGTCTACTACCATGGAATGTTCTAATACCAATAAGCCACCATATGAAAATATCCTCTATTCACATCTGACCAAAGACACGAGCAGCCCATCGGTGCACAGTTCCTCCTCAGCGGAAAACATACATAATGAAATAATCAACAACACTGACTCGGCCGGCAAACCAGAGGATCTATCAGCCAAATCTAATAAAACTTCCAGTATACCTTCCAGTCCACTTCCCACTCCAGCCCAGAGTCCTGTCGTTAATCCACAGTCTCCTAGTGTGGTCCGAAGTCGAGAGCAAAGTCCGATTTTGGGCACTGATGCTTCACAAAACTCAGAGCTTAGGTCAAATGAAGAAGGTGGAGTCGCTGACTGCAAGGATGTACTTGATAACTTGCTCTTCAAGATTAATAACAACAACAACCCAAACACATCCTTGAGTAGTACAGCGACTCCTGTCAGCACTGAAGCGGTGAGTGATTCGGATGCCAGCTACAACGGTGATAGTCTTCACAACAACAACGAATTGAGTACCACTAACAACAACAACAATAACAACTCAAACAAAACCGACGAAGAGGAAAAAGCTAAGTGCGCTGAGCTTTTGGGGTCTAGTTCAACCTCTGATGATTTAGAAGCGATCCAACATGGAGAAAAATTCTTGAAATGGCTTGAAAACTGCAGCAACCCGCGTGTTACGGCGGTGCAACTGATGCAGCTAAGATTTCTTATTACTGCCATTAAGTCAGGTAATGCAGGCGATCAAAAGATAGGTACCAATGATAATCAAAACTGTACCGCCGCAATTACCGAGACCGAAGCGGTAGCCATGATCGATGACTCACCAGAAGAAAGTAGCCGCACCAAGTTGCGTCGACGTAAATAGGGGCAACCTAAGTTGGCACTGCTGCAAACTGAATCGGAGATCGTGTACGAGGAAGTGGATGTCAGTGATGAAATGAAAGATGTTGTGGATAGTATTATAACGATAGACGAGAAGGAGGATGCGAAGAAAGGGACTATTATTGAGTTGCAGGATAAAAGCATTGAATCCAATCTTGATACTGAATTGGATGAATTAGATAAAGGACACCGTGTTCTCAGTGACGATTTCCTTAAATATCAACAAATGGGACCCGCTATATACCGATCATCTGCAACTTTACTGCGGTCGCTCGTCTTTCCACCCTATGAAGTCGTATGCTGCGATTTCAATGATGATCTGGACGATGAATTAAATCAAAGTAATGAGAAAATTTGGGGATCGCCTGATGAGGACGACGATGGTGATATCGAGAAATTAAATATGATAATGGATTCTTCCTCAGTGCAAGCTATTGATAGTAATTGATTGAATCTGTTTAAACTGTTATTTTAACTAATGAGAAAAAAATAATGTGACGAAATATTAACTTGAGATGGTTTTTATCAATACTCGATCTCATCTGTCAAAGACACACTTATTTGCGCTTATTATAAATTTAATATGATCAATATTTTTTACTTTTCAATGTTTTCATTTTTATGTAAATATTTTCATTATTTCTAAACAAAAACAATGTATTAATAATAAATTTTAAAATATTTTTTAAAAAATCGTATACAAGTCTTGACCATAATATATTAATAAAAAAGATTAAAAAAAAAACTAGACAAAATGTTATTAAATATTTAAAGGAAGAACATAATAATAACTGTTATTAGTTAAATTCTTTTTGAGACGAAATTTTATAAATTTAATACAAAAAATTCTAAAGTAAGCAAATATATTTTAAGATCTCGGAATCAAGCTCGTATGAAAATTTTACCTACATTTGTATTCCTAATTTATGAGAACAAACAAAAAAATTCAAAAATTTCTATCACACAAAACGAGTATAATTATATATGTGAATTTATCTAAACATAGTAAAAATAGAAAATAAATGGTAAAACAAATTTATATAAAAAAATTATTTCTCTTAATAAAATCGATTTCTCAAAACTACAAAAAACCAAAAGAAGATTTGGATTTATTTTAAACAAAGTGAAATCTTCTATACCATAGATTGCATGACTTAAGGGCCTCTAAGAGATTTAAAAAAAAAAGACACCTTTTAAATCTTTAAATACAGCTTACAAGTATTTTATTTTAGACTACATTTTTTTACATTATAAAAGTATAACTATTCAAAATTTATCCCAGATATTTTGGTGGGCCGCACAGTGTAATAATTGAGGCAAAAACAAAATGGTTTTTTTTTTTTGTTTTTATTATGACTTATATATCAATCGACAGATAATTCTTCGACTAAGAGAATTCTGCAAAAGTTTTGGAAAAACGTGAAGGTTTGGACACAGCATGAGCTGAAAATTGATTATTTTTTCTGTAAATTTATCAATTTTCGTCATTGCATATACCTTCATATGCATATGCATTGGGAATTTTTGGTAAAATTTACATAGAAAATCACGTTATTTCATTTTGGGAAAAAATTGTTTCAGCTTACAGGAGTAATGTTTATATAGAAATAACTATTTTTTGAAATTTTTAATTCCTTGGGTATTAACGCTCATGTCACCTGAAAAATGTTGTCCGTAAGCGTAGAACTATCGGAAGGAGTTGTGATAATTACATGAAACTTGGTACACATGTTCATATGCACCCAAATTCCTGGACAAATGATAATTTTTTTAAAACAGTAAAACAAACGAACACGCCCACCTCCTATACAACCCACAACATTGTAAATACTATAAAATGGCTTATAATTGACATATATAATATAATCGTACATATACAAGATTTGGTACGTATGAAAGTTGCATCGAAACTGCGAAATATGCAAAATATAGGCGTAGTCCGCTCACAAATACGATCACTTCCAATGCAACCCTCAACGTTTAAAGCTATGAAAAGTGTTATATAGTACATGAGTTAGAGAGAGAACATTTTAAATAAGAGTATATATGATCGAATCAAGTTTTGTCCCAAAAAATCCGCTCACTTTAAACATACGTAAAATTGGGTACAGTTATTTCCAAGTTGGTCTGACCCGTACTTATTTATCCTGAATAGAGCCCCATTAAATAATCATATTACAAACTTTTTGAATGCACACTTTTTTAAAAAATTGTACTGCATAGTTTTAGGACGCGAATTATTTTTGATATCAGTCTTTCTGATTGTCAAAAACATATGGTTTATGCCGTTATCTTTGAAATAAACAAAAGTATTTTTACCTTATTAAATCAAAGCCTTTCAAAGTTTTCATATTTATCAAAAAGTTCTCAGTGCAGTGAAGTTAACCAGTTTTAAAATATAAAAGTTGAAAAATTTCTCTCATTGAGTGAATTTATTTTTTGCTAACAAAACAATGTTTTAGAAACGGCACCACCACTTTTTATTAGAGGTGTTTTCAATTTATGGAAACAATCAAGGATTGATTATACAATTAAAAAGCAAGAGGAGAATATAGAAACATTTTTAAAATCTTACTATTCAGAGCCTTGTTTAAGTAATGATACTCTTAACAAAGTGCACTTTATTGTTTTTGAATTTAATCAAGAATTTCAAGTCGTGCATTGAAAAACATCTGCATTCGAAACAAAACATCATGATTGGCTCCAATCTCCTCTTATTTGTTTTACTGACAAGTCAGATGATGTAAGTTCATTCGCGGTTTAGTAATTTAACTCAGATTCTCCTGGAACAGCAAGTTGGCTTCTTAAGATTTAAGCTTTAAGGCTCTGGAGAATTCGAGTTAAAGTAAACCTGAAATATTTTATCTATAGTTAATTACATACCATTACCAGTAGAGGCATACGGAATATATCAGACACACAAGATACTTCTACGTTTAGAATAACTGAAACCAAGGGGGGTAGACAACCAGTGAATTTCGAAGAAGCATCCAGTCGAAAAAAGCGCCGAAAAGTTCAGCAATTAGTCAATGAGAAATCACCAAAAGAAATTGAAAGTGCAGCGAGTTTATTAGCCAAAAGGAAACTTATTGAGTCGACAAATCAATGTCTGACACAATTTCAAGCACTTGGCCTATATTATGACTTGAAATTATAAGTAAGGCGTTATAGAATATTGCGTTCAGTTGTAAACCGTCTTCTTCCTGAATGTTTTCCTGATTACAAAATAATTGAAACACACAAAAACGACCTTATACCAAAGCCTATTATAGTTTCAGAAGTATCAGCTGAAGTAAGAATGCAGGACTTGCTTAATCAAACTGCTTCAAGTTTATTAAAAATAATTGAAATAAAAAATAATATTAGTTGTGTTCTTGAATGCAAATATGGCTTTGATGGTAGTTCCGGTCATAGTGTTTACAAACAAAAATTTTCCGATGAAAACATGACTGATGAATTCTTGTTTATTGTTGCAATGGTTCCTCTGAAAATTACTAATATTGATAGTCAAGGAGAAGTATGCTTGAGCAAAACCCCATCATCAGTGTTATTTTGCAGACCTATTCAAATTATTTTTATGCAAGAAAAACCTTCATTGATTCATAATGTAGAAATAGATTTAATGGAGCAAATAGAAAAACTTCTGCCATTTAAAACAAAAGTCAGTGATTTTAACGTTGAAATTAATTTTAAATTGTATTTAACAATGGTTGATGGTGCAGTTACAAACGTTTTGGCACATAATCGGGCATCAATGAATTGTTATATATGTGGAGCGACTCCATCTGTAATGAATTCTTTTCATTGCATGCAAAGAACTATAGACGAAAAACATCTACAATATGGATAATCTACATTGCATGCATGGACTAAAACTTTTAAATGCCTAATTCATATTGCATACAGGATGCCTCTCAAATGCTGGCAGGTACGCGGCGAAGAAAACAAACGAATTTTTTTAGAGCAAAAAATAAAAACACAAAAAGCGCTTACAGAAAAAATGGGTTTTATTATTGATAAAGTAAAAACAAGATATGGCACTTCAAACGATGGGAATACTGCCAGAAGGTTTTTCTCAAATATTGAAATGGTGTATGAAATAACAAATATAAATATTTGTTTACTAAAAAATTTCAGTTTGATTCTGAGAATACTGTCAAGCGGCAAAAAATAAATACTACAAGGTTCAATACACTTTTAAAGGATACTTTTAAAATATATGTGGATAATTATTCATGGTATACTATGCCAATAACTGTCCACAAAATATTGATTCATGGATGTGAAATAATTAACAATTTTAATTTACCAATCGGACTTTTATCTGAAGACACATTAGAATCTAGTTATAAGGATTCTAGAAAATATCGATTAGGTAACGCTAGGAAAAATTCAAGGGAAAATTGCAATCGAGATCTTATGGCTGCATTACTGATAAATTCGGATCCTCTCATTTCTACGAACAAACATATTGCCAAAACAAAAGGAAATGATTATAAAGATTTATTGCCATATATTATACAAGAAAGTACAGATGCTGATGTTCATAATAGCTTTATTTCTGATATAAATTTTGCAGATTTTGTTTTAAGTGACACTTTGGATACAACAGATTAACTACAAAAATTCTTATACATAATTTTTTTCTATTTGTAATTTAACTTTCATTTTTATTTTCTTTTTTATATAAAAAATATATAAATACATTATTTTTTTTTTAAACTTTTTTAATAAATGATCTGAAATTGTTTTTTGTGTTGAAAATTTGGTGTTTTGAAAATATGGCTTAAATTGGGGTAGCACAAAAGGAAGTTAGAATATTTTATAAGGAATCTTTATATGGAAAAACGCCTTTTTTATAAAATATTTAAGTAATAGTGTTTCAAAAACGTGGTTTATATAGGGGTATCCCAAACAATGTGTCAGTTGTCCCATTTTTAGTAAAGACTATTGCTATAATACTGAAAATATTTGCGTGTGATTATAATAAAATAGAGCATTTATTTTTAAAGATACGAGATATTGGAAATTCGGGTTACATGAAGGGTACCCCGAATAATGGTCTGATTATAGCTATTTTTAGTACGAATGTTTTTTAAAGTGATTTTAGACCAAATATGAAACTGTTTTAAAAAATATTGAAGGAGCCCAAAGATACATCGATTTTTAACCTTGTCTTATATGGGAGGTAGGCGTGGTCATTGTCCGATTTGGCCAATATTTGAAAATTTTTGTAATCTATGTTGCTAAACGATGCTTCAATTGATCATAAGAAGCTCGGCCAAAGTCCTTTCAAGGGCCGAAATGGCCATTTGTTTTTTTTATTAATTATTTTGGTCCAAAAATATTCGCCGATAAGGTAGAAAAGTGAGATGCCGCGAAAGACCTTAAATTTACGGTGTGCAAGGTATCTGGAGACTGGTTCATCTGAAAAAAATTTTTAAATATGAAAAAAAATGATTTTTTTTCTGTTATGTTAAGGCTTTTATTTTTATATTTTTATACTATTATATTTTTTGATTGAAAACCTAGAATTATCTTAATTTTGCCAAAAATTAATATTCTTTAAAAAACCGACGATTAATTAAACTTTCAAGATCTCTTTACAAAGCCGAAATTCTTTTGTATGAACCGGTCTCCAGATTTCTTGCTCACCGCAAATTTAAGTTCACTCGCGGTTTTGCATCTTATCGACCTTACCGACGAATATTTTTGAACCAAAATGTCAAGAATAAATTATAAATAGTTATACTTTAATAATGTTAAAAAATATTTTGGTATAAAATACAATACAGCTTCAAAAAAAAAAATAGTTTTAATAAAGTGTTGATTTTCGAAAAAAACTTATGGGCCGAAGGCCCTTAAACAATCCGATGACCGTATTAAGGTTACTGTTCAAAAATTAAATGAAATCTGGAAAATTTTTTATTTCAATATTTTAGGAATTGTTCAATTAGCATAAAACAGTATTTTTTTTTTGTCATTTATTTAACTGGAATCGTAGGGTAGACGTTATTGTAGGACGTTATTTAAGAACTAAGTTCTTTTATAGTACAACATAAAAACATTCAATATAAATATGATAACAAATATTTCGTGAATTAACTTAACTAAGGATACATTAAAAGTTTGATACAAATATAATTTGCTCTTAAATTTAATATAATTAATCTTAAATCTAATAAATTTGCGCAGTAAAGAGTTACCGGAAATTAAAATAAGAATTAATGAATTTTAAGAATTTCAAGAAAGTGAGGACAGAAAAAGAAAGAAGAATACAATTTAGAGGGTAGAAAAATAAGTTAGAATAGATTGCCTAAAGATACCTCTCATTGAAGTATGTCTTGGAATTATAAGAACATTACTTCTTCTAGATAAACTAAATTGCAATTTATTATATAAGTAGGAAGGTATTTTTGTATGAATCAGCTTATGCAGATAAATACAGTTTCTGGCATCTAGGTAAGATGGCAAATAGCACCCAAGTATGGCATTTTTATAACTAGATGAGTGATCAAATTTACGCAAACCAAATACATAGCGTGTAGCATGATTAAAAACAACTTGCAGTTTTAACAGAGGAGAGAGTACTAAACACCAATTCTGCGTAAGTTATCACAGGTAGTACCCGCTGTATTACCAATTTACGTTTAACATTGACAGGAGTAACAGTAGCGGACCTTCTCAAATTACGAAGGACATAATACACTTTTTGGACTACACTATTAATATGATCAATACGACGACAGAGTTGAATTTTCGACACTAATTTGAGCTTGTTAGACACAATACACAAGTCAGGGACATTATCAACACAAGTTTTATGTTTACATATAAGTAGAACATACTATTTGGAAACATTTAATTGAAGACCATTACCTTAGGCCCACTCACTGATGCTATTGAGATCTTCATTCAATCTGCAACAAAGATCATCAAGCATCATATTCCGTCCTTATGTCATCTAACACCTTTACTACAGCTGAGGTACACCCATGCCCTGCTCGGAAACCTGGCTGAAATGGGGATAAAAGTTTCTTGTCCTGAATATGACTATTTATTTGTTGAGCCATTAGTTTTTCACATATCTTTGAAAGAGGCGAGGGAATACTTATAGGACTGAAACCAGTAGCCCCTTAAGGGTTCATTTTTTTCGCCACAGGTAACACAATACGAGTAGCTACTTTTCACATATCCGGGAATGAAGACGATTTAAAAGTATAATTAATTAGGTGTGTAAATTAAGGTTTTCGAAATAAAAACACTTGATTTAATTGGCACTATGTGCCAGTGTAATAACTTTATTGGATGCTCTTCTTAGACTAACTTAAACAACTCCAAATAAACTTATTATATCTTCCTATACTTGTCGCTTCAGCTGCGCTTTTGTCGTTGATATTGTTGTTGGACTTTTAGCTGCACCTTAGTGGTTGTTGCTATTGTTCTTGTATTGCCTGCACTGCTATTGTTGTTGTTGTTGTTGTACCGGTTGAATCTGCTGTTGCAGCGCTGCCGTTATTTTTGGCTTGCTGCTGTTATATTTTGTTGGCTCAGCATTTGGCTTATGTGGGAATGGAATATGCGGCAAAATTGACAAATTGTCACGTACCATCCTCGTATTACAACTGGAGCGGATACGTGTGTTAACTTCTCCCCCCGTTAAGAGGAGCCGTCCCCGGTTTCTTTTAAAACTCTTTCTAAGGCTATGACGTTGTTAATCTTCTTGCGACGTTTTGTGATTAACAAAACTATAACAATGATTACGACTGTTACTATCGAAGAAATGAAAATTAGTAGCCATTGCGTAGATTGTTGATGGATTAGTTCTTTCAGGCTGGCAATATGGCCAATGTTTTTTATATTAACTTCATGCAAGTACGGAAGTGATAACAGCGTAACATGTTCCGTGATATTGACAAATTTAACTGATGCGGGTTGAGGGTGTGAATGACTGATTTTCTTCCAATTCGTAAAAGTTGTACCGTTTATGGTTATTTCACTTTCGAAAGTTACAAGAAGGGTTCCATGCATCAAGATTGCTGAGTTATTTCCTTCCTGTATCTCAGCTGTCTGATCATTCACAATTACTAGTCCATCATCGATCTCTTCAACTGGTGTTATATGGTACGCCGAAGTGGTCTTGCAGGTTGCGAAATTATTGTTCAGTAATTGTCGCACGCAGGAGTTTCCTTTTAGAGGTTGGCAGAATGTGATTGTGGCTGCATCTCTGCAATTTCCGAGAGGTTCATGTAATATTTTGCAGTTGGCAACGGTATTTGTCTCTAACATTAGGATCTTATGTTTACTTATTACAGGCAATATCTTAATTTTACTACATATTTCTTCAATTTTTGGATACTTGATTACGAAATGGATACTATTGCTATCTTGGAATATTTTCTGTTTTGAAATACTTAAAATATCACTTATACTAATATTTGCAAAGTGTTCCGCGATTAACAAATTTTGTATTTCAGTACTATCTAGTATAATAGGATTTATTACATTAACTTTTCCAAGAATGACCGAATAGATGGTATCCTCAATACTCGTTATTATGGCCTTGTTTCTGGCTATAGCTAGTTCGAATAGGTGTCCGGTATCTATTTCTTTTTTTATTGTAACATTGAGAAGCTTGTTTACCGTCTTTGTTAATTGGTTAATTCTAATCTGCATTTCGGTATTTATAAGGACCTGTCTTTCATTAGCCTCTATTAAAGCTTCCTCCTTAGTGGCCACCTGATTAAAATCATCGAAATCTGGGGTGCCAGCAATGTATTTTAGTGCCGTTCCCAAAAAATTGATGCTTCGCGATTGTCGATGGTGGATTCTGAGCGCGCTAAGTAGGTTAAAGATCTGATCCACATCTGCTTTAAGTAATTTTCTCATGTGCGACTGTGGGAAGTGGTCGAGTAAGTTTTCGGTATCATGGGCTATGGTTTCATAATCGGTCAGGTTTGTTCTATGCAGTAGGAACCCGTAGCTATTGTAAACAGCCACTGCTCCATCGGTTATCGGAATGTAGTGTGAATCGGTGTAATTCAAAAATTTGGCTCGTTTCGCTTGAGCGATTGCCAGTATAAAAAGCCTGAAAATACAAGAATATTACCTTATATTACTTTTATGGACCTCTTTACCCTCAATCAATAAAGTAGTTCCTAAGTCTTTTTCAACTACTTTTTCGATATAGAGCTTTGTAAATTTGTTCCCTATTCTTCTATTCGTTTTAACATAAACCTTTTCCCCTGGTTCGAACTGTCTAGTTTTTTTCCCAGAATTGAGTCTCTGCAATTCTGCGTGTTGCGCTTTAGCTATTCTTGATTCGATTTCTTTTCGCAGAGCTTCGGGCATAGAATGGACAATATCTATCGGTCGTTTATTTGTGGTAGAATGAATTGTCCTGTTGTATTTCGCAGTGGCGAGTAGAATTAAGTCAATCGTGTCGTTTATACCTTGTGTTAATTTTGTACATCTGGCTATTTCTGAAAGCGTACTGTGGAATCGCTCAACCTGTCCGTTCGTAGTGCTATGATGTGGAGGTGTTGTAAATATGTTTATCCCAAAATGGTCTCTTACTAGCGAGCTAATTGTATGTGAATGAAAAGATTTTTCATTATCACAGACAATTGTCTTGGTGTCCTTGAAAAAATTTAAAATTTGTAGTATGGGTTCTTTAATGTCAACTATTGATCTGGAATTTATTGCCGAAACTATGGCAAATTTTGAGAATTTATCAACACAAGTTAGAAAGTGTTGATTGTCAGTAGAGTAGATGTCGATGTGCAAAATTTCACCAGGCCTTTGAGGTAAGGGTGTTTTGCCAATCTCCGGGTTCGGAGGGTGACGCTGATACTTTGCCTCCCTACAGATTCTACAATTTGAAGTTATTTCTTTTAGGCTCTTACGCATGTCAGGGAAATAGTAATCGTCCAGAACTTGTTTAAGGTTTTCTTGCACCGAACGATGGGCTCTATTGTGCTCCGCTTGCAAGATTTCCCTTTGGTCATTTTTATTAAAGATGTCTGTCACCTGCTTTGCTGCACGTAGGAATTTAACAGCAGGGAACATTGAGATAACTTTATCCTGAATCTTGGCCAAGGTAGGTAGGTCACACAATACTCCGTTGACTACGTTGGGATTGACGCATGACCTAAAAGTCTTCAGAAGATTATCTATATTGGAAAAAACAATACGATGTCTAACTTGGGATTTGAAAAGTATTTTTGACGTAGTTGTTTCAGTATTTCCTTCTTCTAGGATAAGCTGATTTCTGAAACAGTTTATGGGATTCTCAACAGTGGGAATTGTTTTTGTCAGTGACTCCTCACTGTGGACCGTGTTTGATGAATTGCTAGAGTTTCCTAAAGCATTGATATGTTGCCTCGACAAGGCGTCGGCTACAACGTTCGCCCTACCAGGTTTATAAAAGAATTTGGGTGAAAATTCCTCAACAAACGCTCTCCACCTTTTCAACTTTGAGTTAGGATTTTTATCTGATATAGCGAACGTGAGAGGCTGATGGTCAGTAAAAATACTCAACTGCTTAACACCATAAAGATAATTTCTGAGCTTTTGTAAAGCCCAAACTATTGCGAGCAGTTCACGTTCATTAGTTGCGTAATTCTCTTCAGTCGAAGAGAGAGTCCTGGAAATCATGGTTATAGGCCGTCCCTCTTGAGAGAGAACTGCTCCTAAAGCATGTGACGATGCATCTGTGGTTAGTTCGAATGGCTTTTCGTAATCAGGATAAAGTAGAAGTACGTCCTCTGACGCCAGTATTTCCTTTATTTTGCTAAAGGCTTTTTGTGCTTCTTGATCGAAATCTATCCGAACGTTTTTTGATTGGTTAGCACCAATATTTCCATTTTCGCCTCGCAAGTATCTTGTTAGCGGTTTAGCAATTAACGCATAGTCCCTGATAAATCGTCTGTAGTAACCAGACAATCCAAGAAATGATCTTAAGCCTCGGAGTGTCTTAGGAACCTCGTAATTAATGATATCCTTTACTTTGTCCGGACAGGTTTTCAGCCCGTTCTTGGAAACAACGAAGCCAAGGAATTCCACCTCTTCTTTGAAGAATTTTGTTTTTTCTAGTGAAATCCTCATGTTAGCTTCAAAAAGTTTCTTCAAGACACGCCTTATATCCTTCGTATGTTGTTCATAGCTAGAGGAGAATATAATTACGTCATCTATGTAAACGTGACAACTTTTGCCTATCTCGTCCCTAAGAATGTCGTCAATTGCTCGCTGAAAAATGCTTGGAGCATTTTTCAATCCAAATGGAAGTCTACAGAACTCGTACTTGCCGTTATTGACAGAAAAAGCTGTCTTTTCTCTGTCACGCTCAGCGAGATTTATCTGGTGGAAGCCAGACTTGAGATCTAGAGTAGTAAAGTAGGAAGATTTCCCTAAATTTGAGAGAATAACCGAGGTGTCCGGAATCGGGTACCTGTCGCTTGTTGTTTTTTCATTGAGTTTCCTAAAGTCAATGACCAAACGCATTTTACGCTCTCCTGTCTCAGTGGTTCCTTTCTTGCCTACGACCCATATTGGATTGTTATACGGAGAGCGAGAAGGCCTAATGATACCGTCTCGTAGTAGTTCGGAAATTTCCTTATTCACAAACTCGGATGCGGCTATTGGGTAAGGATAGGACTTGGAGTAAACTGGTTGGTCATCGTTTGTTCGGATTGTCGCTACGATATTGGTATTATAGGGCAAGGCTTCATTTGGATCTGCAAAAACTCCTGCCTGTTCTTTGATAATGAGAGAGACTTGTTTTTTGTGATTTGGGTTTGATAAAATATTGTTCACCTCGCGGCAAAAAAAATACAAGAGGGCTTCCCGTTTATTATTGTAGCAAATCATTCCTTTTTTCATATCAAGAGTCGCACCAATTTCCTTGAGAAAATCGAAACCGATAATGCCATCGAATGTTTGGAGTGACGGAAGAATAAAAAACTGAGCGTTTGTGTCGAAAATATTCATGGTGCACTTTCTTTGGATTTTTTCGGTACCGTGAATTGATTTAACTAGGAATGGATTTTCAATATGCTTGACACCTTTGAGGGTTTCTAAATTTGTAATGTAATTCTTTGCGGCACCCGTATCTATTAAGAATTTTAATTTCCTCCCTGCCAGTGTTCTGGTGACGTAGGGCAGGAGGGATCCTGTTCTAAAAAATTAATCTCGTCCGTTGCCTCAATCTCCTCGTCCTCTGGGATATCGCCGTCGTCGTCTCCATCTTCGTCCTCGTAATCCCCGGGGAAGTAGAGGTTTTTGGCAACATAAAACCCGGGTGTGTCCCGGTCATCGCGTCCGCGCTGCCTCAAATGGTTCACACGTTGTAGCTTATTGGCTGGCAATCTATCGCTCTCAATAGGTCTTTTCGCTGGTCGGATAGCTTGAGGATTAGGGCTTAGGAAGGGATTTCTGTTGAAGTTTGGCGCAGTGTTGCGGAACAGTCCCTCTGGCTTATTGTGCCTAAAGCGGGATGACGTTGGGTCTGTGTCCATAGGCACTGGTCGAGGATACGCGTTCGTTACTCTTCGATAGTGGGGTGAATTATGAGGGCCATAATTATTAAGTTTTGTGAAAGTACCCACTTGGTTTCGATTTGGGCTTATAAATGCCTGTGCGAAAAGGGATCGTGCATGGTTTGATTCAAGCTCTTGGGCAAGAGCTAGAGCTGTTGGCATGTCTGTCGGTCTGGAGGAGAAAAGAATGTCACAGAGGGGTTTGTTAAGTCCCGAGATGAACACTCGAAGGGCGTCTTGTCGGTACTTATTATTAAGGGAGTTTATTAGTTCCGTATTACCGTAATGTGTCATAATATTTTTGTTTACTATTAATGACAGTTTCCGTTCCACGTCGTCGTAGAACTGGGAGATTGTGCGTTGCCCTTGCCTTAAGGTAGACATTTCCTGCTCTACCAGGTAGATGGGCCTCTTGTCGGCGTAAGTGAAGTCTAGACGAGCGATTATGGCGTGAAAATTTAAAATGGTATTGAAGGATGACAAAACCATATTTGCCGAGCCCACCACCTTATTTCTCAAAATGGCAACCGCCTGGTAGTGCTTGGAACTACCGTCAAATTCCTCAAAAAGTTTATACGCAGCATGGGCAGCCTGCCTCCATGATACGTAGGTGGCTCTATCGCCACCGAACTCCGGTAGTGATTTTATAAGATCGAGTGATTCCTCACATCTGACGGTCGGGTCAATTGTTACTGGTTCGTATTGCGTAACGGTGGTCGGTGTTTCTAGGGTTTTTAATCTAGCGGTCAACTCGTCGACGGAACCCTGGAATTCTCGTCTTGTTTGTTCCGTTGCAGCCCTTATTGCGGCATTAACGATGGCTTGAAGAGCTTGAGGATCCATCTCAATCGTTACAACTTTCTTTATTACTAACTATTTGTTATCTTTATTTTCAGATTCTAGGTTTTCTTCAACAGTTAATTGACTGAGATTTAGTAAAAGTACAAGGGTTTTTTCTTCAAAAAAAACTTTTTAATTAATTTAAAATTTTTCTAATTAATTCAAAGACATACAAAACATCTGGAAGAACTCAATTCTTAAGTAAACATTCACTTACATATAAAATATTCTACTCATCATTTCTTAAAATCTCGATTGCTTCGGTGGGTGCAACAAATACGGGATATTCTCTGCAGCTGCGGCAGTAATTGACTCCTTCGTGAATTAACGAACGTTTTTCCTTTCTCGTTTCAGGTAGGTACTGGAAGGTTTTTTCCAATTCAGTTCTTTTCAGAAAAATTTTAGATATTTTTCACTTGTTTTTTCCAGTATTGAAAAATTAAGATTTTTTCACTTCAGTTTTATTTTTCAGAAGATTTTAGATTTTTTTACTTCAGTTTTTTTAGTATAGAAAAATTTAGATTTTTTCACTTCAGTTTTATTTTTCATTAGATTTTAGAATTTTTTACTTCAATTTTTTCAGTATAGAAAAATTTAGATTTTTTCACTTCAGTTTTTTCAAAAAAGAAAAATTTAGATTTTTCCACTTCAGTTCGTTTTTCAGGAGATTTTGGATTTTTTCCACTTCAGTTTTTTCAATATAAAAAATTTTACGTTGTTTTTTTCCAATTTAGAAAATTTTTACGCTGTTTTTTTCAATATAGAAAATTTTTAACGCTGTTTTTTTTCAATATAGAAAATTTTTAACGCGAGTTCGAGCTCACTGGCCACTTTCAATTTTCCTTTTTATAAAGAATTTTTTTAGTGGCCCCACGTTGGGCGCCAATTAAGGTTTTCGAAATAAAAACACTTGATTTAATTGGCACTATGTGCCAGTGTAATAACTTTATTGGATGCTCTTCTTAGACTAACTTAAACAACTCCAAATAAACTTATTATATCTTCCTATACTTGTCGCTTCAGCTGCGCTTTTGTCGTTGATATTGTTGTTGGACTTTTAGCTGCACCTTAGTGGTTGTTGCTATTGTTCTTGTATTGCCTGCACTGCTATTGTTGTTGTTGTTGTTGTACCGGTTGAATCTGCTGTTGCAGCGCTGCCGTTATTTTTGGCTTGCTGCTGTTATATTTTGTTGGCTCAGCATTTGGCTTATGTGGGAATGGAATATGCGGCAAAATTGACAAATTGTCACGTACCATCCTCGTATTACAACTGGAGCGGATACGTGTGTTAACTTGTACGCTGGCGTGTAATATGAGGTAATAAGATTTTTATGAACTTACTAGGAATTTCGCCTTCATTCATCGCATTTGAGTTCAACTGCATGTGTGTGACTTTCCAACATCAAATTCATTAACAGGCACAAAATTAAAAGATTGCAGAACGGATATATTACAACTAACATGCACATTATTGTCAGTCAAAGAGATGAATTGTCTAAAAAATAGTTATTGATTGTTTTTGGGTCAATTTGTACAATCAGAGTTTTTCTTATTACATACCCCGAGTTTTGCTTTGCTTCGGATATGGGAAAAAATTATCCTCTGATCATTTTTGTACGCTAAGAATAAAAAAACTTAAAAAATAATTTTGTTCCACTACACACAGAGAAAAAATATTTTTATATATGTTTGGTTTCAAAAACAAAATATTCATAGTGAACTACCTAATGATTAAGAACTTTCCTTCAATAGCATTATTTTTCGATATAAGAAGATATTAGTTGTGTCCAGCAATAATATAATTGCCTTAGCTAAAAACTAACGTCTACATTAATATGCTTGTGACAAAATATAATTGGGTGTTTCTACCCAATAAAAATATATTTGCATCACTGTTAAACTCAAAAATAACAAAACTCTGCAAACTTAAAACAAACAGAACTTCTTTCATTTATGTGTTTCGCCTAGACATACATATATCTGTTTGTTTTGCACTTGCACGAAAAATAGCGGAAACCTTGTTGCATTTTGCGCTTACTTTTAGCAGTTGCCAAGTCTTGGCGTAATTTTAAGTTTCAAGCAGCCGCGCAAACGTGTTGAATAGTTTAGCTCTTGTGAAAAGTGTTTCTGAAAATGTTTGTTTAAATTAAAAGTGTTTGTGTTTTCAAATTAATAAAATAAAAAACCAAATAAAAGAAAAATAAGGCGGTTCAGCAATAAAAATAGGTGAGTTTTGAAGCAACTTTGCTGATAAAGAGGCGTGTGTTTAGAAAGTGTGTTAAAAAATTATTGTAATGTTCGATAAACATAATATGGATACTTTTCAACATAATTAAGTCCAAGAAAAACTTATTTACTGTTTTCTATACATATTTGGTTTACTTCTAAGCAAATATTTTTAATCACAGTGAAAAACTTTTGCCATTTCTTTTGCTAAAATATGTTTCCGAGTAATATAGTGTAATCATCGGTAAATATTTTATGTTGTTCTTAGTAATCGTTTTGAAAATAATTGCTTGACTGCAATAAAATTATGTATTCTCCAATTAATATATATTTGTCCGTGAATATTTAATGTTATTCTTGACTAAATTATATTTCCAAGTACACAAATAGTAATAGAATAAAAGTGTTCTCAGTCCATTTATAATTACAATATATTTATATTAAAACATATTTTCTTTAAAAGAAATTATCATATATTGTTTTTAAATTCAAACAACAAGTGCTAAGGTACAATTAAATAATGTTGAGATGCAAATATATATATAAAGAAAATCTACATTAATTGATCATATTATATGTGGAACCAATTATGATTACTTGTTTTCAAGAAACATGCAGAAACATATTATACTTCCTGCAAATTATGTTTGCGAAGGACTATTCTTTTTCAGCGTGTAGCTTGCACCAAACGAAACACTGTGCCAAGTGCCAAGTAGACAACTAACTGCATCACAGTGGACACAATTCCTCAACAACAAAATTCTAACGAATACTTAATAGCTTAAAAGCTTTCTTCAAATAAGATCTCTTCATAAATATTTCAAAACAAGACACAAAACTTTTGAATTCTTATAATTACCTTTTATTTTAATATTCAAGTTCATTTCATGTCCTTGAAGAAAATGAATGAACAAAAAAAAAAGAGGTGACAAAAAATAAAGATTAAGTTCAACATAGTATTGCAAAGCGAAATAAAATAAAAAAAAAACTGAAATAAAAAGGTTTTTGAAAGATTAATAAGTCAACATTATAATATATAACAATATACAATCAAATATTAAAAATATTGTTGTTTTGAATAAAATAATGCTTGTCAAAATATTCGTTTTTTGTAGCTTTAAATCAAAATATCTTTTAAACGAACTTTGTTTTTTTAAGTGTCAAACTATATTTTGAATTATAATATTTCAGTTAAGTACAAACCAATGTTTGAAAATTTTTTTTGTTTTTATTTCGTTTTTTATATGTGATAATCTGAAAAGTACAATTTTGCTAATTCAGAGGATAATATTTGAAAAGCACTTTTTTTTTTTTGATTGCAAAGCAGTAAACATTTTCTGAAAGTAGAAATACCATGTTTAACTAATCATATAAAAACTGACCAATCAGTTTGCGCGAATTAAAAAAAAAAATTTACTTAAAATTTTTAAAAAATTTAAAAGTCTTCTTGATTTCGTACTCCTAAAACCCAAAAAGAAATGTAAAATCTTTTAAAGAAAATTTTTAAACGATGATAAAACTTTGCTTTTTACAAAAAGTGTACCTTTGGTTCAAAAGCAAATTCTGAACTATAAATATAGGCTTTTGAAGTGGTTTTATTTTTTGTGCTGCATAAAGTGGGAACCAGAATGGTGTAGCTTGTAGTACGTAGTATGATCTGTCAAAAGTTAAAATATGCTAAATGCACGGAATCGCACAGAATGCGTAGTACGTCTGTAGCTCGTAGCCAGCTTGCCATACGTTTTTTTGAAAATCCTGTAATATTAAAAAAAAAATCCTGTATTTTTAGAGAAAATACTGCTCTTATAAAAGGACTAAAAACAAATATTTAAAAATTTTTTTATTATAACATTTTTAATATTCCTTATCTTACCAGTTTTTGTTAAGTATTTGTCCATTTGTAATTTGTAAAAGACTAGCGAAAAGAAATTAAAAAAAACGATGACAGCGACAATGACAGGAAAAGCGCTGTCACATGATCAAATTTTTGAAAGGATGTAAAAAGTAGTAGCAACTTTATTTGCTACTTTTATATAGTACTTACATATCATTTATAAACATAAAATTTCTATTTTTTTTATTCAACGAAAATTAAAAAACTGTATTAAAAAAAAAACCTGCCCAAATCCTGGGAGAAATATGATCCTGTCTACCTGCTCAAAATACTGCCCAAAACAGGATTAACTGCCCATATGGTAATGCTGGTCAGCATAGAAACAAAAAACCATTATTTAACATGTATTTTTTGTAATTTTGTACTGGAGCCCATCTTACAGTACAGTTTTTTACAAAAACCACCACAGATATTGATTAACCATTAGAAACAACTTATTCATGCAGATTTCAGAGAGATCGACCTACGTTCAGAAGTGTCAGCATAGAAATAGAAAAAACCATTATTTACCATATTTTCGATTACTTTTGTACTGAAGCACATGTTAAGGTACACTTTTTTACAAAAACCCCCATAGGTCTCAATTAACCACTTAAAATAACTTATGTATGCAAATTTTTCAAGAGATCAAACACGTGAAGTGGTGTCAGCATAAAAATTAAAAACCATTATTTGCTGTCAAATTACCGCGAATTGGGGCAGCGCCCAAGAATTTTGAATATGGCTGCTTTAGAATGGTTAAATGGGTTTCGTCGATTATTCGCGGATGGCGCGTTCCATCATCCGTTTTCTCCAGGGTAAGGGTTTTGTATCTTCTTTCGTCGAATGCAAAAACTTTAATATTAGAACTACAAATGTTTTCCTGCATTACTTTTTCTTGGTTTGCCTCTCTTTCTTATATAGGCTTTATATAGGCTTTTATTTTTTTATTATTATATTATATAGGCTTTCCACTTCTTTCGACTTTTAATTTAAAATTGGGTATCATTGACAAATCCTTCATAAGCGATGATGCTACAGCAGGAGCTACTCTATGAGAAATTTTGTATCGATCACATTCTAATGCAAAGTTTGGCAAACAAACTTGTGTTGTGGGGTACTAAACGTGCTTGTGCTTGTGCTTGGTAAGTAATCGCTTTCGCTGGTCAGCTCAAAATTGTCTCTTAAAGTGTAAGCCTCCAAGTTTGTTGATATTAGTCCCTCCATACGCGTTGAAATTAACATTCCAAGCTCGCCACGTTAGTCAAAAATGAAATCTATATTATTTTCTGGAATTTGGTATTGAACGCTTCACAAACACTCATTTCTGACACATTTGCAATGAGCAATGTCAAATAAATCATCATTGAGACTATTTATTAAATGTGGAATATTCGCACGAGTTTTATGTTTCATTATATCCTGATAAGTCGCAACGACTCTGTTGACTTTTTTATGATTCCATTCGATGATATAATTGGTATTGTAGTTTTTTCCCATATATCTATAATTTCATATGAAACGAGGCTAGAAAAATTTTTCAACGATAACCATTGTTTTGATGTCTGGCCGCGAACCTCACTTGATGCCAGTTGTATTCGACGCAAGATATCTGCTTTAGGTGGCAATTTTTCGTTGTTTAAAATACTCGGCTTGCACAGAATAAAAATATCTTCTACACAGAGAACAGTTTCAACCGCCGTTGCTATTGTTTCACTAGATGCCGAAGCCATTGATTCATTAATTTCTATGTTAATAATTTTTATTTAATTTTTCGCCATGAATTTTTTAATTTTCTTAACACACTCTGCACACAAATGAATATGACACATAACTTTTCTGTGTTATCTTATAAACCTGAATGGTTTACTTTCGTTATTTCCAAAGTTTTTGACTCCACTAAAAAGATGATCCTACATGTAGTGTATTTATTTTCTTGTACAGAAGATCCTCGCCAAAGTTTTCATTGTGTTTTATAAATATACTTTTTCACAAGGTTTTTCAATTGTTTTCTGTGAATGTTTAAAGAGGGTATTCTCACAAGAGACAGTTCTAATAGTCTAATAATAAGAAGGCCAAAACAAAACTATCTTGTAAAAAAATAAACCTTCTTAAAGATACCTTTTTACAGCTACTTGTAAAATTTTGTAACAGTCAGATCAGGAACTTAACTTAAACTGGACCTTCATTAAAAGAAAGAATGTTCTACCTGCCAACACTGTACGTGTTTGATCTCTTGGAAAATTTGCAAGCATAAGTTATTTCAATGGTTAATTGAGATCTATGGGGGTTTTTGTAAAAAAGTGTACCTTAAGATGGGCTCCAATACAAAAGTAGTCGAAAATATTGCAAATAATGGTTTTTAAATTTTAATGCTGACACCACTGTACGTGTTCCATCTCTTGGAAAATTTGCATGCATAAGTTATTTTAAGTGGTTAATTGAGATCTATGGAGGTTTTTGTAAAAAAGTGTACCTTAAGGGCTACAATACAAGAGTTGTCGAAAATATTGCAACTAATGGTTTTTTTAATTTTAATGCTGACACCACTGTACGAGTTTCATCTCTTGGAAAATTTGCATGCATAAGTTGTTTTAAGTGGTTAATTGAGATCTATGGGGGTTTTTGAAAAAAAGTGTACCTTAACATGTGCTCCAGTACAGAAGTAATCGAAAATATTGCAAATAATGGTTTTTTAATTTTTATGCTGGCACCACTGTACGAGTTTCATCTCTTGGAAAATTTGCATGCATGAGTTATTTTAAGTGCTTAATTGAGATCTATGGAGGTTTTAGTAAAAAAGTGTACCTTAAGATGGGCTCCAGTACAAAAGTAGTCGAAAATATGGTAAATAATGTTTTTTTAATTTTTATGCTGACACCACTGTACGTTTTTGATCTCTTAAAAAATTTGCATGCATAAGTTATTTTAAGTTGTTAATTGAGCTCTAGGGGGGTGTTTGTAAAAAAGTGTACCTTAACATGTGCTCCAGTACAAAAGTAATCGAAAATATGGTAAATAATGGTTTTTTTATTTCTATGCCGACACTTCTGAACGTAGTTCGATCTCTCTGAAAATCTGCATGAATAAGTTTTTTTTAATGGTTAATCAATATCTGTGGTGGTTTTTGTAAAAAACTGTACTGTAAGATGGGCTCCAGTACAAAATTAGTTGAATATAGGTTAAATAATGGTTTTTTGTTTTTATGCTGATACTCTTGTACGTAGTTCGATCTCTCTGAAAATTTGCATGCATAAGTTGGTTTTAATAGTTAATCGATATGTATAGTATTTTTTATAAAAAAAATGTACCGTTAGATGGGATCCAGGACAAAAAGACACGATTTTCATAGAAAACCGCTATTTGGGGAACCAGGAATTCATTAAAAAAAAAAATATTTTCTGCATTGTCTTTCCGTCCTATTTCATTATTTAGTGATGGAATTGGGTGTTAATTTTTCGATACACCATATATATATACATATATACAAGTTAAGAACAAATTAATTGCAACTTAGATCCAAAATTCCATTCCCACAAAATAGAATGCTGACGCAGTGTCTGCAGTTTCCACAGTCACGTACTCGAAAACAACAACAACGAAAAAGCATAAAAACTTCATATGGAATATGATCCGCGCGTCCGGCAGAGCAGTTAGTAAATTTGGCTTGCATTTATTTAATTATCTTAAAATAAGTTCAGTTGTCAATTAATAGTGAAACAATAAAGTTGGCTTTGGCCTTTTTTTAAAAACAACTCAAAGTCGTAAAAAACTTAACTGGCGCCCGAGCAGGGACCCAAATGTAGAGTTCGGGATATATTAAATCTTTGGAGCAGCAATTTGGGGCAAAAAAACCCAACAGTGAAGTTCTGGATAAAATCGATCTTTGGACAACCGTTGGCGGATTTTTAACAATAAAGTCAAGGAATAAAGTAACTACGAGGTGCCTCAGTACGAACGGAAAGGGAGAACACCAAGAGCTCATAAGAATGATATTCGTAAGACTAGCTTTAAGACATTTTAAGTGAAAGAAAAAAATATCGAAAAAAGGAAAATTGATAATAATTTTAAGTGAAGAAATTTTTTAATTTTAAAGCGAGAATAAAAAAAGAATAAATCTTAAGTGAAGAAAATTTGTCTGAAAAATTAAAAGAAAAATTAATAATAATCTTAAACTAAAGAAAAATAATAGTTCTAAAGTGAATAATAATGTTAAACTAAGAAATTGAAAAAAAAAAAAAAAAACAAAAATTCTAAAGTGAAAAAATTTTTAAGAAAAATTAATTGAAAGAAAGAATTAATTACTCAACTTAGAAAATATATAACTTTATTTATATATAAATTTTATATTTGGATATTGTCTGATTCCACTGAAAACAACACATTATTATTAATTCCAAATTCAAACCATAGTAAATTAAGAAAACTTATAAAGACAGTTTTTTTACAAACAAAAAAATAAAGTAAAAATCGGATTCGTGAGAAATGACTAACGTAACTGCTGACGAATTAGCAGAACAATTAAACAGACTGAATTTTAATAATACGACACCCAGCAACTCAAATCAACCATTAAAAATGGACAAAACACTGCAACAACAAATAACTGACTTAGTGACCTCAACGATACAAAATTTAAATAATCCTTTTCTAAATGAAGATAACACGGACTGCCAAGTAGAATTGACTAGGGAAAATATTAATGAGCTAGATAGAGTCCCAGACATAGTGAAATGTCTTAGCGAATTTTCAGGGGCACCGGGAGAATTTAACTCCTGGAGAAGACCCACAGATCGCATATTTTCAGTATATGATAACCTAAAAGGAACTCCAAAGTATTATGCGATACTCCTACGGTTAGGCATACAATTGTAGGAGAAGCGGATACCGCGTTGGAATCCTATAAAACTCCACTAAATTGGGTGAAAATTCAACAGTGCTTAATGATGCACTACTTTGATAAGAGGGATATTGGTACCTTGGAGTACCAACTCACCACGTTAGCGCAACGAAATAATTCAATTCAAGAATTCTATCAGAAAGTGTATCAGCCCTTATCATTAATACTAGACAAAATTTCCTGATTTGACATAAGTGAAGACTCACTGCAAGCTATGACCAACTGCAATAGAGATAAGGCATTGGATACATTTATTCGAGGACTCAAAGGAGACTTACCCCATTTACTTAGCATAAGAGAACCCACGTCCCTTCCGCAGGCTCTTAATTTATGTCAAAAACTTGACAACATGACTTTCCGTATGAATTACGCACAGAACAGTTCAAACAATTACAAAATGATACCACCTAGACCACCAAAAAAATGTAATTTTCCCACAAATAGAAATAATTTTCACCCTGAATTAGTTCATTGGCCATCTGCCGGAAATACCAATCCCTTCATTCAAAATAGAACAAACCCATTCCTAAATAACACTTGGAGAACCCAAAATCACCAGGGAACAAATCCTTTTATTTAAACCGGTAACCCATTTAGACAAAATAATACATTTCAGCCAAACTTCCAATTTCCAAAACCAAACCAAACATTTCATTCCAGACCGAACATGCTTCCCAAACCACCACAGCCTATGGAGATAGACCATTCGATACAAACGAGAAACGTAAATTACCAGAATAGGCCTAATTTTCAGCACAGTAACAATGGACAAAAACGACCAATGACCTTCCAAACACACCCTCCAAACAAGGTTCAAAGAAATTTCTTTGTCAGCACAGACCTTCAGAATTGTCACGAAGTTCAACATCCATATTCAGGTAACGAAACTTACAATTATGACATATATCAGCCTAGTCCCAACGATTTTGAAACTGGATATCAATATCCAGACCATGACGCAAATGCTTATGCCGAGTTTCAGCAAAATTATTTCCAGGAAACTTTACAATCACCGGCTTACAACGACCCTAATGACATATTTTCACCACACATGGGTGAAGCAAATCAAACATCTTCTGATATTCTACAAGGAAGCCAGAGTGCTGGTTCAATTTTAGAAGAAAAATATTTTAATTCCATTCCTAAGCAATTAGACAATATTAATTTTTTAGAGTAAGATCGTCTTCACTTCCTTATTTTGAATATATCACTAGAAGTGGAGACACCCTCAATTTTCTAATAGACACGGGATCGAATAAAAACTATATTCAATCTACAAAAATATCAAATCCTATAAAAAACCAAGAATCATTTTTCGTCAATTCAGAAGCGGGAAAAATTGAAGTTAATACCATACATTTGCAACCATTTTTGGACCACAGACACCACAATTAAATTTTTTTATTTTACCTGGACTCCAATCCTTCCATGGTATAATAGGTAACGGTACGCTTAAACAGATAGGAGCTGTAATACACACCGATAAGAATGTCATGACAATCCTACAAAATTTAGTGATTCCTTTAAAACAGCAAGGTGTACAGGATGTGAATAATATTGATTTACGCGTTTCACATTTAACAAAGAGTCAAAAAGAAAAATTAATTAATTTAATTAAAAATTGTCCACATCTGTTTTCTGACCCAAATAGGAGTTTGACATATACTTCAATAGTTAAAGGAGAAATTCGAACAACCAACGATACCCCAATTTACTCTAGGTCCTACCATTACCCCTTAGCCTTGAAAGAGGAAGTAGAGAGACAGGTCGAGGAACTTTTGGCCGATGGTATTATAAGACCATCACGCTCACCATACAACTCGCCAGTATGGGTAGTCCCGAAGAAGATGGATGCATCGGGAGTGAAAAAATACCGGATGGTTATTGACTATCGTAAGCTCAATGAGGTGACTATTCCTGATAGGTACCCGATTCCGGAAATTCAAGAAGTACTTTCCAATCTCAGAAAGAACCAACATTTTTTCAATTATTGACTTAAAAAGCGGGTTTCATCAAATTCCGCTAAGGGAATGCGATATCGAAAAAACCGCATTTTCCGTGAATAATGGAAAAAATGAGTTTCTCAGATTGCCGTTCGGATTAAAAAATGCCCCGGCAATTTTCCAGAGAACATTGGACGACATACTTCGACAGCACATCGGTAAAAGATGTTATGTCTATATCGATGATATAATCATGTTTGGAAAAGATCTAGAGGAACACCTCGAAAATCTGAGAATTATTATGAAAACACTTGAAGCCGCAAACATGAAAGTGCAGCTGGACAAGTGTGAGTTTCTAAGGAAAGACGTAGAATTCTTAGGGTACGTAGTAGGAATAAATGGAATTAAAACGAATCCAAACAAGGTAGAAGCGATAAGCAAAATGCCAGAACCAAAAACATTAAAAGAACTTCGTTCATTTTTAGGAATGTCCGGTTATTACAGGCGATTTATTAGGGATTACGCAAAAATTGCAAAACCCCTAACAAATCTTTTACGAGGGGAAGATGGACGAGTGTCCAAACATGCTTCCAAAAGTAAATCGATTGTTCTTGATAAAGATGCAGTTAAATCTTTTAATAAGATAAAAAATGCATTAATATCGAAAGAAGTAATTCTCTCACATCCAAATTTCGAGAACGAATTTGAATTGACCACAGATGCCTCGAATTATGCGATAGGAGCAGTGCTCTCGCAAAATGATAAGCCGATCACATTTATTTCAAGATCGCTATCAAAAACAGAGGAAAATTATGCCACAAATGAAAAAGAATTGTTGGCAATAATATGGTCACTGAATTCACTCAGAAACTACTTGTACGGTTCCAAAAAAATTAAAATCTACACAGACCACCAACCACTCACCTATGCCTTGAGTTCGAAAAATGCTAACAGCAAGATGAAAAGATGGAAAGCCATCTTAGAAGAATACAATTACCAGCTCATTTACAAACCTGGTAAGGCAAACGTGGTGGCTGATACTTTATCAAGAATACCGGCCCGAATAAATTCACTAACTGCTACAGTTCATAGCGACGAAAGCTCTAGTCATAATTTGATACCTTGCGCTGAAACCCCAATAAATGTTTTCAGAAACCAAGTTATTCTTAAAATCGATCAAACCTCCACCTATCAATTTAAAATAGTTTTCCCAGGAATACATAGACACATAATTACAGAGCAACAATATACAGAAGAAAAACTTGTACAACTTTTTAAAAGATATTTGAATCCCTCGGTTATAAATGGTATCCTTACAGAAGAAAGGATTATGGGAATGAATATTTGCATTATGCAAAGCCAACGTTCAAATATTAGATTATTCAAACTCGCAACTGGTGACAATAGAGACTGGATTAGCTAAACTACAAACAGGAACATTCAGAATAATTCACATCATAGACTTAAAGAAATACGAATATTCAATCAATAACCTTGAAACAATATTTAGAACCAAAATTAGTACGGACCACTCGTTACACCCATTTATTTCAGATGAGATTGAAAAAATTAAAACCCATTTAAACAGACTCAGTACAAACAGAAGGACCAAACGATCACTCGACTTCATCGGCAGTGCATGGAAGTGGATAGCCGGAAACCCGGACCACTCTGATCAAATAATTTTGACGGAAAAAATTAATAACGCTCTCGAAAATAACAATAAACAACTCATCATTAATAGAATGACAATTGACAAAATTAATGAAATAACTAATAAAACGAACACAATTTTAAAGGTGATTTAATCAGACAGGAATAGTGATGATAAATCTTTGATTCAATTAAAATATAAACTTGACCTTATGAAAGAGGAAATAATAAATATAGAGTATGCCATTCATTGCGCAAAGGCTAACATAATTAATTCTTATATTTTATCAAATACCGAAATAAATATTTCTAAAGAAATTTTCAATAAAGAAAACATGCTATACATTAACATCGATGAATTGTTAGAATTTGCAGAAATAAAAATAGCCACGAATGATGAGACTATTATTTATATCATACGTTTAACAGAAACCAATACTGAATATTGTAAAAAAATAGTTGTAAAACCAGTTAAATTAAAAACAAAAATTAACAAAATTAATTATAATTCAATATTGCAATGCAAGAATAAGTTTTATGGAATCAAAAACAATTGTAAGACATATAATAAATTATCCATTTGCTTAAATAAAAATGTAATAGACCTAAGAAATTCAACATGCATCCCAAATTTACTCGCAAGCAAAAAGTCTTCCTGCCAATTAATTAACAACCAACACATACCAGAAATAGAAGAAATTTCAACAGGGCTGATTTTCTTAAATCAATTTAATGGATCCATAATTATAAATAACGAGACAAGCATTCTAGAAGGGACATTCTTAATAAAATACCACAATGAAACCATAAATATCAGGAACATAACATATACTTCAAATGAAACCGTCGTCTACGCACCATTACCCGCTTTACTACAACCGAAAATCTTTCCAAGAGATGCAGAAGAGGTACTTTCATTAGATATGATGAAAGAGCTGAATGTGAAAAACACTGAGCTTATCAAATCTTTAGATGTACGCAACAAAATATCATTAACATCTGGCACCGTAGTAGCTATTCTTATCGTACTATTTGGGATAATTATGACAGTAAGTCACATACGCAGAAGAATGAAAGGTCAACCAACAGACACAATAAGCCTAAAGGAACGACACCCTCAACTTTCGGTATCGGCCATAGAAAAACTTAATCAAATCTTTAACGGGTCAACCGAGGACGGTCGAAATCAGGAGGGGAAGAGTTAAGAACAAATAAATTGCAACTTAGATCCAAAATTCCATTCCCACAAAATAGAATGCTGACGCAGTGTCTGCAGTTTCCACAGTCACGTACTCGAAAACAACAACAACGAAAAAGCATAAAAACTTCATATGGAATATGATCCGCGCGTCCGGCAGAGCAGTTAGTAAATTTGGCTTGCATTTATTTAATTATCTTAAAATAAGTTCAGTTGTCAATTAATAGTGAAACAATAAAGTTGGCTTTGGCCTTTTTTTAAAAACAACTCAAAGTCGTAAAAAACTTAACTTACATATATACATATATACATATATACATATATACATATATACATATATACATATATACATATATACATATATACATATATACATATATACATATATACATATATACATATATACATATATACATATATACATATATACATATACATATACACATATATACATATATACATATATACATATATACATATATACATATATACATATATACATATATACATATATACATATATACATATATACAGATATACATATATACATATATGCATATGTATATACATATACATATACATACATATATGCATATATACATATATGCAAATATACATATATACCCTATAGGAACAAACCAACATGTTTCTAAAAACAGCTAATTAAAAAACTAGTTTAAAATTAACTAGTATATGAAGTACTTTGAATTATATTAAGGCGGGATCCACTTCAATTCTAAATAGTTTTTATTGCATTATATATGAAGTAATTGAAATACTACTTAAAAACAAGTGGTTGATAAACTACTTTGAATTATATTAAGGCGGCAATTACTATGATTTGGACATGTTTTAATTGCAAATTTTTAAAAGATTACAAGTTAATAAATATTTAACCATGTTATTTCATCAAATATTATTAACTTTAGGCTTCACTAACATTTTGTTTCAAAAAGACATATTTTTTTATTTACGACATTTAGCTGCAAGACAGACGTATTAAACACACTTTAAAACTAATAAACTGCCTCTAAGCCCTGTGAAACTATTAAAAATTCTTTATTATTTGAGATATTAAAATTACAAACTGGTACTGTTTAGCAAACATTGCACAATATGGACTCTGTACGGAAATTGATGCATTGCTTAACCATTCAGCAAACACCTCATCACTTCAAAAGTAAAGACGCACGCCTTTCCCTACGTAGCGTCGACTCTGCTCCATCACTTCATTGCGATTGGCACTTAGAAGAATCACTAAGCAAAACATCGGTGTGTCCATCGACCATGATTGATGGTTGCAAAGCGTGGAAAATCCCGCTGACACGCTTGTTTAGCTCATATTTTGAAATGAAGCATCAAAAAGCTGGCTCGTGTTAAATAACAGGTGCAGTATCCACACAATTCAGATCAATTGGATCGGCACCTTCGCTCATGTACCCAGGCGGTGGCGTGCCCGTTTTTGAAAAGTGCTTCCGTGGCATGCTCAACTTCTGGAACTATCACCCATTGGAAGCAGAAATAGTCCAATGAAGAAAGGAATAATGAAATTATATCTACCATCGCAGCGTACTTCTGTTGCGCTCCTTGAATGTAATTACTAGTCCTTTTTTGAATTAACTGGCAATGAAGCTTGGCATGAATCAGTTTTGAATTATTTTAAAATCAATTAAAACAAGAACGACATTTCATAATTTTCCATTAAAAAACTCTGATCATTTTTAACTTTCTTTACATTTTGCTTTCAGATTATATATTTCAGAATTTATTGTGTGTATTTGTGTGTATGATTTTTTGGCATGATTTATGTATTTTTCAAAACAGTCAAATAAATGATCTCTTTGATGTATAGAAATTTAAAATTTTTATGCTTTTAAATTCATCTTCAGTAAGTGGAATATTAAATAGTTTTCAATTGGTTATTTTAAAGTAATTAAAAAAATAATTAAAATTTAACTAGTTTAACAAGTAGTTGAAAATATATGCAGACGAAACTCAATTGACTTATTTAGCGGACATCACCATACAAAATATGTTAGTTCGTTCTATGGAAAAAATCAGAATTTCATCTAGTTGTGGTTAACAAAAAACTACTTTTTCAACTACTTTTAAATTAGTTGATTTTCCTACAGGGTACGAACAAAGAAAGTTAAATAAAAGCTTATAAAAACGTCCCTCTTGTCGTAAAGACATTTATTTGTCCTCATGTTTTCAATTAAGACAAAATAAATTCATATTCTGCAGTATTTGGCATTTTAAAAATACAAAATCTTTTCTTTTAATTTAATTTAAATACGTTTGACAGAAAAACGGCTGATTCCTTACGTAGCATTCGAACTGAATCGCTTTGGCTGCAGCCAGATCAAGTTAACGAAACTTGACGTAAAAGCTGGATTGAGCTAATATGGTTTGTACATATATATCATTCCTATGTATTCGCATAAAATTTGACATTAGCTGCAGCCAGCTCGGGCCCATTATGTTTGGGCCTTTAAATATCCAAAAAGGGGTAAGTTCCCACCAATGTATCTTCTAAGCGGAAAATCAGAAAAGAAAAAATTTCTAAACTGTCATAGAATCAAAATTTTCTTGAATATACTTTTTTTTAATCAATTTTTGCCAAGCCTTCCATATAGCTGGGGAGGTAGCGTTGAATTTTGCATAATCATTTCTGGTCGATTGATTCATATCATAAATTATTCCTTATGGGCAGTCATTTAGTAATCCGAACGTCAGCAGGCTTGTGGACCGTGTGGAGAAAAAATTGTTATTATGTCAAAAAATATGTCAAAAAAGTGTTTTCTGGTAGTTTGAAAATATGAATAGCAGTAGTTTAAACAATAATAATAATAATTATAGAAAAAGTCAACAGGAAAACGAATGGTAGGTTATATGACAGCAGGTTATATACACCTGTAGTAAATATAATTTTCCTAAAACCATTTCTGGTCAAATGAAACTGATAGAGGTAATTCTTTATGCTAAAAAAATAATAAAAAAACGTCAGCAGATCTATCGATAGTGGTAAGATTTTCCATTAGATTGAAGATAAAAAATAAGACTTGCAAAAAAAACTGGACGTCGATAGTGGCAAAAATCTAGGCCTCCTGGGCTTTTAGGCCAAAAAACGGTCCAAAAATGGTACATGGTTTGATTACTCTATAACTCCTAAAATAACAGTTTTACGTTATTATATTATGCAAACATTTTTATGTATAAGAAAAATTCTAATATTTTCATAAATAATTTGACCTTGGAATGACCATTCATCGTATTTAAAGAGGTCAAACTCACAATTTGAAGGTAATTTCTTTTTTGAACGACCCTCGTAAAGTGGAAATACTCCACTTTAAATTGAGTTTATTTCAAGTCTTACTATTTTTGACAATAATAATTTTTAGGGGCATGAGAGTACTTTGAAATTTTGCTCAAAGTATTTTTCAAAGGCAATGTCTGATTTTCTTCGCTCCAAGCACATTTTTAGACAAATTGAGAATCAGATATGATAGTAGAGGAAAAGTTAGCATAAATGTGAGATAATTGAAGTAATTGCTTTGAAATTTACTGACTTAACTTACCTCTACTTACTTAGTATGTGAGGTATCAACGCTTCAGCCTAGTAGATAGTAATTGTTTTTCTAATTTTTCTTTGTCATTTTTACTTACATTTGTGTTAATTTTAGTGACTAAATTTTTACTTTAACTTTATTATTATATTATATTATATATATTTTTATATTCGGATTCTTTTGTTCTGTATAACGAATTTTTGCCATGAAAATTTTCTTCAATCCTTTCGTATTCTCAAATAAATGAGTTTATTGAAAGACTCATAGTTTGTACTTGCAATAGTATGTAACATAATTGTCGTGACCTAACGTTCCTGCTAATGCATTGTGTACAGATCAGCAAATTTATTTAAGAATAAAGAAAACTACAACTAGCAATCTTAGTGAAAAGCTGGTAAAATTAGTTTAAAGGTGTTTTTCTTGTGAAAAAAATATTAAATATGGAAGATAAAAGTGCAACCAAAACTGATAACTTGATTGGTAAGCAAAGATATAAGAGAAACAAAAGAAACTACGTTGACATCTAAGGTCCTTGAATGTTGCCAACATTGCATTGGCTTCCTTCAATAATGAAGAAGATGTCGAAATGAAAAGAAAAATGGTATCTAATTCGAAAAAAGAAAGTCGTCTTGTTAGGCCTAAAAGAGCTCAATCGCGTAATGGTGGAGGAGGTCAAGTCTGTGAAATTATGTGATTTAATTACTAACAACTCTTACTTCTTTATCAATACTACTAACAGAATCCAGTTGTCCGCGGCTTCGCCACGGGCGTTCCAGCAACCATACTTTTTATATTAGCGGGTAGTGAAAGGGGGTGTGGCAAACATTTTTTCCCGAGAAAAAATCGAGTGCTCGGAAAAAATCGGAAAAGTTCAGGAGTCTTTATGATTTCTTAAAAGTGAGCGTAAATATAGTGCCAGCACACTCATTTTACAGTTGCCGAAGATAAGCATACAAACTTAACTACCAAATTTCAGTCTTATACGACAAAAAAGTCTGATATATAGCATTTCCATTGATTTGTCTGCGGTAAGAGATGACGTGGAAACCCATTTTTGGTACCATTGCCGACAGTAACCGTACAAACTAAATTATCAAATTTTAGTATCATACAACGGGGTGTGGTTAAAACTAAGTACGTAATAACCTAATCTAGGACGAAACTAATACACCTTTTAAATTTGAGCGAAATCCGTTCAGCCGATTAGATGTGTATACAAGTAAAACAAACAAACAGAAAATATTTTTTTTTAATAGAGTATAAGTTTTTATATCATACCCATTATTATGTAAGTAGCAAATATTTTCTAAGAAAATATCGTCATAAGTTAAAAAATCTGATTTATCAGGAGAAACATTTTAAGATTTTAACATGCATGAGGAAATGCTCCACCACTTTCAAAGTACCGAAATATGCCACTAATTTTGAAATAGTTGTATCCTTACACGGCAACATCGTGAAAACTTGAAATCTTGTAATACTTGTTGAGATGAAGCTATAACTGTTCTCTTGTGGAAAGTAAAGAAGATATCTTAACCAAGATGACACATAATTTAGTTCATATTTCCTCAAATATTTCTGCGATACATTTCAGAAATTTTTATTTCTAATCTAATTTCTGATGTGATTGAAGAAAAAGAGCAATATCGACTAATTGTCAGTAAATTTTGATTTTAAGCTTTGGTAAATTTTATCGTATATAAATGAGTTCTGGTTAAATCCTGTGTACTACTTTTGTTTATTTGATGTTCAGTATTAATAAAAAAATTTTAAGAGTGCAAACTGTAATTTTTTGAAAAAAATATAAGATATTTGCCATTAAAAATATATTTTGCAAATCTCTTTCAAAGATGCTTAAAAAAGAAATAAAAATAAAAGTATACCGTGTACATTTATTTGAACGAAAAGCTTGTAATTATCTATACTACGCCGTACTACTCAAAAGCCCGAAATTGTACTTTTCAAAAAAAGTTAAAAACGGCAGCCCTGGTTGGAATCTATAGCAAAAACTGGAATGCAGTATTTACCGCGGCATTGTCATCTTGTTGACATTCCGCCTGTTTCCGGAATCTACTGCTTTTAGAATTAGGCGAAAATAAAACAGTTTTTCTGACATAAGGCTTCAAATTTATGTAATTTTAATAAAAAAATGGAAACATTTTTAAAGAGAAAGCTTTCAACTAAACAACAAAGAAAAATTGAAATAGAAATATTTTTGTTTTGACAATGTCGTTGTTGTTTTTTTGCGTTTTATTATCTCGCATAAGGTTTTCATTGCTTCTTCCAGTCCTTTGCCTACCGACACGACAACGACATTCTGGCCAGACAGTTATGTGGCGTTGTTAGCTCGTTGAAAATTTTTCCTGTTTCTGCTTCTAGCTGCGCACACGCCCATCACTGAACTTTTGAAGAAAACAACGGCACCAAAGCTTTGGGAGAACATTTCAGCTTTGGGCGAATTCAAAAGCTTTCATTGTAAGAGCAATTTGCGCTAGCCTCGAATAGAAGGATTCAAACGATACAGCAAGCTGTTCTTGCCATACGGCACCTTGCCGTAAATTTACCTTGATAAAGTTATCCTATTTATCCTACAAATAATTTCCTTTCATATTATTTGTCCCAGATTTATCAACAATACAAAAAAGTGGCAATTAAATAATTTGCAAAAATATTTAGTTTCAATAAAATCGAAAATGCGGTGAGATCGTTAGCCTCAATTTGTTCTAGCGATTTATCTTAGCTGACATAGGCCGACAAGATAGAATTCAACTTTTCCGTAAGACTAAATAATTTTATTATTTAATTATTTAATGTCCTTCATTAAAAAAAAATGTTTTCATTTTAAAATCTAAGGAAATTTTTGCAACAACTTAAATTTTTTAATATACTTTTCTGAAATAATCACAAATCACTAATGTAGATTACCTTAACAGCGACGAAATAAGGACAGATTATATGGACAGAAATAAGGACGCTTTAAAACTGTAGGTTCTCTTTTTCACCCAATTTTAAAAAATGGCTACCAGTGTTGATACTTTCTATGTACAATCACCAGAGCGGATTGCTATATGGCTTCTGAAGTCAAGCAATAAGCAGAGCATTGCACGAACGTAATATTTTCATTTGTTCGTTCGTTCGTTCGTAGAAAAAATTCTGCGAACGAACAAAATTTTAATTTCGATTTTCAACGAACGAACATAAATTTTCTTCGAAGGAACGAACGAAGATCTATTTTCTACGAACGACCAAGCGAACACCTATTTTCTGCGAACGAACGAACAACATATTTATTTTGTTTCCCTACAAAAGAGATATCGGACAAACATTTCGACGTAAGGCCGCATGCATAGTGAAGCATATTAACATTTCTTTTGAACACACCTACCCCCATACAAAAAAAAAGACCCCATACAAAAAGCAAAAAAACTGTCGGAAAATAGTTATGAGCTGGTCGAGTTGCACTACTCCACTCGACTCGAACTTGAAGCAACTCGCATAGGCCTAGTTATTTCTGATTCTCCTTATGGAACATCTATTTTCTACGAACGAAAGAACAAAAATATATTTTCTGCGAATGAACGAACGAGCATCTATTTTCTACGAACGAATATCTATTTTCTACAAACGAAGGCACGAACATCTGTTTTCTACGAACGTACGAATGAACATCTATTTTCTACGAACGAACGAGCATCTATTTTCTACGAACAAACATCTATATTTTATGAACGAACGAACGAACATCTATTTTCTAGGAACGAATGAACGAACATCTATTTTCCACTAACGAAGAAAATATTTATTTTATTTCTCTAGGAACGAACGGACGAACAAAATAATTTAGCTATCCACAAAAAAATAATTACCAAATAGCGCCTGACGTTCTCAACCCTTGTGATTCCAAATATACGTGAGTTCCCTTTTATATAACACAGTGCAACACGAAAAAAAATAACCATATACGGAACCACTAAGTGATAAAAGACAAAAAAAACAAAACTCGCACTTTTGCCCAAAGTCCTCCAGATTTTTTTCTTATGGGCCCCCAAATAAGTGGGTCCTCGGTGTCATTTTTGGAAAAAAGTGATAATTTTCTCAAGCTCATATCATGCAAACCGTTCGAAATTTTGATTTACTTTCTGAGACAAAGTTGTAGCTCTTGTCATAAGATTGTTAACATATAAAATCAAAAAATCTTCATCTTCAAGGTCAAAATCGCAAAAAACTTTAAAAAATGAGCGAAAAATGGCCCAAAAAGCGTTTTTTTTATTTTCCGCTTTTACGAACAAATTTACTTTATAAAAAATCCGCCAATTTTCTTTGGCCTGGTATGGCTTACAGCGCTGATTAAAACCCCAAAGTTTTTTTAAGGAGGCCGATCCAACTTCTTGAGATATAGGCCTTTATAGCTTGAGTATATAATCGCTTATATCTCACCCATTTCTTATCCGATCTGGTTGAGATGGGTATCATTGAGAAGACCTTTGAAAACGCCATAAATCTGTATATAAATATGTTAATTTTTACTAACTCATTGGGGCAAATTAAAAAAAAAAAGATTTGCTAACCTCAGTTTTTTAATAAAAATATGGTTTTCTCAAAAAACAGCCCTAGTAAACTTATTTCTTCCTAGACTCAGTAAAAGACAACACTTCAAGCTATTTTTTAAGGTATAATACTCCGCATTAACCCTTCTAAGACCGGAGATAGTTAGGTTTTTCTAACAAAAGTACTTTTTGGGAGCCAAAATTTCTCTTAAAAACAATTGAAGTGTAAGAAAATAAGCGATTTCTTAAAAAAATGTTGATTTCAAAACTTTGATCGTAAATAATTGTCAGTCAGGAGGCCGAGTGTGTGAGTGCACTGTACCTTCACTGATAGTAAGTGCATTCTAATAAAAATTCTCAAGCTGGTGGGTGAGTTCCCGTGCCCAAACTATCAAACAACTACCTGGAAGCAAACATCTGCATTGAATTCACATAAAAACAACCCAAAATATAAAAAAAATACCTGTAGCAGGATTCCCAAACAGTTAACGATAATCATAGTTGTCGTTATCGGTCATTGTGCATGCACAGTTTCATAGTAAATGACAGTTTTCGCTAGTTAACTACAGCTTCAATCGTCGTTAAGGCGTTTGGGAATCCCACAACTGGAAACACATTGTATCTCTTATCATAAAGATATAATTGTGAACATATAAAATCAAAAAGAAATGTATCAAAAAACTACCTGGAAGCAAATATTTGCATTGAATTCACATTGCAGCTCTTGTCATGTTTAATGTCTTGTATGTTTAATTAACGCTCAAAAATGAAATATGCCTGGCCAGAACCATGTGTTTGTCCAAGGGTTAACACCATTTAGGTAGCGCTTAGGTATCACGCGATCACGCACCGACCGTAGCAGCACAGGCAATGCAGTAAGCTCAGCACACGCAACAAGGGACGCAGCACACAATATAAAAGCGACACGACGCTCACAAAGAGGCATTACACAGCGCGACGTCAACGAGAGGTGGAAGTAAAAAAGTGAAAGTGAAAGTAAAAAAAGTGAAAGTGCTACAGCATAATTCGCACACAACATTGGCAACTGACAATTTCAATATGCAGTGTGAAAATATTGATTTAATTTGCTACGTTTGCGGTCATCAAATCAGAAAAAAAAGTTCTACAATATTTAAAAGGAAAAGAATATTTTAACTAGTGAATTCAAGAGAGCATATAAGTTGTTTTTCGACGAAGAAGACTTGACCGGTGAAAATTACACACCTAATACAGTGTGTCGAAAATGTTATAACTATCTCATGGCATGGTTGAGTGGAGGCAAACATAATATGAAGTATTGTAAGGCGGTAAACTGGATTAATCTCCCAGGTGATCATGATGAAACCCGTTGCTATGCATGCGTAAATTACACATGTGGTGTAAATCGATATGCTGAGAGGAACAAAACTTATAAAGCAACTGTAACAGCCACACTACCAGTGCTTGCACCTGAAAATTTTGTATCACCAAGGCCACCAACTCCAGATCGTAGTACAGAATGTACAGGAATGACTAGAGCAAGTGGTGTTACTTATGAAGATCCATTTGATACCAATTATGAGCCCCAACAGGGAAGAGATGGACCACAACTAATAACACAAATGGAAATGGATTTCATTGTGGCCATATTGGGACTATCGCAGCGACTTGCCATATTTTTGACAGCGTTTTTAAAGCAAAGAAAACTCACACATGGTAATGTGAACTCTACGGCGTACCGCAAACGGCAAGCTGAATTTTAGAGCCTCTACACTCTAAATAATGAAAATTCGTTCGCTTACTGCAACGATGTAAAAGCTTTGGTAGTAAAAATGGGCATGAACTACATCGCTAGTGACTGGAGATTATTTATTGATGGTTCTGTTTCAAGCTTGAAAGCAGTGTTGTTGCATGTGTCGAACCGAAAACCATCCATTCCGTTAGCAATGGGTATTAACATGAAAGAAAGCTATGAAACATTGAAAGATATAATGGAAAAAATCAAATACTACGAAAATAAATGGAAGATTTTCTGTGATTTGAAGGCCACCAACATTTTGCAAGGGATCATCGATAACGGCGGCTTTCCAAAATTATTTTGTTTTCTTTGTAATTGGGATTCGCGCTCACCTCTGAATCAATACCAATGCAATTCGTGGAGACCAAGAGGAAGTGTGGAGGAACAAATGAAACAATATAAACAGACATCTTGCTGCCACCGCTCCACATAAAATTGGGAATTGTTAAAAAATTCATCGAAGTGGCCGTTGTAAATTGTCCAAACGCATTCGACTATTTGAAAAGCGTTTTCCCAAAGCGTAGCGATGACAAAATTAAAAAAGGTATTGTAGTAAATTTAAATGGAATTTTTGTTCACCTCATTGTACTATTTTCACTTTGTTAATGTTTTCTTTTCTGTCTTTATTTTTTGTCTTCATTTAACAGGCGTACTTAGTGGCCCTGACATTAGAAAGCTATTCAAGAGCAACTTTGAATCATCGCTTCATGATTATAATCATTCAATCTTATTTTCTGAATTTTCATGTAAAAACTGGTACGAGCCTGACCTCAGAAAATAAGATGAGTCATCTTATTTTCAAAAAAACTTCTTCACGCCTTCTATGGTTTAATATTAACGAATTGTTGGTGCCAAAGAATGGAATCGTGAAAAGAAGTAAACAAAGAGCGCAACAATAAATCTTTGCAGAATTAATGTAGTCAATTTTTTGAACCTTTGCTTTGTGCTAAGAAGTAGAAAAACATTGCGTTTTAAATTGGAAAGCACACAACTGCAATTCCGCTTTGGTTTTAGCAGAAGGTGTGCTTATAAGATTTTCAAAGTTAATGGACTGCATAACCCACAGAAGATTACTGATGAGTTGGTGTAGCAACCAACGAAACAGCTGTCTAGTCTGCTGGTGGTTGTTCTGTAAAGAACATTGTTGTTGTGGCGACCTGGTGCTTCATGATTTCTTGGCATAAAGCTCTCATATGTTTTTCTTAAAAATTTATATTTTTAAGAATTACTAAAAACTAAAAAATAAGTGAGTATCCTTTTATATAATAGTATAGATTTTAAATGAAAAAATTACAATCGGATTTAAAAATATTATGATGGCAGATGCGACTACTTGGGAGGAAAATGCAAGCTTTTTTGCTTTAAAACAGGGGTTCGCACAATTATACGTTCACATTTTTGTGATTGTATTGCGAAACATTTGTTTTAAGAGCTTGCACTGAACGAAAAGCAAGAGTTTGTATATTCCTACGATCACAGCATAACGCGAGAATGATAGCTTCTATCGTGTACTATAAGGTTGCGAAAAACACATTGCAGCAAAAGAGATGCATGACTTGGTTTCTTTATTGCCAGAATGTGTTTTTTGGCTCGGCTCAGCATTAAGCGTTCACTACGTTCGCAACCAACGGCAGAGAACCCTGATTCGAGTCCCACCCGACACAGAAAGTTTTTTCAATTGAATTAATTTTTCTGTTCGGCCGTCACCTCTCTGCAGACAATGGCAAACCTCAGAGAGTAAAAACTGCTATGAAAAGCTTCGTGAGAACATAAGCCGTTCGGAGTCGGCATAAAACATGTAGGTCCAGTTCTCGATCATTTGTGTTCAAACATTTCACAACACACAAAAAACAATTGATCATAAGAGGCTCGGTCAAAGTCCTTTCAAGGACTGAAATGGCCATGTCTTTCTTTTTTTTAGCTAAGTATGCTGTAGGAATGAAAATTTGTGGGCATATAATTCTACACGCGAAATTTTGATATAGAGTCAAATTTTTTTGAGTTCTCCCACACGCAAAGCCAAATTATTAAATAAACAAAGCTTTTGACATGCTCTCTAAGCAATCAAAAATGAGCAATAATAGAAATAATTCTATACCGACGACATAAACAAGAGCGACCAAGGTTGATTTATAAGGTTGTCGCTGGGCTGATCGCACTCTCTTCTCAGTACCCATAATTGTCAAAACCAGACAATTTTGCGAATGACTGCGAAAGAAAAACGGATGATAATAGAGAGCACTTGCAGATTTTCTATGAGCTGTCAACTTCGATTTGACAACTATGGGTACTCGCTCTCTCCCTTGCGACAACCTTATAAATCAACCTTGAGAGCGACAATGTCGTTGAGTCATATTCACCAAACTCACCTCCATAAGAAATACATGTAGAATTTGAGAGATGGCGTAATGTTGTTACAGTCGTCAATGTATAACAAGCATAAAATTCGTACAACGACTGATTGTATTGAATGAACGATCAAACGCTCTAATGATATGAGCTAGAGATGAGTCGCTCCGAACATGTATAGTTCACGGAGCCATGTTCACAGTCGGACATGGTTCCAATCATTCCTTCGATCCATTCTTAACATGTCCAAACAGTTCCGGTTGCAATGATTTTTTTTTTTACTTTAGCAATATGAACCGACATCCCTTTCGTACTTGTTACTGCTTGGCCGTGTTGGTTGCAAAACTGATAAAAATAAAATATACATCTCTCCTTCTTTGGTAAATATAATTGAAAGGAATGACAAATAAAACTATTACAAGATGTATCGCCGTTCTTGTCATTTGCATTGTTTCGTTCATTTGGTTGCAAATGCAAACTGGCGCAACTAGATAGCTCCGGACATGTTTTGGCTCCGAGAGAACTGCTAGTGTTCTTGTCATGTGCATTGTTTCATTCATTTGGTTGAACATGCGAACTGCCGGAACTAGATAAATCCGGGACAAGTTTTGGCTCCAAGAGAGCTGCTATGTATGAACATGTTTAAAGAATTAAAATATATAGGATAAAGTTTTATATAAAGAATGTAGAATAGGGTATCATATCCTTAGCAGATTATATTATAAATTTAGTACACAGACACATTTTTCCCTTCTATAGATCAATAGAACTAAATGGCTCCGCGGATTTGTTTCCGGGAACTAGTTCCGCTGTACGAAAGAATCATTCCATGTTCATTCCGGCTCCGGAATGATTAAGGACAAGCCTTAAATGAGCTGCTTAGAGCACAAGTGGCGTAAGTCCGCTTTTGGTAGTTTTGAGATAATGGAATATTTAGAAAAATTCTTTAAAATTCTAAAAGATAAAATAACTCAGTTTGGCTTATAAGCCAGGTCCACAGCATAAATTGTATTTTAAGAATAAAGAAAATGTTCAATAACTTTGTAGCATTTCCGTCCGACTACTCGCTGGAGCAATTTACGCAAGAAAAATTTTGCAGAGTACAAAATTTGCGTTTTGACTCCATTACAGTTCAGGCCTACAAAGTTATTGAACGTTTTCTTTATTCTTGAAATACAATTTTAGATGTATTTATGCTTAAATATTAAAAAAATTAATTTTTGGTAACACACATTTTCAACATTTACCATAAAAAAAATTCATGTTAAACAAATAGCAAGTAATAACTTTTCAAAATCTTTATTTATTTGAATTCATTTTGAAGGGCCACCCCTGGAAATTTCAAAGAATGGACTCGTTTCTTTCATTTCTTCTCGTTGTTGGCTATTTGCAACGAACTGTCAAGAAACGCAATCCACGCAAGAAAAGTTGAAAAAATTTTCTCCAACGTTACGCACGTAAACATTGAACTCGCCCCCTTAAGCTTTCATGTATATCTTTTATGATTGCGCCAGCGTGTATACGGATGCAAATGCATGCGCAGTCAATGAACTTCCAGCGTAATGAACTTCCAGCTTTATTACACTGAATAAAATAATACGATCAGCACAGACTAATATTTAACAGACATTGCTTCCAGCTGTGACTTTCCAATTTCCAGAGTCTCGGTGATTTGACGATAAAGACCAAAGCAGCGGACTGCAGAGCAGCGAAAAACTGCGAGGTTATGTTGCTAGAGTTTGTTGATAGAGTGCTACAAATTGTTGATAGAGCACAAGCTATCAATATCAATACTCTCAGCAATGTTGACGAGAAGCATTTTACAGATTTTTTTTCTTTAGAATTCTGAGCTGACGGCTGCCTTGCTTGTTTACTTTTTTTTGGCTGATTTTTGTTTCTGTTGTCGGCTAGGTTTTTTTTTTGCTGCTGTTTGTTTGCCATTTTTTTGGGTGGATTTTGTCAATCGTCAAAAATGATATTTTTGCGATTTTGTCTATTTTGAGGATTGAAGTTATAGAAAAATGGCTGTAACTTCTTTATTTCTAGATAGATTCAAGTGCACCCAAGGACAAAATGTTGGCAAATTTTACCATCTTTAAAATGAATAAATTTTTAAATTTGTATTTTTTTTTTTTTACTAAATTTATTTATTTATTTCTATTTCAATGTTCAAACTATGCTAACTAAACTAAGAAAACTATCTAATAAATTGAATTTATTTTTTATGTTACAACTATGCTTACTAAACTAAGAAATCTATGCAAAAAAAGGGCACTTAAGGATTTTTGGAAAAAAAAGCAAGTTGCAACAGCTATAACTATTTTATCCGATTTTCGGTTTTTTTAATTTTTTGCACAAAATAGCTCGAAACTGTTCTTAGTGCATTTCTTGTTTGCATTTTAAAAAATTTTAATTTTTCGATTTTTGGGAATTTTTTTCGTAAAAATATTCAAACTCGAAATTTACAAAAAGGCTTGCTTCTAGCAAACAATTTCGTAGCGACCAAATTATTAAACGTAATCGCACCATTTTTTGTGTCTGTATTAGGTATAGTTTTAGAAAATATTTTCATTACATTTCATTCAATTTTTTTTTTTAGGTTGTATTTTTGCGATTTTTCTAATAGAACAAAAAATTTGGATTTTTCTAATAATCTAAAGAAATTTAATTGTTTTATGTTAAAACTATTTTGATTCTACATACATATATTTTATTTACATTCTTACAAAAGTATCTAATAAATTCAATTGGTCTAGTTGCCACCCAGGACATCGGCAGCTAGACCAACTACATTTTATTGTTATTGCTGTACACATCATAAGTTGAGATCGTTGCTGATCTAATTGGGTACAGTTAGCATTTTATGCATTTCTAAGTTTGTAGTTTCTGCAAACTGCAAATAGATTCTGCTTAGAATTTCCTTGGACTGTTGCTTTATATGCACCTGCGAAGCGATATTTCTTTCTCTTTATGTCTTAGTGCGATCGAGAAAGCGTCTTTTTGTGACTTCCGTGTTTTTTAGTGTTTTGCGAAATTTTTAAAAAATTATATTGCCGTTTTCAACGCGTGTGTTTTTAAAAATTACTTTGTGTTTTTTCCAATTTTAATAAATTGTACCAATCTGTTTTTTTCAAAACAACTCCAAACTTTGTAAAAAAATTAAAAAACAATATGTCACAGTACGAGTGCTATGCAAAAAATTGCGACAATGTTCCAGACATTTTTTCTAGCCACATCCGAATGTTTCAGTTCCCATCGGATCCATTATTGCTGAAAAAATGGTGCGCAAATTTAAAAATCATGCATGTAGGGTATATAAATGCAAAAAGTAGAGTATGCAGTCGGCATTTCGACTCCTCTTGCATTGGAAGCAAAAAATTAAAAGAAGGTTCGATTCCCACCTTGAATCTTGGTAAGTAAAAAATACCTTTATGTTTTAAAAATACGCACACTTTTTTATTATAGACTATTTAAACTACATATTATGTCCTATTTCTTGAACTATTTTAAAATACTTTTTGGTGTATTGACACTTTAAAGTTAATTACAAGATTTCATTTTTAATAATTAAACTCATTTTCTAATTGGTTCTTTGAGCAAGCGAAGCTCGCATGGGGCATCTTTTTTGAAAAATTTTATCACGATCAGATTTCAACAATGGGTTGACCGATTTTAAAATTTTTTTCATGAACAGTTTTTTGCTTCTTAAACTAAAGTAGGACGAAGCACAAATTTTATTAACTCAGAAAATTTGACTGAAATCAAATTCATATATATATAATTAAATAAATGAAAGTATTAAATTCAAAATGTGATTTTTTTAAGATAAAAAGAGAAAATGATTTTATTTTACTTGAAGATGGAAAAGTTCCAACATTTTCAAGCTAATTTAAAAAAGTTTGCTTAATTAATGAAAAATTTTTGTAACCAAATAAAAGTTTAATTTTGCTTATAAAAGTCATAATCATTATATTGAAATTTAACTGCAAGAAGTTTGTATGTTTGGTATATTAAGGAAGTATTTTCAATTGTGGATTTCAATGCTGAAAAAGTTCCTGATATCCGGAAAAATATGCATTTTTTGATATAATACCTAGAACGAATTTAATAAAAAATTGTAGAAAATTAGGTTGAGGTTTTTTATGCAATATCTAAGCTTATTGTACTCAAAACATTTGAGAGAGCATTCGTTTGAATAGATTTTTGTTAAAATTAACTTCTAAAGTCAATAGAAATTATTGAAAAAACTTTTAATCTTTCATACCTATTTTACCTTTCAAACTAATATTGTTGTATTAGTCAAAATTAATTTGATACAAAAATTCAATAAAATTTTGGTAATGGTGAATTAAAAACATGCATATTCACAAATAGTCTTAAAAACGAGGTTGTTTAAAAAATGTCCATATCCTTGCTTGCAGTTTTTTACTGGTATTTACTTATATATTTTTTATCAAAAGCCCCTCGCCTCCCCTAAGATAAATCCTGAATACGGGCCTGCCTCATGTCATAGTGTTGCAGTAGCGTCTCATGTATTCATAGAATAGGGTAGGCGGAGACTCAAGAGAATTTTAAACAGGAAATGAGTGTTATTAATGTAGATAATAAAAAAAAAATTTTTTTTGTAATTACACGAAGTACATATCTAAATTTTTGTATGCAACTATTTCACGGTACTCTTTCTGCTTCTATGTTCTCTGCTACTGTAATTTTAAGGTCACGACGATGACAATATATATTTGCCGCAATTGAAGTGCGAGCTGCAGGAGTCCATTAGAAGGTGCGATATTGCTGGATGCGACAACGACTCACGAGTTGGGAAAATATACTCGTTCCCAAACTGCCCAATTCGGCTCCAAGCTTGGGTCGAGGCTTGTGGCTTGCAAAATAGCCTGAAAAAAAAATTGCACATATGTGGTAGCCATTTCAAGCCGGCGGATATCCAACAAAATAGGCTTAAGGGCACTGCTTTTCCAATTTACGGAATATCCGAAAACTCCGAGCCCTTAAGCATTGAAAATGTAAATATATTTGAAGAAGTGCTACAAGAGCGTGAAGAAAATGTGTGCGCCAATTGTTTTAAATTCTGCAAGCTTGCCGACTATCACCGCAAGAACTACGTGGCACTGCAGAAAGAGCTGAAGGAAAAGGACGCTTCACATTTGAAAGCACAAGAAGATCTTGTGAGCAAAATAAAGGCGCTTGAGCTGAATATACAAAAGCTAGAAGAGTCTGCGAAACAAAACGCAGTTACTTCCGGTTCAACTAATCGGAAAATATTTGCGAACATGATTTCTAAGGATGGTAAAATCAGGCAATATTCAAGCGAGGAACGCGAAATGGCGCAATCCTTGAATTACTATTCATCCAGAGCCTATCGTTTTTTGAAGTTCAACCTTGAATTTAATCTCCCGAACATCAGCACCCTTTGGAAATGGCGGCCAATAAAAATCGTTATGCCAGGTATAGTTTAATGAAATAATTTATTTTATTACAATGAAACAATTTAAAAAGCACACATAATTTAATATTTAAATAATAAAGACAAATAATTTAACAACATTTTTATTTATACTGAGCAATTCACCAAACAGGCGTTACCACTGTTATGGAGAAACATTTCACGAAATTAGCTGCCAGCATGAGCGAGCAGTCCCGAAATTGTGTGCTACTGTTTGACGAAGTTCTGCTCAGGAAAGAGCTGGAATATAATGCGACTGCGGATCACATCGATGGATTCGTTGACATGGGTGAGAGTGGCCGCAAGAAGGAACTTGCCAGTTCACTGCAGGCATTTATGGTGAGGGGGTTGATGGACAACTGGAAGTACGTCCATAGCTTTTATTGCTCAGAGCATGGAATGGATGGTACGTTGTTTACTATTATATTGATTTGTTAATCTTCCCCAAATCCTTATCTTTATGTACCAAATAATTTTTTTTACGATTTCTTTGTTTTGTTTAATTTTCTTCATTTTAGGTGCCACCTTGCATACTACCTTGTTGGAGGTAATACTATCTATTTTGAATTGTGGCTTTAACTTAAAAGCCATTATAGCTGACCAAGGTTCAGCAAATGTGTTGTGTGTCAACATGCTAACAAGGGATTTAAAAGACCAATATTTTGAATTTCTAGGACATAAGATTTATGTTCTGTATGACTATTGTCATTTGTTTAAAAGCATTAGGAACACATTGCTCGCAAATAATATAATGACTGAAAAAGGGGTGGCTAGTTGGGACGTACTGAGAGAGGTTTACAAAATCGATCAGTCAAGTACCCTCCGAATGTTGCCGAAAATTTCGGATAGACACATTTATCCGAAATTATTCAACAAAATGAGGGTAGGACTTGCAACTCAGGTACTTAGCAATGCAGTTGCTGCAGCTATTCGACAATGCATCGACAGAAATCTTTTTTCAAATGATGTCAATAGGGCGAATGCTGAAGCAACTATGCATTTTATTCTGAGATGCAATGATGGATTCGATTATTGCGATAGCAAAAATCTTTCCGATAAAAACCCAAATAGGCGTCCAGTCACTAGAGACTGCAATAAGATCTTGCAAATGAAGGAATTCATTTCTTATCTGGATACATTGAAGCTTCCCAGTAAGAGCAAAGGCAAAAACAAATGCATCGCTGGTCTTGCTCATACCTTAAAGGCTATGATTTCATTGGTTAATGATCTCTTCCAAGATCCAAATGTTAAATTTGTGATGCTTGGAAGATTGAATCAAGACAGTATTGAAAATTTTTTTGCCGTGCTTAGATCGCAACTAGGCAACAACAACGAGCCATCCGTGAGAGAAGTGCAATACCTCTCTGCAAGAATTTTGTCAATGAAGCTCATGACACATAAGTTTCATTCTCCCAATTCGAATTGTGAGAACGATAATGATCTTATGCTGGAATGGAACTTCACTCCGTCCGATGAAGGTTCACCTTCAATCCAATGGGGTCCGTCCGTGCAAATAGAAGAAATAACAGAAGAATTAGAGGAAACTTCTGAGCCCACTTCCTTAAGCCCGTTGGAAACAGCAGGGGTCGATATTTTGTTGGGCACGGTTTAAGGGCAAAATTTGAAAAAAAGGTTAGGTGCGAAAGCTGCCATGAAGATCTTCTGAAGTTCGAAAAGTTTTCTTTTGACTCAGAATCTTTCATTGGCAGCAAAAATTTTAGTGACAGTCGGCTTCTTTTGAAAAATCCGTCCGATGACTTTTTCGAAATTTGCACACAACATTTTTCGATATACAAGGGTATATTCGATACAAGTTGTCACGAGTCCGGTTTGAAGAAGCACATCATCAAGTCCTGTATTGCACACTCAAATCGTTCAACTCCAGCGTGGTTCGACGAAAATGGTAGTTGTTTTGAGCACAGGCAAATCATGCTAGATTTTTTAATAACCGTTTTGATTCGAAAGAACTCAAAATGGTTAAAAGAAAAACTAGTGTCGGAAGAATTGAAGAAGAAGAAAATCCGATCGAATGAAAAACAAGGAAAAGCCAATGCAAAGATGCAAAGGCTTACCAAACCATAAACAGTACGTTTGTCCGTCTGAAAGTCTGTCTGCTGGTCTGTCTGTCAATTCTTCCTTCAAATTTTTTAAAGAAGCCGTCTGTCACTTTGTCCGTTTGTCCTTGCCTCTTTTTGTCTGCTAGCTTGTTACAATGTCAGTCCGAATAAATCTCTTGCCGGAAATCTGAGTTGTTGCCTAAGTTCATCTGTCCGAAGTCCATAGTCCGTATGATTTGTTGTTTTGAAGAATATTTCTGATATCACCGTAATTAAATCCATTGGTCGACCTCTCAGTACTGTACAATTTGCCACTGAATGGACCGAATATTTTCAGAAACAATGTGTTCCTCATGCTTTTTTTCACGCTAAACCAAACATAAGCATGCACACAAAACCTGCAGTTTTATAATTTTTTTTTATTTCTTTGTCTCAACAAAGAAATTAATTTTGATGAAGTAATTATTATATAATTAATGGAATTTCATATAATGAATTTAATATTATATGACTAATTTATTATTATATAATAATTGTAACACCGCCATTGCCGGTCCCAAGCCCGGATGTGAAAGTGTGGAGGGTTGCGTGAGGTTGGTAGCCTCACCGTAAAATAACCGTAAAACGGAAATCTCCGCTCTATTCTCTGATTAAGGGAGATATTTATTCCTCAAAATTATTTTCGTTGTTTGTATCAAGGAATAAAAAAAATTATATAATCATATCTACGTTTACCTGCAGTGCACAGTGTTTGTGTTTGTTTTTTAAAACATTGGCCCGCGTTTAAAGTTTCTTGGGCACCGCTGATATACATTCATGTGGATGGCACGTTTGTTTTTTTAAATAAATCACACTCTCAGAAAAAAAATCTTTATTTTAACGAAAATTGTTGATTTTTTAAAATATCACAAAATTAATGTCAAAACCCGTTTAATATAAAATGTATTTTAAGTATGCATTCAACAAACAAATTCATTGTCAAAATGTAAAATTTAATGTTATCAATTGAAATACAAATTCAAAATTTTAATAAAAAAAATTATTGTTGTGTATATAAAATCACAGTAGAAAAAGAAAAAAATTAATTCCTAAAATATAAAATTCACTCACTGTATATAAACTCACTATATAAATTAAATGAGTTAACATAAAATCTCAATGTCCAAAAAGACAAAACAAATTTTTAAATAATAAACTTTAATTTCTCCATTTGAAGTAGGAATTAAAAAATTTTAATATAAAAACTGTCATATATTTAAGCTAAGTACCTGTCGAACAGGAAAACAAAATCAATTGTACGAAAAATCTCATTTCACCATTTGAAATAGAAATTTAAAAATTTTCATATAAAAAATAATGTCATATTTATAAAGTTACTGGCAAAAACAAAAAAAATAATCGTCAAAAAATTTAATATTTCCATTTCAATAAAATAAAACTTTATAAATAGAAATTCAATCTTTTTCTTCTGTTTTTGCAATAATGTTTTAGAATGGAAGAAAGTCTTGTACTGTTGGCATGTATATTTTAGAGGCAACAAAGTAAGTATGTACAGTAGAGTGGTCAAATGACAGAGGTCAGATGTGAATGAAAAAATAGTTTTAACATAAAACAATTAAATTTCTTTAGATTATTAGAAAAATCCAAATTTTTTGTTCTATTAGAAAAATCGCAAAAATACAACCTAAAAAAAAAATTGAATGAAATGTAATGAAAATATTTTCTAAAACTATACCTAATACAGACACAAAAAATGGTGCGATTACGTTTAATAATTTGGTCGCTACGAAATTGTTTGCTAGAAGCAAGCCTTTTTGTAAATTTCGAGTTTGAATATTTTTACGAAAAAAATTCCCAAAAATCGAAAAATTAAAATTTTTTAAAATGCAAACAAGAAATGCACTAAGAACAGTTTCGAGCTATTTTGTGCAAAAAATTAAAAAAACCGAAAATCGGATAAAATAGTTATAGCTGTTGCAACTTGCTTTTTTTTCCAAAAATCCTTAAGTGCCCTTTTTTTGCATAGATTTCTTAGTTTAGTAAGCATAGTTGTAACATAAAAAATAAATTCAATTTATTAGATAGTTTTCTTAGTTTAGTTAGCATAGTTTGAACATTGAAATAGAAATAAATAAATAAATTTAGTAAAAAAAAAAAAATACAAATTTAAAAATTTATTCATTTTAAAGATGGTAAAATTTGCCAACATTTTGTCCTTGGGTGCACTTGAATCTATCTAGAAATAAAGAAGTTACAGCCATTTTTCTATAACTTCAATCCTCAAAATAGACAAAATCGCAAAAATATCATTTTTGACGATTGACAAAATCCACCCAAAAAAATGGCAAACAAACAGCAGCAAAAAAAAAACCTAGCCGACAACAGAAACAAAAATCAGCCAAAAAAAAGTAAACAAGCAAGGCAGCCGTCAGCTCAGAATTCTAAAGAAAAAAAATCTGTAAAATGCTTCTCGTCAACATTGCTGAGAGTATTGATATTGATAGCTTGTGCTCTATCAACAATTTGTAGCACTCTATCAACAAACTCTAGCAACATAACCTCGCAGTTTTTCGCTGCTCTGCAGTCCGCTGCTTTGGTCTTTATCGTCAAATCACCGAGACTCTGGAAATTGGAAAGTCACAGCTGGAAGCAATGTCTGTTAAATATTAGTCTGTGCGATCAGTCGCTGTGTGAACTTCATGATGTGAGGTTGCGGCTCTGCGTTGCCTTATTGCACACGACAACATATGAGCTGCTCTGAGCACAAGAGGCGTAAGTCAATTTTTTTAGGGAAATTGAGTTAAGTACATAGAAGTGAAGAGGAAAAAGTAACATATTTATTAGTCCGGGTTAAAAACTCCAAGCTTACGTCATCTCTCAATGAAATGGAATACTTTGTTATTGTTCTGACAAATTAATTAATTTTTCAGAGCAAAATTGGCGTAAAGATGGAAGTTCATTAGCTGCGTTTGCATTTGCGTCCGTCTACTCGCTGGCGCAATTTACGCAAGAAAATTTTTTCAGAGTACAATAATTGCGTTTTGACTCCATTACAGTTCAGGGCAGGGATGAAAGAGGAAAATTTCAAAATGTACCTAATTTCCCAAAAATATGTACCTTTTTGGTCACGAATGTACCTAAAATTATTCACCATTGATTTTTAGTTCTTATACAAAAACTGGAATACCTGGCGTCGCTTGGGAGTGGTATAGCTTTCAGGGTGTTAATAATGTATAGAAAGTAATATGCAGGGCTCGGATTTTGTTGACTTGGCAGCATTTTTCTGCTCTAACATAGGGGAGAGTGGGGAATAGTGGGTCACGTTTTTATATTGGTCTATAACTCGCTTAAAAATACACATTTTTCAAAATTTAAAAATGTATAGTATAGTACGTTTCATTACCTTACTTTTTGCATTTATTGTTTGTTAATATTGTAAGTAGTTAAAAAGTTTTGGTATGTCATCCGGAAACATGTTTTTTCGACATTTTCAAAAATGGTGCGGAATAGTGGGTCACAAAAAAAAATTAAGAATTGAAACGCATAATGTTTATTAAACAGTGAAAACTAACAAAAGAATGCAATTCAATTAACAAAAATAGATAATTAAAGTCAATTTTAATCAGAATAACAATTGCTGCATGTGAAGAAGACGGTAGTTAGATTCGCGCAGTTTATATGCACAGCTCGATCGCACTTGTTGCAATTGACCGAATTATTATTGTTCAATGTCATTGGCATGTCTTTTTTGCATATTATGCAGAAGTCTACATCTTCATCTTCCGAACTTTAAATTTAGCAAAATATTGCCGTGTTTTGTTAATTATGTGATTCAGCTTTGATTAATGGGAATTCACCTTGTTAAATAATAAAATTTACGTGACCCACTATTCCCCAAAACAACTGACCGCCATTTCCCCATATGATAATTTTTTAATTCAGCTTATCCTGTGCGCGGAACTGCGCGCTTATGAAAAATTCCACTTGCGGATCAAAATTTTCATAGCAAATTAGAGATAATTGCATATTTACCTTCGTTTATTTCCGTTTAAATGTTGTAAAAACAACTAAAGTATGAGTATTAAATAAAACCTTTTGTTGATAAATTATCAAGAAGGTGCTGCAAGAGAGATCGCGATGCAAGTCGACGAGTCTATTGCTTATCAAAACTTATTTTATACGAACACCAAACAATTCCAATTGTTAGAAATTCTTAAACTTGTTTAATGATCGCGCAATAGCCGTGACCCACTATTCCCCCATGACCCACTATTCCCCACTTTCCCCTAGACATTTTCTGATGATGCAAAAACACCACTCATAATCCCCAGGTACCGAGGCCAGAATTGTTTAGGGAATTTTTTTCATTTTTTGTCATTTATGTTTTTTAGGTCTTTTTCCGTAGTTTTAGGTAATTTTTTGAGTAATCTTTATGGATTCTTAGATAATTTTTATAATTTTTAGTGAGCTTAGCGATAATTAGGGACAGTGAAATATTTCGTACGTACTTTGGAAAGCTTTCAAGTCAAAAAAGTTGAAGAAGCTCAAACATTGTTTTTGAATTAAAAAAAAAAAAAACTAGTAATTTTCAATCTGTACTACGAGCCATTAGAAACTTGCCAATGCTGTTGAGAGTGCTATTGAGAATGTATTTAGAAATTTTTATCAAGTATTTAATAAAAACTCTAGGTATGAAGGTGAATTATTAAGTGGAAAAAATTAGAATATGCAACTAAAAGGACATTCGGATGTAAACGATATTTTATCTTTCAAATATACGCTCTTGTCTGTGCTAAAGTGGAAGGAAGTTTTTTTTCAATATAGACGACAGCTTATACTAACCATAGATGATTTGTTAGATTTTGATAATTTAAAAATGTACATTGTTATTTATTGCGGCATAATGCAGTTATAAAGATTTTAATTAAAAACAATCAAAAATATCTTCATTAACATAAACTTTCAGTTCCAAGCATTTTAACCCTGGATGGTTATACTTTTTTTACATACTTTCAAACAACACGCAAATTTCCTATTTATAGATATTTTTTTTGCGACAACGATGCCTTTTAATTAACTGCTTAACAATAACTAACATTGTAAGAAAAAACGGAAGCGTGCGACGACTAGATACAACAACAATACAAAAAATAAAATACTATTGCTTCGTCGATTCGACGGAGCATAACCATCCAGGGCTAATTAAAAACAGTTAAAAATATATTCATTTATTTTAATTTTAAGGGCATTTTGATGGATTTTTAGGGCATTTTTTAATGCATTTTTAGGAAATAAAGTTTTTTTTTTAGGTCCAATTTGAATGTTTTTAAGGGCATCAACATCGGAACCCTTAAAATAAGTACCTTATATCTGAGGAATAAATTTAATAAGATTACTTATCCATCGCTGTAATATTATAAAGCAGCCAATGGAAACCGCGCAAAGGGGAAAAGTTCTTAAGGTTAATATTTTTCTTCTTTTTATATGTACCCATACTATTCAAAATAGTGTGGAATTTAAACCAGAATAGAATTAAAAAAACAAAATGTTTGGTCCTAAAGCCAATAGTTGTTAAATCAACCACTTGTTAGAGAACAAAAAATAATTTTAAGAATACTTAGTGTAAAATTCAATCAACCAAAGGCGGAATGTACCTAAAATGAAGCGATTGTAACTAATGTACCTTACAGGTCTAAAACGCCAGAAAAAGGTACAATTGTATCTATTTTTCCATACCTGGTTCAGAGCTACAAAATAGTTGAACGTTTTCTTTATTCTTAAAATACAATTATGTATTTATATTATCATAAGATATTAAAAAGAAATTGATTTTTAGTAACATACATTTTCAACATTTACCACAAAAAAAGTCATGTTAAACAATTAGCAAGTAATAACTTATCAAAGTCTTTATTTATTTAAATTCATGTTAAAGGCCCATCCCTGGAAATTTCAAAAAATGAACTCGTTTCTTTTATTTCTTTTCGTTGTTGGCTATTTGCAACGAGCTGACAAAAAACGCAATTTACGCATTTTAACATAAATTGCGTTCTCCAACGTTACGCACGTAAACTTTCAACTCGTTCCCGTAAGCTTTCATGTATTTCTACTATGATTGCGTCAACAAGTAGACGGACGCAAATGCGTCATGCGTCATCAATGCAGTTCATGAACATCCAGCTTTAGCACCATGTGACTTCTGGCTATTCGTTAAACTCAATAGACCGCTCCGTGGACACCGTTTTAAATCGATAGATGAAATAGAAACCGAAACGAAGAAGGAATTGAAGGCTATACCGGAAGAGCAGCATGTTTTGAAAATTGGAAAAAACGTTGGTACAAGTGTATTGCATCCGAGGGGGACTTCTTTGAGGGGGATGAAATGAGTTTAGTAGAATAAAGATTTTTTTTTGATTTATAAACAAATTCCCGAAATTTTTTGCCCACATTAGTACATATGTTTCACTTTTTTTGCAGTAAGAAGTTTCATGGATATCAGTTAGTTATAGGAAAGTTTGACTGTAGTCAAAATAAGTGTATGGAGGTTAATTGAAAATATGATATGTTGTGATAAAAAATTAAATTTAATGTTGCTAAGATAAATCCATTGCGATATTCATAGTAAAGATTTTTAATTTTACCTTCATAAATAGCAAGAAGTAAAATAATTAATAGAATTTCACAGGTAATTATATATATACGATAATTATATTTATTTAGTCGAAGAACTGTTGAGATATTTTAAGCGAATATCATTGCATCAGGAGTTCTGGGATTACTTAAACCTTTAGGATATAAGTAAGAATATACACAGAGTGCTCAACATAAATGCTCAAATAAGCTGCAAATGTACTCACCACGGATGTTATATCTTTAAGTGGCTCATATATAATACAGTCGGCCACAAAACTTGCAGCTCCCTCAATATTTTCAATCAATGGTTCATGATAAAAAGCCATCGGCCGAATTGTGTTGCATACAAATTTCTTATAGACAGTAAATAAAAAATACAATTCAACGAAATATAATAAAGGATGAATAACGAAGAGACTCTACCTGCACATTACACTCATTTGGAACAGCCAGCACCAGAGCCCGCCTTTTCGCATATTTGATAACAAACTGCCTGCGAAAGTTCTCAGCGTATAGCAGAAGTAGCCGCTCTTTAGCTGAGAGCGTGTAGTAACTTGGTGGATAACACTTTGGCGAGTCGGCGAACTCTTCGGTAGTTTCAGGAAATGACAAGTCGATGCGACCCAAGTCTGGACTCCATTCAAACTCGGAAAATACTTCTTCCAATTCTTCTTCAGATTCTTCTTCCTCTTCAAGCGACTCCTCCTCTTCTTCTTCAGCTAATGCCTCCTTTAAGTGCGTTTGTTCGATATCTTTTAACGCTGCCTCATGTCTCTTAGGGTCGATTTTAGACACAAACTTTTTAATAACATTCCTTACGGGCGGTTTTCCGCCTTTCTTCTTCTTCGGTGGCATGGCTGTTAACAATTATACTAAACGATACAGTCAATTAAGTTCAATATTAATATCGTTTGAATTAGGTTTGTATAAATTGTTTGAATTTTCTAAACAGAAGTTACTATGGCCACCTAGTTTGATAAAAGAAAAACTAGCGCTGTCTGCCGGTAGAAAACTTAACTTATTTTTCCCACTATTTTTTTCTAAGGTTCGTGCCATTGATATGTAAAAAATAGTCAATACCAGAAACCTCGAAATAGGTGGATGAAAATTATGGCTGGAAATAAATTAGACTGGGTTGAGTAATTCAATACTTACACTCAGTTAATAAATGAGAGATAGATGTCGTTCTATACAAAGTATGTGTGGGCACACACCATTTTCCTGACGGTGAAAAGCTGCATTAAGGCTAGCTCATAGCTCATCAGATTTAACCTCATTATTTTTGACATTTGAAATCTCTACAATCTTTTCTTGCTAATCATTAGTGTAACACGCAAATATATATTATGACTTTGTATTAAAAGAATTAACAATAATAAATAATAAAAGTAGAATACCTACATATGTTTCTTCTGCAACTACGAATTTACTCCAACTCTCCATTATGCAAGGTCTTTAAGTAGAGTCTGCGAAATAATTATGTATATGTAAAAAACGTACAACGTTTTAAGGTTGCTGCCCACTTACGGCACGTAACGAAACTACAATATATAACTACACTGTGTTCTTATGTATTCATGCACACTAACCGAGTACGAAACGGCAACGACCGACGAAAAAGCCGGTGGCTATAGGACCAAAGAATTCTGACCGGCTTGTCGTTTCGTTTCGTTACGTGCCGTAAGTGGGCAGCAACCTTTAAGCGTACAACTTCAGTAACGGCAAAATGTAAGTTTACAGAAAAATTGGTTGTTGTCTAATTAATAGGTGGACTTAGAATTTGCTTGTCCTTTGCTCTCAACATTCACCGTTATCTACAAAACTTGCAGTAAGCCTTTATTCTACAATAGGAAATAATTATATCCTACAGTAACAAATAATGGCAATGCGATGGTATGGGCCATTTGAAGGTCGTTTCAGAAGTAATTTTTTGCGTAAAATCCGGATTCGTGCTCAAAACCGGCTCATCATGTCCGGCTTTTGAGATATTGGAAGGTTATGTACACGGAAAATGGCTACTTTTTAGGTTGAATAAAGGATGCACTAGATTATTAAAGTATTTTCTTTTTATTTGATTATGAAGTACTACTATTTCCCTTTAAAATGAGCTCTTAAGGGGACGTGACGTTCAAAAAAAAATTTTGAATGTATTAAAATGCGTATAAGTTCAAAAAAAAAATAAGACATCATTTTGAAAAATTACACATACAGGGTTGTCAATATTCGAAGCGCCCATCTGGGTACACTGGAACTTTCCGCAGTGATGCCAAATCGACTAATGACATACCGCGTTTGAAGCGTCATTCCAAGCAAATGTTTACAATGGAACAGTAAACGCCACGCGAACGCTCTAAAATTGTTGAAAGTTACATTCAACAAAACAAGTCAATAGTGAAAACTCAACGTGTTTTCAAAAAAATAAATAAAGTGAAAAGTGCGCCTTCCAAGAAAACAATTTATCGTTTGTATGAAACTGAAAATCCACAAGAGATTCAAGAGGTACCTCTTCACGATGCAAAAGTCACTGTTTGGTGCGGCGTTTGTGCTAAAATGCTCATTGGGCCGTTCTTTTTCGAAGATGATAATGGCCACAGAGTTACTGTCAATCAGGAGCGTTATCGCGATATGATAAACAATTTTTTCATGTCAATCGTTCGTCGAAAGCGTATCAGGCACTACTGGTTTCAACAAGACGGCGCGCCACCACACACAAGCCGCACTACAATCGATTTTTTGAAGCAATTGTTCCCTGGCCGTTTGATGTCAAAAAATGGTTTGATGTCAAAACGCCTCCAGACTTCTTTTTGTGGGGTTATTTGAAATCAAAGGTTTACGTCAACAAGCCAAAGACCCTAGAAGAGCTGAAAACCAACATCCGTCAAGAAATAACCGCCATTCCCATCGAAATGTTGAAGAAAACCATGGAAAATGCTGCAAAACGGGCACAATATGTCGTAGAGGCCAATGGCGACCATTTACGAGAGATCATATTCAAGAAATGATGTAAGCAAATTTACTTGAACCCAATTAAATGATATTCATGACGAACAGACAAAAAATTGTGGTTTCTTTGATTTATTTAAAAATAAAATGGGCGCTTCAAATATTGACAACCCTGTATATTTTGAGGTAAAAACACTTCACACAAAATGTTTTCTGAATTTTTTTAATCACATACTATATGGCTTCTGGAGTTATTTTAAAAAAATATCAAAAAATCACTGCGGGCGTGATTGCGGCTCACTGGAAAATTTGAAGAAAAAAAAGCAAAAACGGGGTCTTAATCAACATCGAAACCGCCGTAGAATGAATAATAAGAAACAATTTTGGTCGACAAATAACGAAATGCAAGCGTTTTTTTTTTGGGGGACAAAATCGGCCACAAATTCAAAAACTATTATACCGATCCTTCTGTCCGTAGTTCTTTACAAATGCCATACATTTAAAAGTGCAAAAAAACATATTAAAATTTCAGTACGATCGGTTGAGTAGTTTTTATTTTATCACGCCCGCAATAATTTTTTTGAGGTTTTTTTAAAAAAAATCCTGTAGCCACATATGTGATTAAAAAAATTCAAAAAAATTTTTGTGTATTTTTTTTACCTCAAAATAATACATATTTTATTTTTAAAATGATATCTCTTTCTTATTCAACTTATACGCATTTTAAGCCATTAAAAAAAATTTTTTAAGGTGTCACGTCCCCTTAAATTATGCCGTACAATGATTTATTCAAAAACTATGGCCATTTGAAGAAAACTAATATCGAAATATATAATATATAATATATAATATATAATATATAATATATAATACATAATATAAAATATATATAATATATAATATATAATATATAATATATAATATATAATATATAATATATAATATATAATATATAATATATAATATATAATATATAATATATAATATATAATATATAATATATAATATATAATATATAATATATAATATATAATATATAATATATAATATATAATATATAATATATAATATATAATATATAATATATAATATATAATATATAATATATAATATATAATGGTATGGTTTAGAAAAAAAATTGAGTTGAAATTTTGGTAGTAAATTCCATTCAAGTAGAGAATGGGGTTTAAGAAAAAAATTTGACCACACCCCCTTTTACCGCCCACAAATTATTATATACCTTCAAAACTACCGGGCTGTTTCAGCTGAAATTTTGGCAGTAAATGTCCTTCAAGTATAGCATGGCTTAGAAAAAAATGTTGCCCCACCCCTCTTACCACCCACAAATCAATAAGAATGCTATATCTCCAAAACTACTAGACCGATTCAGATGAAATTTTGATAGTAAATTTCCTTCACGTAGTAAATAGGGTTTAAGAAAAAAATGCCACCACACCCCCTTTTGCCGCCAAAAATTTATATATCTCCAAAACTACCGGGCTGTTTCAGCTAAAATTTTGGCAGTAAAAGTGCTTCAAGTATTGCATGGGTTAGAAAAAAAATGTTGTCACACCCTCTTTTACCACCCACAAATCAATAAAAATGATATATATCCAAAACTACTAGGCCGATTCAGCTGAAAATTTGACAGCACATTTTCATCAAGTAGGAGATAGAGGTTTAAATTTGGACACACCTCCTATTTCCGCCCACAAATCAATAAAAATGCTATATCCTAATAAAGTATATAATGCAATAAATAATGTAAATGGTATAAATAATGTTACTATGTACTGTTAAGGTTAATGGTCTAAAAAATTAAAATGCTATATGTAAGGATTTCAAAATAAAAGATGTTCATAATAAACCTTTAAGACTAAAAAGTAAAAAATAAAAATATATTTTAAAAAAGAAGTTTTTATTTAAAACCAAACCGTGAATTAAAAAGAAAAAATAAATTTCATTGACATTTGTCATATATGTATATAGTAGGTATATTCTAGATTCAGAACCATGGTTACCCATCATCATAATAAAAGCGTACGTAAATAGGTAAGTTCTAGGCATGTATATAAATTTAGGGATGTATATAAATTTGGAAGGCAACTCTAATGGCATGAAACTTTCACAAATCGGTAGTGGTGAAAATAAAAATCCATTTATTATGTGAAAATATGCAAACTTTGTTTGGCGATATAAAGTAAAATAAGACATGCATGTAATTGTGTGTTAAACAGATTCCTGTAACACAACGTAAAGATTAAAATATTAATGTACTCAATCTTGTTCTTGTTTGAAAAGTTTCAGCAGAAAAATGCAGAAAAAGAAGAAGAGCGTTAATTTTTCTTATCTCACCTCGAATTTTAAATTTAAATTGAATTGAAAATTAAATTTTTCAAAAATATTGACAAATAAGTAGATACAATACAGGGCTTCTGGGGCAGGAGGCTCAGAGGCTCAAGCCGATGACGTCACGCCCGCACCCCAGCGCCATCTAGTGGGGGGCTTTTTGCTCAAATGTGCAAAGGTGTATGTCTTTGCTAAAAGCTATTATGGTGTATGTCTTTGCTAAAAGCTATTATGGTGTATGTCTTTGCTGTAAGCTTTTAAAAATTTGCAAGTTTGGTGTATGTCTTTGCTTTATTTATACTTTTAAATTAGCAAGTTTGGTGTATGTCTTTGCTAAAAGCTATTATGGTGTATGTCGTTGCTAAAAGCTATTATGGTGTATGTCTTTGCTAAAAGCTATTATGATGTATGTCTTTGCTGTAAGCTTTTTAAAAATTGGTAAGTTTGGTGTATGTCTTTGCTTTATTTATACTTTTAAATTGGCAAGTTTGATGTATGTCTTTGCTTTAAACTTTTTAAAATTAACAAGTTTGGGGTATTTCTTTGCTTTAAGCGTTGGTCATAATTTTATACGCTACATTATCGGTAGTGGTAGTCAAGCGAGTTCTTATCAGTGTTTGCATGTTTTGTTTTTTTCTTAACCCTCGCATTAGTTATAGCAATGACTCAAAAAATAAATATATATTTATAAGACTTCTAACGTAGACTGCGTGGTGGCATACTTATCAGAGTTCGCATTAGTAAACGAAATACATAGCAACCAAGAAGTTTCTAGAAGCTTCGAGATGCAGAAACGTCGAGAACATACATTTTAGAAGTTGACAACATCACAAAAAAAAAAAAAAAAAAATTTTTTTAAGTCAAAGGTGTTAAGTCTCAAGCTTCATGGTGTGAGAGAGAGAGAGAGAGAGAGAGAAAGGGAGAGAGAGAAAGGGAGAGAGAGAATTTAATAGTAAGAGAGAGAAAGGGAGATAGCAAATAGCGCGATCCTATACAAAGAATACTTCAGAATCAACCTAACCTAAGCCAATGCCAAGAAGAGTCAGGGAGTTTCTAGAAGCTTCGAGATGCAGAAACGTCGAGAACATTTTAGAAGTCGACTTATGTTATTGTATGCCGATGACGTCACCCATACCCATCCTGGTACGGATTTTAATTTTATTTCATTTCAATTTCAATACTAATTTCAAGGTTAAAGTGATAAGAGCCAAGCTTTATAGTAAGCGCACTCATAACCCGCAAGTTCAAGATAAGGCAGCAATGGACAAGTTCAAACATGTTTTTTGTGTTACTTCTAAAATAAATAAACAATTTTTGCGGTCAAGTGCAAGGGCAAAAAAAAGAAGATAAGAATTTAAAGTTGATATGTCAAAAACTAAGCTAAGCTAACCTAAGCTAATATAAGCTAAGGCTGCGTTTATAGTGAACGCCCATAATCGGCTGCTTTTTTAAAGGGTGATTTTTTTGAGGTTATGATTTTCATGCATTAGTATTTGACAGATCACGTGGGATTTCAGACATGGTGTCAAAGAGAAAGATGCTCAGTATGCTTTGACATTTCATCATGAATAGACTTACTAACGAGCAATGCTTGCAAATCATTGAATTTTATTACCAAAATCAGTGTTCGGTTCGAAATGTGTTTCGCGCTTTACGTCCGATTTATGGTCTACATAATCGACCAAGTGAGCAAACAATTAATGCGATTGTGACCAAGTTTCGCACTCAGTTTACTTTATTGGACATTAAACCAACCACACGAATGCGTACAGTGCGTACAGAAGAGAATATTGCGTCTGTTTCTGAGAGTGTTGCTGAAGACCGTGAAATGTCGATTCGTCGCCGTTCGCAGCAATTGGGTTTGTGTTATTCGACCACATGGAAGGTTTTACGCAAAGATCTTGGTGTAGAACCGTATAAAATACAGCTCGTGCAAGAACTGAAGCCGAACGATCTGCCACAACGTCGAATTTTCAGTGAATGGGCCCTAGAAAAGTTGGCAGAAAATCCGCTTTTTTATCGACAAATTTTGTTCAGCGATGAGGCTCATTTCTGGTTGAATGGCTACGTAAATAAGCAAAATTGCCGCATTTGGAGTGAAGAGCAACCAGAAGCCGTTCAAGAACTGGCCATGCATCCCGAAAAATGCACTGTTTGGTGTGGTTTGTACGCTGGTGGAATCATTGGACCGTATTTTTTCAAAGATGCTGTTGGACGCAACGTTACGGTGAATGGCGATCGCTATCGTTCGATGCTAACAAACTTTTTGTTGCCAAAAATGGAAGAACTGAACTTGGTTGACATGTGGTTTTAACAAGATGGCGCTACATGCCACACAGCTCGCGATTCTATGGCCATGTTGAGGGAAAACTTCGGAGAACAATTAATCTCAAGAAATGGACCGGTAAGTTGGCCACCAAGATCATGCGATTTGACGCCTTTAGACTATTTTTTGTGGGGCTACGTCAAATCTAAAGTCTACAGAAATAAGCCAGCAACTATTCCAGCTTTGGAAGACAACATTTCCGAAGAAATTCGGGCTATTCCGGCCGAAATGCTCGAAAAAGTTGCCCAAAATTGGACTTTCCGAATGGACCACCTAAGACGCAGCCGCGGTCAACATTTAAATGAAATTATCTTCAAAAAGTAAATGTCATGGACCAATCTAACGTTTCATATAAAGAACCGATGAGATTTTGCAAATTTTATGCGTTTTTTTTAAAAAAAAAGTTATCAAGCTCTTAAAAAATCACCCTTTATAATGGTTCTTGTTGTTGTTGTTCTTACTGTTGCTATTGTTGTTCTTACTTATGTTGTTGTTTTTGTTGTTGTTGTTGTTCTTGTTCTTGTTGTTGTTCTTACTGTTGTTGTTGGTGTTGTTCTTACTCTTGTTGTTGTTGTGGTTGTTGTTGTTGATGAGGCTGTTTTACTAATAAAAATAGGCAATCTAAAGTTACTAAATAAATAGCTAAACTTCTTTATTAAAATATTATTTATATTAATTACACCACATTTTGAGCCCAATTTGGTCACATCTGTTGATAACCAAGATAAGCTATGGAAGCTACGTCCAATTACGGACCATCTCAAGTCAAATATGTTGAAGAACTATCACCCAACACAACATTTATCTTACGATGACAATGGACGACACGGTTGCAAGCAGTTTTTTAAAGGTAAACCAATCGGCCAAACGGTTACATGTTAAATTTTGACATATATCAAGGCAAGAACCCACGTTGTACCAATCCATATGATGAACGATTCGGAAAATGTGCAGCACCACTTATAACTATGATCGACGACTTTCAGATGATTTGAAAGGCCTTATTGAATATTTCATTCATATTGAATTATTGTTTGATTGATTAACGATATTGTGATTGATTGATTGATTATCGATCAGTTATAGCCGGCAGCTGCTGAACAGTACAGACCATTTTAGCTGGTAGATGTTGAACAGTACAGACCATTTTAGCTGGTAGATGTAGAACAGTACAGACCATTTTAGCCGGTAGCTGTAGAACAGTACAGACCAGTTTTAGCAGCTGCTGTTGATCAGTACAGACCAGTTTAGCAGATAACTGGATTGGTTTACCTTTAAAAAACTGCTTGCAACCGTGTCGTCCATTGTCATCGTAAGATAAATGTTGTGTTGGGTGATAGTTCTTCAACATATTTGACTTGAGATGGTCCGTAATTGGACGTAGCTTCCATAGCTTATCTTGGTTATCAACAGATGTGACCAAATTGGGCTCAAAATGTGGTGTAATTAATATAAATAATATTTTAATAAAGAAGTTTAGCTATTTATTTAGTAACTTTAGATTGCCTATTTTTATTAGTAAAACAGCCTCATCAACAACAACAACCACAACAACAACAAGAGTAAGAACAACACCAACAACAACAGTAAGAACAACAACAAGAACAAGAACAACAACAACAACAAAAACAACAACATAAGTAAGAACAACAATAGCAACAGTAAGAACAACAACAACAAGAACCATTATAAAAAAGCAGCCGATTATGGGCGTTCACTATAAACGCAGCCTTAGCTTATATTAGCTTAGGTTAGCTTAGCTTAGTTTTTGACATATCAACTTTAAATTCTTATCTTCTTTTTTTTGCCCTTGCACTTGACCGCAAAAATTGTTTATTTATTTTAGAAGTAACACAAAAAACATGTTTGAACTTGTCCATTGCTGCCTTATCTTGAACTTGCGGGTTATGAGTGCGCTTACTATAAAGCTTGGCTCTTATCACTTTAACCTTGAAATTAGTATTGAAATTGAAATGAAATAAAATTAAAATCCGTACCAGGATGGGTATGGGTGACGTCATCGGCATACAATAACATAAGTCGACTTCTAAAATGTTCTCGACGTTTCTGCATCTCGAAGCTTCTAGAAACTCCCTGACTCTTCTTGGCATTGGCTTAGGTTAGGTTGATTCTGAAGTATTCTTTGTATAGGATCGCGCTATTTGCTATCTCCCTTTCTCTCTCTTACTATTAAATTCTCTCTCTCCCTTTCTCTCTCTCCCTTTCTCTCTCTCTCTCTCTCTCTCTCACACCATGAAGCTTGAGACTTAACACCTTTGACTTAAAAAAAATTTTTTTTTTTTTTTGTGATGTTGTCAACTTCTAAAATGTATGTTCTCGACGTTTCTGCATCTCGAAGCTTCTAGAAACTTCTTGGTTGCTATGTATTTCGTTTACTAATGCGAACTCTGATAAGTATGCCACCACGCAGTCTACGTTAGAAGTCTTATAAATATATATTTATTTTTTGAGTCATTGCTATAACTAATGCGAGGGTTAAGAAAAAAACAAAACATGCAAACACTGATAAGAACTCGCTTGACTACCACTACCGATAATGTAGCGTATAAAATTATGACCAACGCTTAAAGCAAAGAAATACCCCAAACTTGTTAATTTTAAAAAGTTTAAAGCAAAGACATACATCAAACTTGCCAATTTAAAAGTATAAATAAAGCAAAGACATACACCAAACTTACCAATTTTTAAAAAGCTTACAGCAAAGACATACATCATAAAAGCTTTTAGCAAAGACATACACCATAATAGCTTTTAGCAACGACATACACCATAATAGCTTTTAGCAAAGACATACACCAAACTTGCTAATTTAAAAGTATAAATAAAGCAAAGACATACACCAAACTTGCAAATTTTTAAAAGCTTACAGCAAAGACATACACCATAATAGCTTTTAGCAAAGACATACACCATAATAGCTTTTAGCAAAGACATACACCTTTGCACATTTGAGCAAAAAGCCCCCCACTAGATGGCGCTGGGGTGCGGGCGTGACGTCATCGGCTTGAGCCTCTGAGCCTCCTGCCCCAGAAGCCCTGTATTGTATCTACTCAAATACAACAACTGAAGAAATTGGCAAACTTTGAAAGCATATATTAACCAAAATAAGGGGATGCAATAATCAGTCTAGGTTGCAAACTGGTTATGGCAACCCAACTTAAATATTTATGGCTGTGTGCTATTCGGAAACTTTTCACTCGGATGATGAAATTTTGGCACTTGCGAGGTGAATATGATTGTCAAAAATTCATGTAGCCTCAGGGGCTAGTATAAATTTTGACAATCGGCAAGAGAATTTTTTACACAAGCATAAATAGAAACAAAAACACTTGTAAGCTCGCGCTTAAAATAACTAAAGGGAAATTAATGAAAGCTAATCTTTATAATTAGTTATAAATTAAAAAAGCTTAAAGAATTAAAAAATAATGGAAGTCCCAACAAAACAGCAAAGGAAGTTCTACGTAATATGTAGAACTATATTGCATACTGTCCGCAATCCCATGAAGCCGATAGCTAACCACTTATACTCTATTGATCATCCATGATGCTTCGCTGGAAAAAACTCCACAATTTTGCGAAAAGAGCTAGCAGACACTCTTAAATGCATTTAAGTTTGTGCATTGTCTCCATTCAAAATGGCATTTAATGATTCGGAATAACCTCTTGGCCGAATATAGGTAATATCCTTAATGGAATAATGTTTTAGGTAGTTGTCCGGAGCAGAAAAACAAAAGCAGTACTTACTCTTCCCCCTTCCTTTAAAAAAAGTCATAAAGAAGTTCAAAACTTTTTGCTTCCGACAGCAAAGCAACCAGATGTGGAAAATATTTGCGTAAAATTCTGTGCATTTTCAGTTATATCAACAATTTTGCAAAATAAATTAACTTCTCGCGCTAATACACTAACAAAATCTAAAACGCCAAAATTTCTAGTTGTCAAAAATTCATTGTTCTTTTGGCACAGCAAAATTGACAATTTTATTTCAACAGACAGAAATTGTATTCAACTCAGTAACTTCTTTCCTACCACGAGTGAAAAGTTTCCGAATAGCACACAGCCTATGTAATAAAAAACAGATGATATGCATTATTTTAAGGGGTTGCAAAGTGATTTCTTTTAGAGTTTGCGGCCGATGAAGAACAAGAGTGGCGTTCAGGGTTGTATTTTTCGGTTCACAAATGCATCCAAACCTTTGATGTTATTTTTCTTTTAAAATTCCTATCTTGTTATCTTTGATAACAATAAGTAAACTGCGTTCAGTAAAATAATTAAAGAGATATACAACATTCAAATTGTATTACTATATTTTGTTTTCAAAAGTGATCGTAATTCTAGAATCCCAATCCCAATTATATTTTCTTTTAGCTCAAATTTTCTAAAAACTGGTACTCACCTCGTTTTTTTTAATTTTTAATAAATAAAACAAATACAAAAATCGGACTTAAATAACCAGAGTTATGATTTTCTTACTTTTGAAAAAAAAATCAAAATTGTTTCTTGTTGTGTCAAAAAAACTTGCAAAAATCCATTTTTATAAAAAATTCCTTGAAGTTTTATCGAAATATTTTCTTAAACTATACCTAATACAGATAGAAAAAAAATTGTGCTATTATGTTTAAACGTTTGGTCATTACAAATTTTTTTGCTAGAATTATGCCTTTTGAAAATATGGAGTTTGAGTTCTTTTATGACAAAAATTCTCAAAAACCCAAAAAGCACATATTTTGAAAAATCAAACAAGAATTGAACAAAAAATAGTTTTGAGCTATTTTTTGCAAAAAATTAAAAAAACATCAGATCAAATAGTTATAGCAGCTAAGACTTGACTTTTTTTCAAAAATCCTTAGAGTGCCGTTTTTTGCCATATCGAGCACTGAAAAAATAAGAAATCAAAAAACAAAGATTTAGTTTTTCACAGTTATAGTTTTAGAAAATATTTCCACTTTGGATTTTTTTTTTTGTTTTGAAATATATTAATATATACAGTGTCTGAAGGCTGTGAAGCACTTGAAATACATAAAATAAATATAAAAACTGCAATAGCTGTATACAATTTATTTTGATATGTCAAAAGCATTCATCAATCACTAAAAGCAATTTTAATGAAAATCAAATCCACAAACCACTTAATTGCTCAAAGTATATTTATTGAATACACAAACCGAACAAAAGCACTGCCAACATATAAGAAACAAAGCAACATATTTAAAACATCTTTGAAATAAGCAGACAAAATACAGAAAACTTCCCTAGTGCTTGATATGCAGTGCCACATTTGACAACTGCTTGTGTATAACAGTTTGAGTGTGTATATAAAAACAAAAGCTTGTCGAATGAGCTAAAGCCCGTATGATACTTAATTTTTTTGCTCAATTTTTGTCGTTGAAAATGAAAACTAGAGCAGTTAAAATAGTACGAATGCAAATTAAAGTTTTACGATTGTTAAGTGTTTAAAAAAAAAACTGTATTTTTTCATTTTAACTTAAGCAATCTTAAACTTATATACAATGAACTTAAACTTGAACTTCAACACACTCTGGCAAAACTGAAACTGGAACTAAAACTGCAACTGAAACACTCCAACTTAAAACTGAAGTGTTCTTCTTTAAACTACTGATATTTATATCATAATTTTTGTTTACAATAAGACTTATTGTCAATGTGCTTGGATTCTGACACCCTTCGCTTTAAGCGTGAGAATATCATTCGATTGATTTTACATTGTGTTGGTATCCAGCTGGCTGCAAAAGTCAACGTACGCAACAACAACAATACAAACAGTCAGTACCGTCTTAGTAGCCAGCCGGCTACCAAACTTATCAACATAAGTCATCGTTTTACTATAACAACAACAACGCAATCCAGCATATTGGCGAACGCTTGCTACAACAACGCAAGCGGTCATTACCTGGCCTTGCATAACAGCAAGGCAGGAAAATGACACCAGCGAACAACGACTTTGGACAACAACAGCTAAGCGGTCATTAGTCTAGCCTTGAAGAATTGCAAGGCAGGCAAAATGACCGATTCATTTATTTTTGCCTAAATTAACAGTTTTATTTATTATTTTGTACATTTTTTGCTTATTTCTATAGTTTTAATATAATTTACTAGCTTATACCCGGCGCGCTTCGCTGCGCTCAGCGCTTATCCCCTAAAAGAGGGCGTAGCTTTAGTGAAGCCATGCTTTTATAGTAAGTTCTTACCGAGTTTTATTAATGTGTGACTTATTTGGAAAGCTATACCGAAAATTTTGGGTGCGGAAAAAGTACCACGCCCCTCGTCCAACACCCATAAAATGTTACCTGTGCAACGGCATGTGTAAATTGAGGTCGAATACTGAATTCCGAGGCTTTGCGACCTATAATTACAAAACTGTTCGAAATCGAAAATTTTAGGTGTATTTACGATCGGCAACAGACTTCACAGGAACCCTCTCAACGCTTTGGTATAAAAATTGGCTTAGCGGTTTCGAAGCCTTTACGTGATATACACATATACCCACATACGTATATACATTAAGTCGCCTCACGCTCTTTAGAAAAAAATTTGTTCAGTCTCGTTCTTCAAAATAATCCATGGCTTATGTTATGATGATCCACAAAATATTGCGACTAAAAATATTGGCTGGTATGGCAGTTAGAAAAAAACAAACGGTCAGAAATAAGAGTAATGGAAACAATTTTGCATCAAAAAATCTTATATTTTTTCCGTTGGACCAAAGATAATGCGGATTTTTGGATTGTTTTAACTTTTTTCATATTATTTTCACTAAAATTCAAACGAATCTTTTCCTAAACTAATTTTAGTCAAATAAATTGTACAATGTAAAAAATGTGTACATTTTTTTGTAATTTCATTCAATTTAGCAATTCACTTTACACTTTATTTTATCATCCATAGATAATTTATTTGACTAAAAGTAAAATGGCAAAACAAAAAAAAAATTTAATTTGCATTTTAGTGAAAATAATACAAAAAAAAAAAGTTAAAAAATTAAAATTCATAGAGTAGAGTAAAAATTTAAAATTTATTAGTGCAGATTGGAAGAACTTTTTAATTACTATTATTTCTGACCGTTTGTTATTTTTAGCTACCGCACCAGTAAATATTTTTATAAAAAACTCGATTTTTACAGAATATTTCAAACCATTCCGTGGCATACTGGTTGACGTGCGAGGCTTGTATACCATAGAACCCAGGTTCGAATTCTATCTGACACAGAAAGTTTTTTCAATTGAATTAATTTTTCTGTTCGGCCGCCATCTCTATGCAGACAATGGCAAACCTCAGAGAGTAAAAACTGGCATGAAAAGCTTCTTGAAAACGTAAGCCGTTCGGAGTCGGCATAAGCCTTGTAGATCCAGTTCTCGATCATTTGTGTTCAAACATTTCACAACACGCACGCATAAGAAGCTCGGTCAAAGTCTGAAATGACCATTTCCTTTTTGTTTTTTTTTTTTTTTATTTCAAACCATTCCAGCTCACGGATGACTATCGCTACAGTCGAAATATTTGGGGAATCATCATAACATAAAGCATTATTTTGAGGAACCGACCCGAACACCTTTTTTTTGTGAGGAGCCTTAGTATACATACATACATTTTTTACAGATAGATAGATGAGCAGAAAAAGTAGGTATGGCAACATTTATATAAGTTAACACAAGATTCTGTCGAAATCGCTTAGAAGACAAAATCTGTGCTACATTCAAAAGTACGTGACTTTTGATAAATTTGCCAGCTGCATGGTTTTTAACGTGGGAGGATCCACTATGTAGAAAACCAGCAGCAACAACAACAATAACAATAGCCAAAATATGAGGCAAAGAGAGCACCAACGACAGCAACAATATCAACAGTAGTAACAACAACAGCAACAACAACAACTACATCATCATCTTCAATGTGCCCAGAATAGGTATAACTTAGGGTAACTTTCAATTAGTAGTTTAGTTTTTAAGTGAATGTTTAATAAAGAAGTGGCACATAGTGCCTAAAATAAAAATTCGTTTTTAAACTTTAACTGGCGCCCAACGAAAACTGAAGTTCTTATAAAGAATAAACTTAAAACTGACAACAAATTAATTAAATGTGCTCTAAAGAAGCTAAGGATAAACAATTAATAAAAGAAAAACTGAAAGAAAATTAATGTGCTAAAATACCATAAGGCAAATAAAAACAAACTGAAAGAAAATTTAATGTGCTTTGAAAGAACTAAGGACAAACAATCAATTAAAATACAATAAGACAAATAAACAACGAAGGAGAACTTTACGAGAGTTACACGATCGACATAGCAAAGGAAGAAGAACACAGCAAACAAAGTAAAAAAAGAAAATCAAGAGATAAGGAAATAAACTGTTAATATGATTATGTTTATATTACTATTCATGTTAGTAAGTGCTCAGGGATCGAACAGTAAAATAACTGATTTTTCAAAATCAAATTTCATACCAATTACCGATGGAAAAGTAGCAATTTGGGAAAGCTATGACTATATTGTACATTGTACAAATTTAACAACTTATAGTAATGTTGTAAGTGAGACCACAGACATACTCCACCTTTTTCCACAATCACATATGCGGAAACTCCTTCAATCGGACGTTGATCAGATTTTCCGACTACTTGATACCCTACAAATCCACCATAGGCATGCCCGTAGTATAAATATAATTGGCACTGCACTTAAGTACATCGCCGGCACCCCTGATTTTGACGATTTTAATGAGGTAAAAATTAAGGAAAATCAACTCATTGAAGCCAATGAGCGACAGTATTCCATCAACACCCAAATACAGGAACAGGTAAATAAACTTACTGAGACAGTAAATAAGATTTTGAAAAACACCAAGGAAACTGAAATTGACACTGGACACTTATTTGAGTTACTGATGGCTAGGAACAGAGCAGTTATTACGGACTTGGACAATGTAATTTACTCTATAATATTAGGCAAAATAAATATAGTTAATCCTGTTATCTTAGACTCTAAAGAAATTTCGCAAATAATGATCACTGAGTACGTAAATGTTAGTATAAGTGATATAATAAGTAATTCTAAGCTTAAGATTTTACAAAATGAATATGTAATTTATTTTATAATAAAATTTCCAAGAATTAAAAAATTATGTAGTTTAGTTAGGGTATTTCCGGTGGCACAAGGTAACAAAACAATTTTTTTGGAAACTGATACGGTTGCGGATTGTGGAGATTCAATAATTCCAGTAAAAAATTGTACAGCTGCACTAACAGCCAGTTTCTGCGAAATAGCAACGGATACCGTATGCGTGCATCAGCTTTTCAACAATCATAAAGCATCATGTAAAACAATATTTAATCAACTTCCCCCACTTGTTGAAGTAGACAGTGGCCTTATCATCATTAATGACCAAACTGTAGAAGTTTTGGAAGCGAACAATTCTTCAGTTACTGTATCTGGCACCTTTCTTATAACCTTTGAAAAAATGGTACGCATAAATAGCAGAGTTTTCTTAAATAACAAAACAACTGCAATGCTTCAACCTGGAGTCCCATCGACCCAGTTTGTTAACTTTACGGAGCATTTGGAAATTTTAAGTTTGCCTTACTTACATAGAGTTCATCTTAATAATCGCAATCACTTAGAGAAGCTGCATGAGGTCATTCAAACGCGTTCAATTCAAGCAACAACGATACTAACTATCATAGTGATAATTATTGTTATAATTTTTCTATACCGAAGATGGCAAACTCACAAGAAAAAAACCAATGAAGTTAAAAGGGTAGCACAATTTATTAAAGCGGCCGCGGACGGCCTAGACTTAGAAGGGGGGCAGTTAACACAAGATTCTGTCGAAATCGCTTAGAAGACAAAATCTGTGCTACATTCAAAAGTACGTGACTTTTGATAAATTTGCCAGCTGCATGGTTTTTAACGTGGGAGGATCCACTATGTAGAAAACCAGCAGCAACAACAACAATAACAATAGCCAAAATATGAGGCAAAGAGAGCACCAACGACAGCAACAATATCAACAGTAGTAACAACAACAGCAACAACAACAACTACATCAACTACATCATCATCTTCAATGTGCCCAGAATAGGTATAACTTAGGGTAACTTTCAATTAGTAGTTTAGTTTTTAAGTGAATGTTTAATAAAGAAGTGGCACATAGTGCCTAAAATAAAAATTCGTTTTTAAACTTTAACTTATATAAAGTGACCGCCACTTGGTCCCATTGCACCTATATACCAAGTTCCACTATCAAAACGCGTACAGCTCAGAAATTACAATGATTTTTGAAAAGTCGTCTTAAATAAAGTGTGACACGCTTATTTTTTAAGAGTTCTGGCAGTATCCATATGAACTAATCTACCAAGTTTTAGTCTTTTACTGTAAAAAAGTCTGATATATATCCTTTTTATGGATTTGTGGGCATTGAAAGTAGGCGTGGCAACATTTATATATAAAGTGAACGCCAATTTGACCCATAGCACCTACATACCAAGTTTGTCTATCAAAACGTTCACATCTCAGGAATTAAAATTATTTCTAACCGATAGCCCAGGCAGCTAACTTAGATATAATTTTTAAATTGTAATGAACTATAGTACATTAATACATAAGTAAATAAATAAATTAAATAAAATTATTTCTGAAAAGTGGGCACAGATATAGTCCTACCATGCACAATTTTTGCAAAGCTGTCGAGAGTAAGCGTATGAAATTAATAACCATATTTTAGTATTTAACGATGAGAATCGTCTGATTTATAGAAGTTCTATTAATTTGTGGGTAAAAAGAAACCAACTGGCGGCCGTGGCATAGCGGGTAGAGTGTGTGGCCCATACGCGAGGGAACCCTGGTCCAAATCCCACCTGACACGGAAAGTTTTTCGATTGAATTAATTTTTCTGTTCGGCCGTCATCTCTCTGCAGACAATGGCAAACCTCAGAGAATAAAAACTGCATGAAAAGCTTCTTGAGAACGTAAGCCGTTCGGAGTCGGCATAAAACATGTAGGTCCAGTTCTCGATCAATTGTGTTCAAACATTCCACAACACTCACAACACAATTGATCATAAGAAGCTCGGTCAAAGTACTTTCAAGGACTGAAATTGGCCATTTCGTTTTGTTTTTTTGTGGGTGGTACAAGTGGGCGTGGCAAATTTTATATATATATATTGACTGCCTCTTAGAGCACCTGCATATCAAGTGTTACTATCAAACGTGTGCAACTCAGGAATAAGCATGATTTTGAAAAAGTTAGCGTAGATATGGTGCGACTACGCCCATTTTTAAACAGTTGCCGACAGTGACCATATGAACTAAATTACTAAATCTTAGTCTTCTACGGCAAAAGCCGTCTGATATAAAGCATTTTTACTGATTTGTGGGCGGTAAAAGTAGGCGTGACAACGTTTATATTTACAAAGTGACTGCCACTTGCACCCTTAGCACCTGCATACGAAGATTGGCTATGCAGGCTAAAGTGGGCGTAGATATAGTGCGGCCATGCCCATTTTTTATACATTGACCGACAGTAACCATATGAACTAAATTACCAAATCTTAGTCATCTACGGCAAGAGCAGTCTGATATAAACCATTTTTACTGATTTGTGGGCGGTAAAAGGGGGCGTGACAACATTTTTATTTACATAATGACTGCCAGTTGCACCCAGAGCACCTGCATACCAAGATTGGCTATGAAAACGTGTACAACTCAGGAATAAGCATGATTTCGATAAAGTGGGCGTAGATATAGTGCGGCCATGCCCATTTTTTATACATTGGCCGACAGTAACCATACGATCTAAATTACCAAATCGTAGTCTTCTACGGCAAAATCCGTCTGATATAAAGCATTTTTACTGATTTGTGGGCGGTAAAAGTGGGCGTGACAACGTTTATATTTACATAGTGACTGCCACTTAGATCCATAGCACTTGCATACTAAGATTCACTATCAAAACGTGTACAACTCAAGAATAAGCATGATTCCGATAAAGTGGGCGTATATATAGTTCGGCCACGCCCATTTTTTGTATATTGGCGGAGAGTAATCATATAAACTAAATTATCAAATCTTAGCCTTCTATGGCAAGACCCGTCTGATATAAAGCATTTTTATTTATTTGTGGGCGGTAAAAGTGGGCGTGACAACGTTTATATTTACATAGTGACTGCCACTTGTATGCATAGCACCTGCATATCAAGATTCACTATCAAAACTTGAACATTTTAGGAATTAAAATAATAGCTGAAAAGTGGGCGTAGATATAGTGTGACCACGCCCATTTCTTTTACAGTCACCGAAAGTAACCATCTGAACAAAATAACAAAATTTAAGTTTTATATGATTAAAACCGTCTGATATATAGCAATTTTTTTGGTTTGTAGGCGATAGAGCCAATTTGGGTTGTATGGGAGGTACCACGCCCCCTTGCCCAATCAACACCAAACTTCACAGGAACACTTCCCGAATGTTGCTTCAGTATCCCTCAAAATTTCATAGAGTTTGGTTCGGTGGTTTTGGAGTCTATACGTGATATACACACATATCCACATACCCACATACCCACATACCCACATACATACATTCATTTTTATATATATAGATTTTAAGGAAAATGTATTATAAATAGATGGTAGAAAAATAAAATTAATGAGTTGTTCTTACAACCAGTGAAAGTATTCTTGCGTTATCATTTGATATAGCGAACTTTTGGTGCAACACCTAAAGTTCAGAATAAACATTTGGTAAAACTTACTTTTGGTGCAACACCTAAAGTTAAGAACAAACATTCAGAGTAAACATTTGGTTAAACTAAATTTCGGTGCAACACCAAAAGTTAAGACCTAAACATTTTGGTGACCCCAAATTGATGATGATAAGTTGATGAGTGTTTTGACGAAAATCCTCTTCACATTGAATTTACATTAATTTGATATCTTAGCAAAACAACTGTTATTTAAAAGTAACATGAATATAAGTGACTCATTATTGTAATTCGACCCATTCTTATGATTATGTTTAATTAAAAATATGTTTATATTTTGTATTGAGTCTACTCATATGGTGTGACATTAACTTGCATGGATCCAATTGGCGTGAGAGAGTACGCATATAGTACGAATTGGAGAAAAATTTGTAGGACGGACAGTATTTTCTTTGCATTTTTTTTTCGATTTCTTTCAATTCGTTCTTTGTTAAGTTTCGATCAAATGTTTACTGTGCTGTTAATAATTAATTTGACATTTTTAGAGTAAACAAAACTATTTAACCCTTCGATGCGTGAACAGGTCCCTAGGGACCTATTGCGTTTTCAAACGCAATTTACTCCTATTTCGGCCAGGACAACACAAAGTTACCATGTATTCCAAGAGAATTTTGTGGAGAATCGTTTAAAAAAAAAATCAAGGCAATCCGACCAATGGTTTAGGTGCTACACCCATTTAAATCAAATACATGCGCGGATGCGTGAACAGGTCCCTAGGGACCTTGTACTGAAAATGCAATAAAACACTTATAAATGCATTTGTTCTTCGCTTTATTATAATTTTTTTATTGTTTCAACATATCACAGATGTGTTCTGTGAATTTTTGGTAATTTTTGGATAATTGTTATTGTGTCCTTGAAAGCATAATAATCTGGTAGTTTATTTTTGCACTATTTATATTACGTCCTTCCTTGAAAACATAATAAAGTGGTAGTTTATTTTGGTAATTGCTTTTCGTTGGAAACATAATAAACCAGTTTTTAAAATTTCTACCTATACTTCACTAATCTGTTTTATGTACAAAGAGCAGATGTGCATAGTGCAGGTAACCTAAAGGCCAGGTAGACGTATGAAAGAGTATATAAGAGGTTCTAATTTCGTCAGCCAAATCATTCTAAGTTCAGACAGTGAGCAGTAAAGTGTGATATATAAAGTGAAAATAAAAGTAAGAAAATTGAAATAGCAGACCAAAATATTGAAGTTTCTGAAATGGTTGTACGCCGTAGTACAAGATACCAGGAAATGAGTGTACATGAAAGACGTGCAAGAAGAGCTGAGCGGTGACGAAGCCTATGATGCTTTTGGCAATACAGCTGAGAATGATGACGACTCCATATATGAACCAGGTTTTCATGGTGATGATTCGGACGCAGAAACTCAACAACATATCGAAGTCAATGAAGAAAGTGATGACAGCGATGTTGACGACGAAGAAAACAATGCACAGCAAACAAATGACAATTACTACTATGGTAAAGATGGCACACAATGGTGTAAAACAGCACCCCCTAATTCTCGCATTCGAGCTCATAATGTGGTTGACTTCACAAGAAGGAGACCAGGGCCAAACGGAGCGGTACATGATCCCTTTACTATATTCCGCTCCATCATCAGTGAAGACATAGTGTACATAATATTACGCGAAACTAATAGGAAAGCCAGGGAAGTTACAGCTGCATGGAATTTGGCAAATCCAACGAAGATGAAGGAATGGAATACCATCACACTAAAGGAGTTTGATGCATTTTTGGCTATTATTCTACATGCTGGACTCACCAAATCAAATACCGAACCTGCTAGAGAGTTATGGGGCCCAACACATAACCCAATATACAAAGCTGCTTTGTCCTACGATCGCTTTATGTGCATCAAACAATTCATCAGATTCGACAATGCAAATACACGACAGCAGCGACTAATCACCAGCAAAACTGCGGCTTTTGATGATATTTGGGAAATGTTGCAGTCAAACTTAGCAGCAACTTACACTCCGCATGAGTCATTGACAGTTGATGAGCAGTTATTCCCCTACAGAGGCTGTACCCGCTTCACACAATACATTCCTTCTAAGCCTGCCAAGTATGGAATAAAGGTATGGTGGTTGTGTGACTCCAAATCATACTATCCCGTCAAAGGTATGATCTATTCTGGTAAATTGCCAAACCAGGATCGTGAAGTAAATCAGGGCCAAAATGTTGTACTTACGCTTATGGAGAGATATATGGATACTGGCCGCACAGTTTATGCAGACAGCTTCTTCACAACGTTGGATTTGGCACGTGTTTTGATGAGGAGGAAAACGGGCTACGTTGGAACAGTTCGCGCAAATAAGAGGTTCGTACCGCAGGAGTTCCAGAAAAATCGCCAGCGTCCTGTCCTCACCACATTGTTCGGCTTCAACGATGGCGATATAGCACTATCTTCATATGTGCCAAAACGAAACAAAGCTGTTCTTCTTAAGTCTACTCAACATTATACTTGCGCTGTCGACGAGGCCAGTGCAAAACGGAAACCCTACAGCATTCTGGACTACAATGCTAATAAATCTGGCGTAGATGTGATGGACCAAATGCTGGGCACTTACTTGTGCAAACGCTCTACACAACGCTGGCCATTTATTTATTTTATTTTATTTATTTATTTATTCAGTTAAACATAGTGTTCACATGTAAGACTAGTCTTTTGAATGCAGTAAGAATAACAAGCATAATAACAACGAGTAATAAACAACGGTTATAAGTTAAATAAAGTAAAGATATAAAACTTAAATTAAAATTTCATATTAATTTCTAACTTAGTTTATCCAGCAAGGTGTTATCAAATAAAAAAATTATAATTAGAAAATATTAATGAGAATATTATAACATAGACATATGACTCTATAAGACATGACTCTATATATATCACTTTTAACAACAATATTTCTTTAAGAATTAAAAAAGAAAGAGGGAAAAGAAAGAAAAGATAGTATTAAGAGAAAATTTTGAAGATTTCATACTTGAATTTGCGTTTATTTGTTATACATTTGACTGATGAAGGCAACGAATTCCATACTTTGATGGCGTTCACGAAGAATAATCTGCTGGAGTTCAGAAAATTATGGACAGGGATTATGAGGTTCATGTTTCTTGTTGATCTACAAAACTGAAGTTTATTAAATAAGTATACAGGAGTTTGTGTATTAATTAAATTGTGTAAAAAAATACAATTTCTAGCATTCAAATAATTGAAAATATTGCGACCGAGTAACTGATTGCTCAAATGGCTTATACGGTCAAATTTTTTAAGACCATTTACGTATCTTAATGCGTTATTAAATGCAAGTTGTAACTTATGACTTGAACTAGAATCAAGATTACTGTAAACCACCTCTGAATACGAAATTATAGGCATTATAAGCTGGATAACTAACTTTCTTCTGGTATCAACAGGCACAAAGGATGCAGTTCGTCTCAGATTGCGAAGGATGTAGTAAACTTTACAAACAACGGAATTTATATGGTCATCGCAAGAAAGAGTGGAGTTGATGTAGAACCCGAGATTTTGAACCTTTTTAACGAAGTTTAGTGCAACCTCATTGAGATGAATTATAGGGATATTATGGAGAGAGTAGCTTGGTTTCATAATCGGCAAGACATAGGACTTCAGGGGATTGAGTTTTAACTTATTAGCCTTAGCCCAATCTGATATATTACTCAAATCTTCATTCAACTTTGAACATAAATCATCAACAAGACTAATGGGCCTGGAACAGTATAGCTGAAGATCATCAGCATATGCGTGCATGGTGACGTAATGACATTTAGTAAAGATATCATTTAGGAAGATAGAAAATAAAAGGGGACCGAGAACAGAGCCTTGAGGCACCCCACAGGTTAAATTTCTGAAAGCGGACAGACTATTTCCCACCCTTACTCTCTGAGACCTCCCAACTAAGTAATTATATACCAGACGGACAGCCGATGTAGATAATCCAAAACTGAACACAAGTTTACGACAAAGTATTGAATGATCAACAGAGTCAAAAGCCTTGGAAAAATCTAACAGACAGAGCAGGCTTAAGTGCCCCAGATCATATGATATTCTAATGTCATCTAAAATCTTAACTATGGCTGTAGAGCAGCTGTGGCCAGGTCTAAAGCCAGACTGAAGTGAGGACATGAGATCATGAGTTCTGATGTGTTCAGAAATTTGCGCTGCCATGAGAGACTCAAATACCTTTGATAAACAAGATAGCAGACTAACAGGACGAAAATCAGATAGTTCACAAGCATTGGCTTTTTTAGCTATTGGGATGATTGTCGCTACTTTCCATATATCAGGAAAGCAAGAACTAGTAAAACAATAATTAAATATGTGTGTCAAGGGACTTAGAATAAAAGGTAAAATAAGTTTAACAAATTTAATTGATACTCCATCCTCGCCTATAGCATTCGATTTAATATTATTCACACAACGAGCAACATCACACTCCCCTACAGCAACAAATTCCAAATTAAAAGGACAACCTGGAGTACGAATATTTGTATCATCAGCTGACGTATTATCAGGATTAGCTGAGCTAGCAATAAAATATTCATTTAAGCTATTAGCATCGATACAACACTCATTAGACTTACATTACAAACTCTAGCATGTCTTAAGTTACTCCAAAGCTTCTTAGATGACTGTGACGAACTTAGTTTGGACATAAAGAAACTACGTTTAGAATACTTAACAGCAGAATTGGCATCATTTCTAGCTCTTTTGTGCTGCTCCCGGTTGAATATTGAAGGGTTTCTTTTCCATCGATTGTAACATTTGTTCCGTTCTTTAAGAGCCAATTTAACATTCCAAGTGAACCAAGGACAGCTTATGTTAGAAACACGGCGAGTAGTTAAAGGTACATGCAGATCAAATAACGTGCTTATTATATTATTAAAAAAACTCAATTTTTCATTTGCTGAGCTAAAGTACCAACACTCGGACCAATTTATGTTTAGAAGGTCATTGTACAAGGCGTCATAATTGATTCCTTTATAATTCCGGTAAGTTATAGAACTCTCAACAACATTTACTGACAGATTGATATTTAAAGAACAGAACAGGAGATCATGGTCTGATACAAACGATAATTGGTCTAAAAGTAAAACATAAGAAGCATCTGATACAACAAAGACGTCCAGTAAACTGGGAGCAGCATTACTAGCATAGCGAGTGGGTATACTAGTATTAAGTATTTGGAGACCAACCTCAGAAAGTCGATCATAAAACTGATCAACAAGATTATCCTGGACTAAAATATTGATATTAAAATCTCCACACATGATAAGATGATCGTACTCTATTGCACAGCTAGACACCACAGAAAATAATTGATCCAAGCTACAATGGCGATACGGATTATATACACAAGACAAAAAAACTTTAGTGCTATTATCAAAAATTTCAACATTTAGAAACTCTACCTCAGAGCCACTGGACATATCCAACAGTTTAACATTAAGATTGTTTTTGCAGTATATTGCAACGCCCCCGCCTTTCTTATTAATTCGATCATTTCGAAAAATTTTATAATTGTTAATATTCAAACAATTGTCATCTATGTCTCGATGAAACCAGGTTTCAGAGACACAGATGACATCAACGGCAGAATTTTCAAAGCAGTGACGTACACAATCGAGTTTTATATCATTTAGGCTCCTAGCATTGAAATGAACAATTTTAAGACCAGAATGCTGTTTACAAAGAACGCCAATCAGAGTCTTGTGGATGTCACTATTGTACGATACAGTTGACATCATATCCTATAATAACACTAACACAAATGTAAGTATGAACGCAAGTGAAAGTAAGTAAATCAGATAGTAAGAAGAAAAAGAAGAGACAGAAATAGATTGAAAACATTGTATATATAAAGAAATATAAAAAAGCCAAAAAAAATATCATATATAATAAAACAACATATAATAAAGCAACACAAATGTTACAAAGCTTATCCCTGTCCATCAGCATCAGTACATACAGCATTCTGCAACTCTTCAATGCTGTTGACACGAATCCCCTCTCCACCTTTCTGCATTCTGATGAATACGGCTCCGCGCAGCGTAAATACATTAAAATTACTTCTGTTGCGCTTGCAGACAAACAATTAGCAATGTTTTACAATATGGTAGACGTTGCTGCACTTGCTGCATTCACCATATACAACGAAATGCAACCTAACCAACGAAGTGATCGACGACGGGCGTTTCTCCAGCTCCTCACCAGGCAGTTGGCAATGCCAAACATTGAGAATCGGGCCCTAAACAACCAAATCACGAAGCATCCAAGGATACGCCATGCGATGGAGACATTTGATGTCAGGGTAAGAAAAAACTGCTCCAATTTCATAACCAGACTACTAATTTTGTTTTTTTTTATTTTTTTTTATCTTTTCAGATAAGACCAAGACCGGTAGAAGTCAATTCACTAGCATTTGCGCCAAGGACGAACAGGCCGTCATGCCGCCTATGCCGTTCTGAGTACGGACGGCAGCGGAAAACGAGGGCCTACTGCTTCAATTGCGACAATGCTGTTTGCGGAGAGCATTCTACAGTCCTCCACCGCTGTCATACTTGCGAACAGGCCACGATGGACCAACAGCAGCAACAACAACAATAGAAAATAAGATGTTTTATATGTTAATTTTATTCACTTTCATATGACCCATGTAAAAAAAAAAAAAAAAAATCTAAATATACAGTTTTGTTCTTTAGACAATAATTAACATAAAAAAAAATAAAAAAATTTTTGCAATTTTTTTTCATAGTAAAATACTTAAAAATAAAAAAAGGTCCCTAGGGACCTGTTCACGCATTGAAGGGTAAAAAAATGTTCACGCATCGAAGGATTAATATAAATGTATGCTGTATTGGAAGTGATGTGAGTAGCTAATATTAATTTATTTAATGCAGCTGTTCTCGAAAAAATCAGGTATAAAAAAGTAACAATGTTTATCCTTTTCTTACAAAATATGTCTGTCCTGCCCACGCGCCACTTGTTTTCAGATTAAAACATTGCCCAAAAAAATGGCGCGTGGGCAGGACAGACATATTTTGTAAGAAAAGGATAAACGTTGTTAGTTTTTTATTTCTGGAGTTTTGTAGAGCAGCGCATTTAATAAATTAATATTAGCCACACACATACTTCCAATTCAGCATACATTTATATTAAATAGGTTTGTTTACTCTAAAAATGTCAAATTAATTATTAGTAACACCGAGGTTTATTAATATAGGTTAAGTCACTTGAGAGAAAAGCACTCTTTTTTCGCCTTTGCTCGAACTGTCAAAGTAGCTGTTAGCTAAAAATTGTACAGATTCGTGTTTTTTTTCTTGATTTCCTTTCATCCATTCTGACAGTTCGACCGAGCTTCTCTCAAGTGACTTAACCTATATTAATGAATCTTGACTAACACAAGGTTGATTTATAAGGTTGTCGCAAGGGAGAGAGCTAGTACCCATAATTGTCAAATCGAAGTTGACAGCTCATAGAAAATCTGCAAGTGCTCTCTATTATCATCTGTTTTTCTTTCGTAGTCATTCGCAAAATTGGCTGGTTTTGACAATTATGGGTACTGAGAAGAGAGTGCGATCAGCCCTGCGACAACCTTATAAATCAACCTTGGACTAACACAGTAAATATTTGATCGAAACTTAACGAAGAACGAATTGAAAGAAACGGCAAAAAAAAGGAAAGAAAATACAATTTGAACTGCCCTAGTTTTAATTTTCAATGACAAAAATTGAGCAAAAAAACATGAAGTAAAAAAAAAATGAAAAATGAAATACATATTTCAGTTTGAATTCAACATCGTCCGCATAGCCATCGTTCGTTGAATGCTTCGTTAGAAATACAAAATGTGGCTATAAGACCGATAACTCATTTTAGAAAACAATCAAATGAAGAACATAGTGCGTACCAGTTTTTTAAAATTTGTACTTAAAAATATGTAATTTGGATTTTTTTTGGAAAAACAGCATATAAATCAAATCTTCAATAAAGAGGTCGGCTAGAGACACGTTTAAATATCAATATGTTTTCTGAAAGTTTTAGAAGTTTTTCATCATAAAGAAACAATCCAGGGCTATGCACATGTTAAATATATTTATAAAATATAAGGGCCATTCTAATATATATATATGTTAATAACGGTAATAAAATGAAAACTTGAATTTTTATTATTTTTACAACACATTTTTGTGCCATTTTTTATATATATATTTAATATGAATATATAATATTTTTTAAATTTTCTTCATTGTTTCAAAACTATATTTTTTAAAACACTATATAAATATGTAAAATAAATAATTCTTTTGAACTAACTCTATTATATTACTATTTTGTTTTCGGGTATGTTTTTCGCGTTTTCGCTGGGTGGGGGCTTCAAAAATTTATTTTGTCCCGGGGGCCAGCTTTGATCGCTACGCCACAGCATCGGAGCTGACACGCACACTTCTTTTTTTTTGAAAAAGCAGAATCAAAATTAAATAAATAATTATTTTTTTTCTTAACACAATTGGTATGCCTTTATTTTGTTTTTTGTAAATTTTTCTGAAAAACAAGAAAAGTCCTCGAAAATTTAATTTATTCCGCAAAAACTAACAGCGCCATCAAAAAACGATGTAGGTATTGTTGTAGGAAATTTTATCAGCTCTAATTTGATGTATTTGTTTGGTTGCTGTTGTTGGTTCTGGAGATAAATGCAATTAAGAGGGACCAACTTTTTTTTTGGTAGAGAAAACTACAGTGGGCAATATCTCGAAAACGGAGTGACAGAAAAAAAAAGAAAAATGTGTTTGAATTAGCGACCAATTTTACATCAGAAATGAATAATGACACTCATTTTACAATTAATATTGCTTAATTTGTAAACTAGTGTAATTTAAGAAATGTTGTGCATTCTTTATCCAACCTCAAAAGTAGCAGTTTTTCTTGTACATAAGCTCAAATATTTTAAAATCCTGACATGATGAGCCAATTATGAGCACGGACTCTACGCATAAAATTGCTTCGGAAACAACCCTCGGCTGGCCAATACTAACCCAACGTCATTATTTGTAGACCTTTGTTGCTGATGCACATATAATTATTTCCTATTGTAGAATTAAGGCTTACTGCAAGTTTTATAGATAACGGTACATTTTTAAAACAAAGGACAAGCAAATTCTTATAATAGTACACCTGTTAATTAGACAGCAACATATTTTTCTACATACGTACATTTTTCTGTTACCGCAGTTCTACGCTTAAAACGTTCACACATCTGCTGAAGCAACTTCGAATTTACTCAACCCTTCCCTTATGAAAGGTCTTTATATATACATATATCTTTGCCTTGGGTCTCTATATATATGTCTTTGGATGAGTTCTGTTTAGTATTTACATTCTTTACTTCGTTCATTCAGAAGTTGTGACTTTTTCTTCGCATTACAGCGCCATCTTGTGGCAAATAGCAAATGATCATTCACAAAGACAAAAACAAGAAATTCCACCAGCTGATGTCTTTGCCGTCTAAGAATAAAGAAATGACAAAAAGATATGTATGGGAAGGTAAAACAGGTCAAAAAGATCATAACAAAATTGAGTAATATGTAGTTGGATTGCTGACACGTCAGTTGAACTGTCTCATTCAATCTGATTAGGTTCTATTATATATAAGCGGTACATAAAAAAAACTTTTGAAAGCTTTATGTTTTTAAGTGATTTTGTAAAATTGAAATTCAATTCAATATAACTGCAATTATATGCAAAAAATGTCTTCAAGTATTAAATCGAAGACAAAAGTAGAAAATAAATCAAGACAAATTTTAGAAAAGCACGCTAGACGTAAACTTGACGAAAAATTGTAAGATATAATTTAGAGAAAAGTAAAAACAAAAGATTTAAGCAAGAAACTTAGTTTGGTTTTCTTAACGTGCTCAAGTATTGTTGACTTTTTCCAGAAACTGGTGGTGCATATTCGGAGCGGTCGTTTTGCTAACTGCCTGCACGCGATACTACAAAGTCAGTGAACCCGATCATGTTTGGTGCGCTTGAACAAATTGCACTTGTAATATTTACGAATAAATGAAGAATAATTTTACCTCTATTTATAGTTGGGATGAGACACATTTTGGTAAAATGGGAAGCTGGTATATTAATCGAACCTTCTTTTTTGATGTACATCCACCATTGGGAAAGGTGAGCATGAGTATAACTTTCAATTTAACAAAATCCTAAGAAAACACTGCAAAAAATAAAAAGCAGTAGGTGTTACAATAGTAGAGCATGTGCGTAGCCAGGATATTAGCAAGAGGGGAAAGAATTTTTAAGGTTCTGCTCCTTTTAAAGTAAATAATAAACTGTGAAAATTTTAAATTTGCTCATTTTAATGATTTGCTGACGGACACACTAGTTTTCTTACAATTTTTTTGCTTCAGTCTATTCTAGCAACAAAATTGTAAATGTAAAAATATTTAAAAATCTCAGCGTAAATTGACATACCGCGTTATACAGACCTTGAGACGAATGTTTTAGCCTCTATGCTACGTAAAGATGTTGAGCAGATGTTGATGACAGTGTAACCTTGGATTGTCACAAGGACACAAGGCTTACAAGGCACTGCAATACATAGTGAAATCCCTCATAGGCCGGTTTTCCTCCTGGCTTCTATTTGTGTATGTATTTTTATTTATTATTTTGTATATCAGTAAAACAAGGTAAGAACCTTATAAATACTGCACTGGCATTATTCGAGTTAAGTTTAACTCCTTAATGAATATAATTCAATAAAAAATAATAATATATATAATAATATTTTGATATATAGTAATAATTTAAAACATTTAGTAAACATTTATAAAGTAATAATTAATTGTATTGTAGTAAAATTTAATAAATTTTATTTAAGGAACAACAACAATTTAAATTGAAATAATGGGAAACATTAGAATGCAAATTTATATCATTAAGTTAATAATAAAAATTAAGTTAATAAGTTATTGCAACGACGAAAGATGAGTTGATAACATTTTTTTGAATTGCACGGCGTTATGAATGGGTCTAAAAGATGAGGGTAATAAGTTCAAAAGACGAATTGCAAACATATAAAATTGTCTTTCAGATGTTAAACAAAAATGTCGTATTTGTATTAGCGAGTTTGATCGATTAGAGCGCGACACAGCAGTATTCTTGCAAACTTTGGAAAAATCTTTGTTAGGGACGAAGAAAAGGTTTTCATTTAACACTTTTGCATGCTTTTCATTTGTAGGCTATAAAAACGCACCTGTTTTTATAGTAATCAGATGGTCTTTTTGACAGTTTAAACAAATGAATAACAATCAGCTGATCAGTTCATGATAATATGCAATGATTTTAATAAACATAACTATGATCCACGATTCGGGTTTTTCCTTTTTTAAGCATTAATTTGAAAGTTTTAGAAGTATGTGTTCAGAGTTTGAAAAATAATTTGTAAATAAAAGTCTATATTCTATTTTAAATTAAAGTTATAGCCTAAAATCAAAAGTTTTTCTTTTAAACTTGAAGTTCTGTATGTTCAGTTGGTATACAGAAATGTTTTTGCTACTTTAAATGTTGCAGGATTTTTATTCATGTGGAATCAAACTGTATTGTATGAGGCTGTCAAAATTGTAAGCAGTGCTGCCATTAATAGATCATAAGAGTCAATTCAAAACATCCTGTTATTGAGACGATTTCTCCAAAAGTTTTGGGAATTTTTTTGATCATTTGGGTATCAACATATAATTTTTGAAAAATTTTTTTATTTTGAAATGAAAAAAGCAATGATGCAGTTTGAAATATGGTAAAATTCTTAGCAATTTAAATAAAAATATTTTTGATTTTACTCTTGCCGTTCCAAAGTTATAGCCTTAAAATCTTTGTTTAATGCCCAACATTGCTCTGAAAATTCTCAGTTATGAAGCGTTTTTTAAAAAATCTAAAAGAATTTCACACAAATATTATATATAAAGGGTGCTTAAATTTTAAGGGCCGATATTGATTTTGAATAAAACACAAATTATTTAAGAAATAATTGTCATTTCTTTTTTTTTTTTTGATAATATTGGTATGGTTCAATTATGTATGGAACAAAATATCGGCCAAATGGCCGCCGCGACCTCGGCGGCATACCTCCATCCGATGGTCCAAATTTTCGATGACGCTGTGGCATAAGTGAGGTTCTATGCCGTTAATGTGCCGAATTATCTCATTCTTTAGCTCTTAAATTGTTGCTGGCTTATCGACGTACACCTTTTTTTTCATATAACCCCAAAGAAAGAAGTCCAACGGTGTCAAATCACATGATCTTGGCGGCCAATTGACATCGCCACCACGTGAGATAACACGGCCATTGAATTTGTCGCGCAAAAGAGCCATTGTTTCGTTAGTTGTGTGGCAAGTGGCACCGTCCTGTTGAAACCACATATCGTCCACATTCATATCTTCCAATTTGGGCCATAAAAAGTTCGTTATCATCTCACGATAGCGAACACCATTCACAGTAACTGCCTGACCGGCCTCATTTTGGAAAAAATACGGCCCGATGATGCCGCCAGCCTATAAGCCGCAACAAACAGTCACTCTTTGCGGGTGCATTGGTTTTTCGACAATCACTCTTGGATTATCATTCGCCCAAATGCGGCAATTCTGCTTATTGACGAATCCACTGAGGTGAAAATGTGCCTTACCACTGAAGATGATTTTCTTTGAAAATTTATCATCCACTGTTGCCATTTCTTGCCACCATTTTGACCATTGACGACGCTTAAATGGTCAAGAGGCTTTAGTTCTTGAGTCAATTGCACATTGTAAGCGTGTTAATGCAAGTCTTTATGCATAATGTTCATCAACGACGAGCGTGAGAGGTGCAATTGTTGGGCACGACGACGAGTTGAGGTGAACGGCTCTTCAGCCACACTATCGCGAACAGCAGCAATATTTTCTGCAGTACGAGCTGTACGAGCATGCACTGGTGTTTTCACACCTTCTACAGACCCGGTTTGCTCAAATTTTTGCACGATTTTTCCGATTGTACGCACATTTTCGTGGACGATTAAATTGACCAAAAAAAATCACGAAGTGCACGATATGCATTTTGATTTGAACGCTCATTTTCATAATAAGCCTGAATAACTTTAACGCGTTGCTCGATTATGTATCTTTCCATGGTTCAAATTGAGTTAGTCTGAAATTGAGAAATGTCAAATGAAATGCAGAAAAAAACTTGGCGTTTAAGTGTGGTTCACATTCAACATCGGCCCTTAAAATTTAACAACCCTTTATATGACACCTTAATGTTAAAAATGCCAAGACTTCTAATATATGTACATTTAAGTAAAGTTTGGACATTTCTCTTTCGAATGATGACTCAGAGACTTATAAAATGTCTGTTATTCACCAACTTATGCTTGAAATTCGAAAAACCTGATTTTTAGGGAAATTTTTATTAGCGCAAATCTAAACCTCTTTCAAAAAAACTGAAAAAAAAATCTCAAAAATAATTTACCCCATTAGCTTCTAAAAAAAGCTTGAGCAAAAAAATTATTTTTTTTTTTTTAGTACAACCTAACCATGATACAATTATTAAGGTAGTTAGTGACAGTTTGTTTGGCGAACAAAGCTTGTCAAATTAAGTATAAAGTAGAGAGCGCACAAAGTATAAAAAAAATAAAAAGTAAAATATACAAGCTAATGATAACCTATGATAGCCGTTTGTAAGAAAATAGCCTCTGACTTCTCAATGTCGTAACAATTTTTTTTAATCATTTTTAAAGTTGAAGTGTTAAAATTTTGTTGTGCCGACATTCATTGAATTTGCATGGCCATTTGCCTTGTTGGAAATATAAAATAAAATTCTTTTCTTCTCAGTCAAATTTTACGAGAAATAAGGCTATGTAAAAATAAATCCGATAAATTCCAAAATGAAGCAGATAGCGAGGCAAACTCTAGTTTTTTTTAAAATTTAAATGAAAAATTGGTGTTTCTATCAATTTTAATTAAATAAAATTCCATAAACGACATTGGGTTTTTCATAGAAATAATTTGTACGTAAAAATATCTTTCCATTAAACTCAAGATCATCAAAATCGGTTCAGAATTCGCTAAATGGCTGCAATTTTAAGGTATTTTTTTTTCTTCGTCAAACAAATGCTCCTATTTCGTTAAATCTCAACCGATTTTGGTCATCTGATGCTAGTTGGAAAGACAATATAATGAGCAACATGTTGCTATAAAAAACTTTGAAAAATACAAAAGCCGCTATGAAACGAATCAACAGGTTTTTCATTAAAAATGAATATTTTTTTAATAATATAAGGTGCATGTTTGAGCGAACTCACCATGTGAATTGGGTGCGAAAAACCAACATGAACGTGAATTACATCAAACAAACGTTCCCAATAATTTTGTGATGATAAAACGGAAATTTTCATCTCGCGTTTTGCCCAAAAATCTTTCGAATGTTGATTCCATGCAATTCCAAGCGACTAAATGTTCTGCAGATTACGAACTTCTAAATGATGCACTCTTCATAAGCTTTGGAATATTAGGGCCAACGAACATACCTGCATTTCAAAACATTAAGAGTATTTATGTTAGTATTGTTTTAATTACCTCCTTTAATTTTGGCATAACTTATATGAGGAAAGACGACGCGCAAGTACTGAAACTAGAGTTGCCACATGGTCTGGATTTGTCTGGACTATCCAGATTTCTCGCCCCGCGTCCAGAGTCCAGATTTCCAGCCATGTTGAAAAACAGCAGCCAGGATCTTCAAAAAAGACGAGGCTAACTTTATTTTAGGACAACTGAATAAAATTGCCAGATTATGTTATTTGGATTAAATAAAAGTATGTTTGAACCACCATATGTATATTTTACCGTCGAAATTTTTATTATATATGACAAAATGGAGCTTTAGAGAAGCATCTCTGAATCTCAGAAGGATATAAAATCCTATAAACAAATTCCAGATCTTAAGAATATTTTTTAACTTAATTAAAAAAGACGACGGTGATGTACACATTTATACGTTATATTAATTGCTATTCTATTTGTTTTGTAAATAAATCATTATAAAAAAAGGTTTTCTTATCCTCTGAATAGTCCAGTTGAATTTGGAAAAAGCCAGATATTTTTTTGTCAATTTGCGTGTGGCAACCCTAATTTGCATGTAGGTGTAGGTGCTTGATGTGAAATGGAGATGTCAATATTTTTTTATATCATATGAAAATATTAATTTAAAAATAAAAACTGTTGATTCGTCCGGTAGCGACATTTTTCTTTTTCAAGTTTCTATATTGCAGCATGTTGCTCATCATATTGTCTTTCCAACGAGCTTCACCCGAATTGTCCCAGCGGCTGTTATGCTGTTTCATTCTAACAAAAACGTTTATTACTTCTTAAAACATTGTATTTTAAGATCTGATAACTTTTGTGTCTCTAGGCATAGAGACATAGCTTTTCCACCAGACTTTTAATAAAATCCATTGAAGAAGAAACCGCAGAAAATAGCAGTTTTTACAAACATGGAAATGAAAAATTTATTTTTTTTAATTTTTTCGTAAATTTTGCCAAAGATATATATGTATTTAGAATAAAAAAAAAAACCATATACTTTTCCGAAATTATCTTTTTTGATACTTTTTTACTTTTAGTGCAAGTAATTCAACGATTTTTTTTGCCGGCCCCATATGGAGCCGCTGGGCGCAACTGGGTATATGACTTTCAGAAAATAAAATATGCAGTTGTTCCCAGCGGTTCCATATGGTAACGCAATAGTAGATTGCTTAAAGCTGACACAGCTTTTGCAAAGGTTCAAAGCTTTTTAAAGTCAAAACTAAAAGGGCATTTTTTTTATTGTATATAATTCTTTTGTATTTTTAAGCAATGCTTTCTTAAAATTCTCCTTAAATTTGGTTTGTGGAAATTTACAACTACAGAAGTTATGGGCAGTTTTCTAGAGCTTGTTTTTGAAAAATGCAAAAATTTTTATGGGAAAAATGCAATAATTTCCAAAAGCTTAAAACGCAAATAAAAAAAAAAAAGAACGCATTTTCAATATTTTTTTTATTTCAATATGATTTATATGGAAGCTTTCTTAACATTAAAATTTTGTCGTTATCATAATAACGAAATTCTTGTAAAATTGCATGATTCTAAAGCAACTCCTTCCATTTTTGTCCCATCGATATATGGGCTCGTCACACTGTGCGGCATTGCTCCGAAAGCCCCTGGTCCAAGCCGGAAACGAAAAGCTAACGATAATCCAGAAAATACGTTACGTTATGACGGCCTGAATCATTGGCTGACACCATCAGTTATTAGAAGAAGATGCGTTGCAGATTGTCGCACATCCCGAAGTAGAACTGAATGCAAAAAATATAATGTTGGTGTGTGCATTCTGCCTCGAATAATACCACACACTAAAATAAATACTATTTAGTATAAATTCAGAAAACTTATTTCTAATTTATTTTTCTTTGTATAAAAAATACCATATGTATAAAATATTTTTTTTTCTTGATTTTATTAAAAAATACTAAAATCGCCAAAAGGTATTCTGTTTTTCTCTTTGAAAAGTGAAAACCTCAGTTGTGCCCTGCGGTCACACTTTTCCAAAAAAACCAAGAATAGAAAACGATTACATATTTATGCTTTCTAAAGCCAATTGTTCTTAATTTATGCAAAAAACCAAAAAATTAAAAAAAAATAGTTGTGGGACTAATAGGGTTAAGATGATCAAAATCGGTTGAGATTTCACGAAATGGGAGCATTTTGTATGGTAAGGCATTGTCCACGCAAGATCGGTACGCAATAAAAGCTAGTTACTTTTCACCCTGTGGCCCCTAGAAAAAATGTAGGCATGAGAACTTAAAGAAAAAAAATCAGTATGCACCCCTGGCCAAAAAATCAGCTGTTTCCGTTAAGATTTGTAGTTTTTAGAGAAGATGGAAAAAGCACGTCGCGAAAATTGTGCACACTTTTCTGCAAAATCAAACATGGTCGTACTCGAGTATAGCAAAAGTATTAAAATTTCCAAAAACTACTGTTTCAGCAGTAATAAAAAGATTTAAACTAACTAAGTCTACAAATCGGGCAAAGAAAAAATCGAAAAAATCAAGTTATGGAAATGTGCAGCTCAGGAAAAATATTATAAAGTCAATTAGGCAAAACTCGTAATTGTCTGACAATGATCGAGCAAAAAAATTTAATACTAGCAGAAGTGCGGCTATAAGAATCCGCATCGAGAATGGCCGTTAAGTGTGCCAATAAAGTCAATAAAGAAAAATATTGATGCCAAAAAGAGAGCTCGATTGCTTTATGCTAAAGTGCTACCAATGAGTATATATATAGCAGAAAATTTTTTTCGCTCTTGAGTTTTAACTCATTGAAATCCTGGTTCAAAAATATAAGTCCACGAAAAATGTTCGAAAACAGCGCAGTCGGAATTTGTGCTTCGAAAGATTTTATCTTCGAAAACAGCGCTCTCGGTATGTGCGCAGGCGCCGCCATGACTGTTGTGCGCTCTCAGAATCTGTGAAAGTGGTTTGACTGGTTTTTTTCTTTCATTGAAATAGATTCTGCACAATGCTTACATTTTTGGCTGGACGGACTTGCATGGATTTATTTCATTCCTAAAGATTCCGGCATTTGTATGAACTTATGAAATGATTTTTTTGCAATATTTTTATGTAAATTCCTTTTTTTTAGGTCAAATAGGAAATTTTTCATTCATTTCAAGTTTAATTTAATCCAATTTAAATTGAATAAATTTTTCATTTAATCCAATTTATATTTTCAAATAAATTGGATTAAATTAAGCTTAATGTAACATTTTTCAAATCACGATTTCCCTAACTTTTTTTTATAATTTTCAGATGTTAAAGCTACATTTTGCTCATTTCGCCAAAGTTACCGGTTTGAAAAATGCACAAAAAATTCCTTCTAAAGTTTGTGAAAAGTTTTTTTAAATCGACGAATGAAATCGAAAATTATTTATATCAACTCCCGAGTAAAGCCGAGTAGATACGATATGGCTATTCTGGATCAGGAGCGAAGGAGCAAGCCGATGACGTCACTCTGGCCCAGCGCCATCTTGTGGGGGCTTTTTGCTAAAAGCTATTATGGTGTATGTCTTTGCTGTAAGCTTTTAAAAATTGGCAAGTTTGGTGTATGTCTTTGCTGTAAGCTTTTAAAAATCGGCAAGTTTGGTGTATGCCTTTGCTTTAAGCTTTTAAATTGACCCGTTTGGTGTATGTCTTTGCTTTAAGCTTTTAAATTGGCAAGTTTGGTGTATGTATTTGCTAAGATCTTTTAAAATTGGCAAGTTTGGTGTACATATTTGCTTTACACTTTTAAGAATGACAAGTTTGGTGTATGTCTTTGCTTTAAACTTTTAAATTGGCAAGTTTTGAGGATATGTCTTCGCTTTAACCCTTCTTTGCATAATGATGGAAATTTCCATCATAACATTTAATGACATAGAAATAATTAAAAAATAAGTGTATAATAAATTTATTGATGCTGGTAACTCCCTACATGAATATTCTATAAAACCGAACGCACCATTAAAAAAAAAACAAAAGTTAACGGGTTATTATCCAGTTTGAACTTGACACTACGCCTTTTGTTGCGATTTGAAAACACGTGCAACTTTCCGATTGTTTTTTTAAATATACTTTTAAGTTTCTTGTAATAAAAAATATTGTTATGAGTGAAAAACAGGTTCGTTTTTAGTTTTTTTGTTTTTTCTGTGTATACAGTATCGAAATACTTAGTATAAGTTTCCCAAAACCATGTGACGTATATTTACATCATCATGCAGTAACTGCACTTGAATTATATCGGGAAATGTGTACCAAATAAATGTTCATTATATGCTGTTTTTTTAGAGAAATCTGAGCGAAAGGGACATTGAGCGTTACTTGGCTCAATTAGAAGATGGTTGGCTATCAGAAGATGACCTTGATGCAGAAAATTCTGATGGTGATGAGTATCACGATGCTGATGAAATTATGAGAGTATTGCAGGAGGAAGATGATGATGAAAATATTGACAACGAAACTGCTAATGCTGATGCTCTTGATCCTCTTGAAGAAGACATCACAGAAGTACAGGAACATTCAAATTCTTCAAGCAATTTGACCAGTTTTCCATTTGACAAAAGAAAATTAGTATGGAAAAAAATGAATATGGTATATGATGAAGATCAACTTGCTTTCTTGTGTAATTCAACTGCAACATGTGAAATATCAGAGCTAGAAACCCCATACCAGTGTTTTAAATACTTCTTCACCTCAGAATTCATCTGCGGAATAGTGGAACAAACGAATCTATACATCATGCAAAGCAATCCCAGTGCATCTACAGTGATTACTGAAGTAGATTTGAAACAGTTTTTTGGTATCCTGCTATACATGTCAGTACAAAAATTTCCCAGCACTAGATCATACTGGTCACCAATGTTTGGGTATGACCCAATTTCATCAACAATGTCTGTAAACAAATTTGAGAAGATAAAGTTATCGTTGCATTTCAACAATAATGAACATCATAAGCCTGTAGGCCACCCAGACCATGACAAGCTGTTTAAAATTCGTCCAGTAATTCAACATCTCAATGAAAGGTTTGCTACAGTGCCAATAGATCAAAGACTTTCCGTGGATGAGCAAATGTGTGCAACGAAGATTGGACACTTTCTGAAACAATACCTTCCTAATAAGCCTCACAAATGGGGTTTCAAATTGTATGCCCTCTGCAGCTTATCGGGATACGCCTATAAATTCGAGATTTATTCTGGCCAAGAGAATACAAAGAGACTTGAAGGTGAACCTGACCTAGGAGCCACAGGAAATATTGTTGTGCGCTTGCTTCGGGGAGTACCAAAAATGCTTTGTCACATTGTCTATTTTGACAATTTTTATACTTCATTACCATTGGTGCACTATTTAGCAAAACAAGGGATTCATACTGTTGGCACCGTGCAACAAAACAGAATTCCAAATTCTAAATTACCGGACAAAAACGATTTCATGAAGAAGTCGATACCGAGAGGCAGTTATGAAGAAAGAGTTTTTACGCTTGATGGCATTGACATGGCTTGTGTTGCTTGGAAGGACAATAGGGTTGTAACTCTTTTATCCACATATGTTGGAGCACTACCTGTGACTAAAGTCAATAGATACGACAAGGCAAAGAAAGAAAAAATTGAAATAACTTGCCCTTCTATTGTCCAAGAATACAATAAACACATGGGGGGAGTAGACCTCATGGACAGTTTTTTGGGACGAAACCACATTACATTGAGGTCTAAAAAGTGGTACCTACGTATTTTTTTTTCATTTGTTTGATCTGGCAGTTATTAACTCTTGGATTGTATACAAAAAGAATGCTCTGGAAAGAAATATACCAAAACCAAGTTTACTTACATTGGCACAGTTCAGAAATGAATTAGCCCTTGTGCTTTGCAACATAGGAACCAATAAAGATCCAAAAAGAGGGCGTCCACGCAGTAATTTCTTAGAACAACAATTAAATTCCAAAAAAAAAGAAAGGTTCTCCAGCTCATCCACCTCCTAAGGACATCAGAAAAGATGGACATGAACACTTTCCAATAGTAGGTGGTTCACTAAGGTGCAAGTATCCTAAATGCAAAGGTTACTCCACAATCTCATGCAGTAAATGTGGGGTTAATCTATGTCTAAATAAGAATAATAACTGTTTTCTTAATTATCATAACGAATAAAAATGATAAAATTTGTCTTTTTTGTTTAATTTATTTAATAATGTGCTCAACTTGTTAGTTTGCATGATGATGGATATTTCCATCATACTATTTTTTAACTGTTTTATACTATTTATTTTTACTAAGATTTTTTTGAATATTTTTTCTTCAATCTAGAGAACAAATTACATCACAGTGATTTATTTAAGAAAAAAAGAAAAAATCATGCAAAGAAGGGTTAAGCGGTGAACATAATTTTATACACTAGATTATCGGTAGTGGTAGTCAAGCGAGTTCTTATTAGTGTTTGCATGTTTTTTCTTAACCCTCGCATTAGTTACAGCAAGACTCAAATTTTGCTGGTCAACTTGCTTTGTGAAAATGTATATATTTCCTTGGAATGAAGCAATTTAGGTACGGCTAAGGTTGGAGAGGTTAAAGAAATGTTTATAAATTTAATAAAGTCGGTAAGTATAAGGTGCGTGTATTAGATTTGTATAAGTAGTTTGTGTATTAGATGACAACCATTTAAAACATAGGCGTATATAAATATCTATTCGTCACTTGGGGGACATCGGGGTAAGAAGCCCCCGCCTAATAACCATCGGCCAAGTCGCTTATACCCAGCAACTTCTCCGCCGCTGTATTTTATTTTAAGTGAACGAAATACACCGCATCCAAGAAGAGTCAAGTAGTTTCTAGAAGCTTCGAGATGCAGAAACGTCGAGAACATTTTAGAAGCCGACTAATGTTATTGTACGCCGATGACGTCACCCATCCCCATCCCGATACGGATTTTAATTTTATTTCATTACAATTTCAATACTAATTTCAAGGTTAAAGTGATAAGAGCCAAGCTTCATAGTAAGCGCACTCATAACCCGCAAGTTCAAGATAAGGCAGCAATGTAGAATTTCGACATTTTTTTTTTGTGTTACTTCTAAAATAATTTTGGCGTGTTACATCAACAACAATAAGTATAAGAACAATCTGTACTGTTCAACAGCTACCGGCTTAAACTGGTCTGTACTGTTAAACAGCTAACGGCTTAAACTGATCGATAGTCAATCAATCAATCACAATATCGATAATCAATCAACCAATAATTCAATATAAATGAAATACTCAATGTACTTCAACAACCTATGTACGATGAGAGTATTATAAAAAGAGACTATCATACTTACTATCCATACCAAAATCGTTTAACAATAACGATGATACGTATATTCGTATACCCATTCAAAATCAGGTTCTCTTTGTCTTACCAAGTGAGAGTATGATTTACATTCATGGGTTTATAGTAAAACAGGAAGGAGGAAATGATATAGTAACAACAGGTGTGAAATTTTAAAAACAACTTTGTTTCATATCTGTTCGATGAAATTCGATATGAAATTAATGGCTTTGAAGTTGATCGTACACGTAATCTTGCACTTTCATCAACCATGAAAAATTTCGTATCATTGAATAAAGCTGAAAGTGGCGCATTAAGAAACGATGGTTGGGTTACTTTGCAAAATTGGAAATGTACAAGATAATTAAAAACGAAAATTTGGTAATGCCAATGGCGTTTAGAAGTGGGGACTATCATATATAAATCCTATACTATCAAAGGAAACAAATGTTTTATGACCACGATTTCTTATAATCGGCTTACAAAGAGAAAAAAGTAAACAGGAAGGAAATAAATTTGATTATTGTAATATATCTAATTTAAAAGTATATATATATACAAACTCTGAATCATATCCCTATGATGATTTAAATAGTCACTTTGAAATGGGACAGTATGCTGTACTAAATGATATGTATACAAAATTTCAACAAAGTTATTATATGCGGGAATCTCAACCATTGCTAGATGTCGTTGGATTCAAGGCTATTGCACCACTTATTGTTGTTGATGTAACACGCCAAAATTATTTTAGAAGTAACACAAAAAAAATGTCGAAATTCTACATTGCTGCCTTATCTTGAACTTGCGGGTTATGAGTGTGCTTACTATGAAGCTTGGCTCTTATCACTTTAACCTTGAAATTAGTATTGAAATTGAAATGAAATAAAATTAAAATCCGTATCGGGATGGGGATGGGTGACGTCATCGGCATACAATAACATAAGTCGGCTTCTAAAATGTTCTCGACGTTTCTGCATCTCGAAGCTTCTAGAAACTACTTGACTCTTCTTGGTTGCGGTGTATTTCGTTTACTTAAAATAAAATACAGCGGCGGAGAAGTTGCTGGGCTTAAGCGACTTGGCCGATGGTTATTAAGCGGGGCTTCTTACCCCGATGTCCCCCAACTGACGAATAGATATTTATATACGCCTATGTTTTAAATGGTTGTCATCTAATACACAAACTACTTATACAAATCTAATACACGCACCTTATACTTACCGACTTTATTAAATTTATAAACATTTCTTTAACCTCTCCAACCTTCGCCGTACCTAAATTGCTTCATTCCAAGTAAATATATATATTTTCACAAAGCAAGTTGACCAGCAAAATTTGAGTCTTGCTGTAACTAATGCGAGGGTTAAGAAAAAACATGCAAACACTGATAAGAACTCGCTTGATTACCACTACCGATAATCTAGTGTATAAAATTATGTTCACCGCTTAAAGCAAAGACATATCCTCAAAACTTGCCAATTTAAAAGTTTAAAGCAAAGACATACACCAAACTTGCCAATTTAAAAGTTTAAAGCAAAGACATACACCAAACTTGTCAATTTTAAAAGTTTAAAGCAAATATATACACCAAACTTGCCAATTTTAAAAGATTTTAGCAAAGACATACACCAAACTTGCCAATTTAAAAGCTTAAAGCAAAGACATACACCAAACGTGTCAATTTAAAAGCTTAAAGCAAAGACATACACCAAACTTGCCGATTTTTAAAAGCTTACAGCAAAGACATACACCAAACTTGCCAATTTTTAAAAGCTTACAGCAAAGACATACACCATAATAGTTTTAGCAAATACATACACCATAATAGCTTTTAGCAAAAAGCCCCCCACAAGATGGCGCTGGGCCAGAGTGACGTCATCGGCTTGCTCCTTCGCTCCTCCTGATCCAGAATCGCCATATCGTATCTACTAAGCCGGGTATTCAGCTAGTTGAAAATAAATTTATATAAATAAAGCCTAAATTATATAATAGATTGCTAATTATTTCAGATAAGCAATAAATTCATTTTAGCATCAATTTTATGAAATAAATTGGAAGATGTATATTATGCTTGCTCTCAAGTTTGTTAGTATTTTGTTCACTTTGATGCAAGGGAGGCAATGGTGCGATGGTAGCACGTTCAACTTGTAGTCGAATTGTACGCGGTTCGATGCGAGTACGGAAAGGGAAAAGTGCATGATTCCCGACACAGATTTTTCGACAAATTTTTAAATTACCAAAAATTAAAACAGCAAGATCTGTTATCTGTGCTATGAGGATCGAGCCATTGATGACTTAAGTCATCAAGTAAAAAAATAAAAAATCATATTATAAAAAATCCTCTTGATAACCAACTGTGTCTCGAATGTAAAAAAAACTGCGATCTAATTCTGTACGTGGATATTGAACTTTTCAGTAACTGTCCATAAACAAAAGGGATAATTGATACTTCCCATGATATCGCCATGTTGAAAATACTAGTTGCACTGAAGGCGGGAATGCAAGCCGTGTTAAAAAAATGTCATTTCGAGAAAAACGCGTTTCAAGGTTTTGCTTGCCTTACTTTATGAGCGCTTACTCCACATAAAAACTTAAGTATCTCTTAATTGGCTTCGAAATTTATTCTAACATTTTTTTACACATTTTTAAGATGTTTTTTAAAGCAATAAAAAAAAATTCGAAAAGCAGGAGGTTACACCGTGTGTGTAACCTATACTCCCGGTTCTATTTGACCAGATCAGTGAAGTCAGCAACGAAGTAGCGGCCACTCGCCTTGAACTCGAAGATTTTAAGACTTTACTCAAACACGTCTCGAGTAACATTGACATTGTCTCGGATAGCATTCTGCACCAATCAGTTACACTTCCACAGGCGCATCAACATAACTCCTCGTCTATTCTCGAAGAAATAACTTTACACGCAGGGAAAAAAAACGTTTATCGCCAATTTGCAGTAAACGAACTTCGTTTATCGTGCTTGGAACCGTTTTTTGCACGTTTCAACAGTTACGATAACGGAAAAAGTTGCGGAACACGGGGTATTTAGTTGCTGGAAAAGATTTTCGTTTGTTATAGCGCGTGCAATTTTTTAATTGCGGCAAATAAAGAATTTGTTTGTTGCATTTCTATTTCTATTCAATTTTTATTTCAATTCAATTCAATTCAATTTCTAATAAAACCAAACAAAAAAACGAAAAACAAATTTGTGTCAGCTGGGGACTCAAGCCTAGGCTGTTTCGCATATAAATCAAGCACCTTAACCACTATGCCACGGCCACCACAAAAATTTGGTGGAAAGTTTTCGTTTTTGTCTGGTTTCTGTCGAGCTTTTGCCAATGACAAATGTTTAACTTTTGGCATAAACGGAAAAAAATTGTGTAACTTTACTTCAATACAATTGAACTCTAAGCAGCAGCACTAGCCGAATATTAGCATACTGAAAATTCAATTGACGGTGGTGTAACACGTTAAGCAGAGCGCGCAGTAAACCAGACATCGACGGGTCCGGGTTCGAGTTCCAATGATTGAAGTAATATAAATATCAATTATTTCAAAACATATTGGATTTAAGTGTCAGAAGAAATGTTTATAATAAAATAAAAATTTGAATATTAAAATTCAATAAAAATGCTATTTTTAGTAAAGCTAATTGCGTTGATATTTTTTTTTAATTTTTCGATATTTTTCGCTATTTTTTCGTTAGTTACAACTGAATATTCGTTTGCAGCTACTACAGCTCGCAAACGAAGTGTAATTGGCTAATTTTTCAGTTGCGCTAAACGAAAAATTTCTCTGCGTGTAGCATCCAAGTATTTGCCATCTCTTGCCCCTACACCACTATCTCGATTTTCGATACACAATTCTTTCACTGCTTCAGACACCTCCATTCTTACAACACAAGGCGCTCCTCAAAGAGTTATCGAACATTTTGGAACGTCGTGAACGATTTCAGAAGGGGAAACCCGGATCCAAAAGCTAAAGTCGGTCAACGAAGAAGAGTGTACCACAGTATTTGTTAAAGGTTTTCCCTCTAATACAAGTATATTTTGGTTGCGTAACTACTTTTTAAAAAGTTCCGTATCGGCATATCCGAGTGCCACAAAACATCTAAAACCCGCTAAAAGCTTAGCAGTTTTAAACTTAACTTACCATCTAAATACGCTTGGATGGTCCTGAGCGCTTCCGATGGTATGCAAAAATATGTAACTGTCAAAATATCTCGATGGATGGACAAACTGGCAGAACTCAGAACGGATCGCAATTAAAAAGTACTATATCCCCTAAGTCTAATTCATATACACCATATATTATTTCTAATTCTAACAACATCTCTAACTCTAACCCTAAAATAAGGAATAAATCAAAAACAACATCACATAATGCTAACTTAAATTCTAACCCTTATTCTAGCACTAAAAAACCTACATACATTAGAAATCACCTTGCACAACCTCATTCTTCCACCAGGCCTATCGCATTAGTCGATAAAATAGTACCTAAGCTCCATCCCAGCTCTGCTTCAAACTGGGAACTAAAAACCAATATTTTTCCCACTTTTCTTCCAAAGATTTGTTATAAGCCCACATCGGTTAACAATGATACTGTCCCAACTGCAAATAACTCCTATATCCCAAATAATAAACGTCAAACTTCTCATCGCAATCGTGTCTCAATCAACCTTAACCCAGTCTCTGACCCCCTTTCTAACAAAAAAGAAAATAATCCAAAAACTCCAACCTTACTCTATCCTAACTTTGTCCATTCCCTTCTTTGCCCGTTCCTGTTATAAATGAGCCATCTAACCAACTTTGTAGCCCAAAGTCCTTTTTGGATCCTCTGGTAGAAGGTAAGACCAAAACTAATCTCAAAGTCTTGATACAGCAAGAAGGACTGCCTACTGAGTTAAATGACTTGCGTCACTTATTCAATTGCTTCCATGAGCAGCTTGGCCTGACGATAAACTAAGTCAAGAAGGAGCTTGACACCTATGGAGCTCAAGTCCGATCGAAACACATCTCATTTCTGCAAAAGCCACGTAAGGAGCATAAACAGTATTATTGCTCCTAACTTTCACCCTAACACAAACCCTACTGCTCAAAACCAGCCAAAGTCACCTAACAACATTTCTCAAGTAATGTCCAAGGATCCTGCCACCTCAATTAATTCTCTCAAAATATTTTATCACAACTGTGGCGGTATGAGGGGTAAATTAAATAAACTAAATATTTATTGACACCAAATCTTGTCACTTCAAGGTTCTTGTAATAACGGAAACTTGGTTAAATGAGACTTTTAAAAATGAGGAAATTGCAATTGGACTATCTATAGAAATGACCGCGGCTACTCCTCCACAGGTCTCTCACGAGGAGGCGGGGTACTAATTGCTATCCATAATTCTCTTTCAAGTGAGCATATACTAACCCCTACTCACAAACTCTTTGAACACCGTATAGTAAAAGTGTATATAGGAAAAAATGTCTTTATGTACTTTGGTGTCATTTACATCCCCCCAAGTTCTAGTGAGTCAACCTTAAATGAGGAAGATAGAGTTATTATTTTTGGTGACTTCAACCGTCCAAATATATAATTTGTCATTGACGAGAATGAAAACTATCTTCTGCCTGTAAGCCTCTCTAGTAGCATAGACTGTACATGTCTAAGTACCTTTTTTAGCAATGATTTACAGCAAGTCTCTGCAACACAAAACCAAAACAGCAAGTGGTTAGACTTAATCTTTACTAACTCGAACGACGAAGTGAGGGTTGGTCCAACCAACGAAGCAGAAAATTTGTTTACTAACAATATCCACCACACAGCCTTAACAGTTATTTTCTCTGATATAAATATCTCTTTTACCCAGTCTTTCAATAACTCCATTGTTTACGACTTCCTTAATGCCTATTACGAAAGCATAATATTTCTTCTAGATGGTATTAACTGGTATTGCGTTCTATCGAACTTAGACTTAGATAGCGCTGTTTCGAGTTTTTATCATTATATTTCTACGGCTATCGAAATGTATGTGCCTAAAATAAGGAAGAACAACAAACTTCCAGAACCTTGACTAAATGCATTTCCCATATATTTGAGAAAGCAGAGAAACAGAATTTACAAACTCCTCAGAAGTACCGCAAATGTAAGCGATGAAATGAGGCTCAGATATGATGAGCTATCGAAGGAGTTCTCTTTCAAATCTGAAGTAGCGTACAAGTTTTACACAAACTTAATTGGAGAAAAAATTGTCCAAAATTGTCCATGCAACTTTTTTGCAGATAATTTTAATGAGGTATTCTGTCCACCAACTACTCAGTCCGATGTATTTCCCTACACTCCGAATTTGCAACATATAGTTGAAAACTTCAATTTGACGAAATAAGACATATCAAGTGCAATAAAAGGCTTGGATACAACCAAGGGACCTGGACCAGACCTAATTCTCCCAACGCTACTTGTGCGATGCTTAGACCATCTACTTGCTCCCTTATAACTATATATGAGGTATTAAATATAGGTATAATAGGTTATATAGGTATAAAAAACTTGACGTTTAGGTGTGGTTCACATTCAACATCGGCCCTTAAAATTTAACCACCCTTTATATTATATTTAACAAATCACTCTCTCTTGGAGTGTTCCCTCTTATTGGAAAGCTTTCCACCTAATGTCAATATACAAAAAAGGTGGCAAAAGTTCAGTTGAAAATTACTGAGGCATAGCAATTTTGTCAGCCATACCAAAGCTATTTGAAAAAATTATTTGCGAAAATCTAACACACCTTATCAATCCGCGACTAAACGAAAAGCAGCACGGTTTTCGAAAAGGTCGGTCCACCACCACTAACCTCATTATAATGGTTTCTGACGTTTTAAGCAAGATGGAGAAAGGAGACCAAACAGATGCTATTTATACTGATTTCAATAAAGCCTTCGATCATGTTGATCACGGCATCTTAATACATAAATTAGAAAAATTTGGTTTCTCTGGACCTTTACATAGATGGCTTTATAATTACCACGTAATTAAATCGCAGGAAGATACCAACTTCGTAAAGTTAAACCTCTCATTTCTTGAGACCTGGTGTACACAAAACAAACTTTACCTCAATGTAAATAAGTGTAACGTGATAAGTTTTTCCCGTAGAACTTATAACTAACTTATAGTTCACAACTACCGCCTCAACCATATCGAATTTAACAGGGTCAATAATATAGTTGATCTTGGAGTGATCTTGGACAACAAACTGCGCTTTAATCTACACTATGATAAGATGGTATCCAGAGCCTGTAAACATTTCGGTTTCATTAAAAGACGAGCATGTGAATTCCAGAATGTGTGGGTTACGACATCCCTGTACTGTGCGCTTGTGCGCCCAATACTCGAATATGGCTGTATTATTTGGAATCCAGCTTTTGAATCCCATTGTGATAGAATAGAATCCATTCAAAAGCAATTCTTACTATTCGCTCTGAGAGAATCTTTTAACCCCCGCGATTATTGTAGCCTTCCAACGTATGAACGCAGACTCAGCCTATTAAATTTGATGCCACTATCAATAAGAAGAACAGTATTGGAATCATGCTTTACTTTCGATGTTCTGAACGGTGTAACTAACTGCGAACACATCTATAACAAGGTATACTCGGCTGTTAACAGAATATCAGCATCATACTGCATATGCAAGTAATGAACCCATCAGCCTTTGCTGTAGAGTATTTAATAATATATCCGACCATTACTCACCTTCCTTGTCCAAATCCTCGTTAAGAGATCTCTATCAAAGTCTCTCTCACTTCCTAACTAACCCAGTCTTTGATCTTTTTGCTTTTCTTCCCCTCTTTCTAGAATGTAAGTGCCTTAAGTATATGCCTCTTACTTTTAATTCTCTTTTTGCCTCTCCTTTTTGGCGTGTTCGTGAAATCATGTCATTCAGGTCGGCGGACTACGCCGACTTTAATTCGCACATCTCCGAACACCAAAACAAGGAAAGAGGAGAAGAAATAAAAAAAGAAATAAAAATAAAATAAAATAAATTAAGTTAGAATAAGGAGTATTCCAAGATAACACTGTGGAACAAATTCAGGTTAGCAAAAGTTAGGTCGATTCTGAGAGTGAGGGGTGAAAATAGAGGCTTAATTAGAAGACCCGTATCGCGGCGTTTGTTTATGTTAGTTCGATTTTTTTTTTTAATCGACCTTCGAACTTTGCAGCCAAATGCCGATTTTCAGCATATTGTTTATATGGTTTTTTGGCTATAACTCGTCGACTAATTGATATTTTTTCAATCTGTAAAAGCCAAATTATTGCTAGAGACCTGTGCAACAACTAAAATTTTTATTTCAGGAAGAAGACTTTCGTGTAGCCTATTGTCTTTAGGCCATTTCCGTCCAATGCGACTATTCCAGTAATGCTGTTTGTACTGGTTTCTTCCTTTAATACCTTCTCCGTATCGTGAATCCCAATCGCACAAAAAATACGGATATTTTGGACGGCCAGATACTGTTAAGCCTGTAATCAATGAAACTATTTTGAGGTCGCAGCAAATGCGCCATTGGTGTTCGTTATATTTGACTTCTTCCAGAATGTGTTTCAAATTATCGAAATTTTCACTTCGAAAAATGAAATTTATTGAAAAAACTGAGAAGCATATTATACATCAAACAGAAAGCAAAAAAAACTTAGTTTTGTGGAAAATATTTTCAAAAATCATTAAAAAAAAATTATTTTTCCAACATTTTGCTTCATAAGCACCACAAAAATTTACTAAATCAATTTTGTAAAAAATTTTAATTCATAATTTAATTAATAATTTTAAAATAAATCAAAGTCATGAAATATTAATTAACCCTGTAGCTCCTAAGAATACGAAAATAGACCCCCCCCCTCCCATACGATTTTGTTCTTAGCTTGACATAACCTTTCAGCTCCGTAAATAGTTGCACTCAATTGCGGGACACCCTGTATATGAAGTAATTGAAATACTACTTAATCGATAGAAATTGATAGCTTAATCATTCAGCAAACACCTCTGCACTTCAGTAGTAAAGACGCACGCCTTGCCCTACGTAGCGTCGAGTCTGTTTCATCACTTCATTGCGATTGACACTTAAAAGAAGCACTAAGCAAAATATCGGTGTGTCCCGTGATTGATGGTTGCAAAGCGTGAAAAATCCCGCTGACACTCTTGTTAAGCTCATATTTTGAAATGAAGCATCAAAAAGCTGGCTCGTGTTAAATAACAGGCGCAGTATCCACACAATCCCGATCAATTGGATCGGCACCTTCGCTCATGTACCCGGGCGGTAGCGTGCCCTTTTTTGGAAACTGCTTCCGTGGTACGCATGCTCACATATAAGCGCAGAGTTCCTCCAGCTTCTGAAACTATAACCTGTTGGAAGCAGAAATAGTCCAATGAAGAAAGGAATAATGAAATTATATCTACCCTCGCAGCGTACTTCTGTTGCGCTCCTTGAATGTAATTAATAGTCCTTTTTTTAATTAACTGGCAATGAAGTTTGGCATGAATCACTTTTGAATTATTTTAAAATCAATTAAAACACCACAAAAAACGACATTTCACAATTTTCCTTTAAAAAACTCTGATCTTTGTTTACATTTTGCTTTCAGATTTTATATTTCAGAATTTATTTGTGTCGACCAGGCATGATTTTTTGGCATGATTTATGTATTTATGTATTTTTCAAAACAGTCAAATAAATGATCTCTTTGATGTATAGAAATTTAAAATTTTTATGCTTTTAAATTCATCTTCAGTAAGTGGAATATTAAATAGTTTTCAATTGGTTATTATAAAGTTATTAAAAAATAATTAAAATTTAACTAGTTTAACAAGTAGTTGAAAATATATGCAGACGAAAGTCAATTGACTTATTTAGCGGACATCACCATACAAAATATGTTAGTTCGTTTTATGGAAAAAAGTCAGCATTTCAACTAGTTGTGGTTGACAAAAAACTACTTTTTCAACTACTTTTAAATTAGTTGATTTTCCTACAGGGAAGTGTGTAGATGAACGCACGATAATGGGAACGCATTTTTATTCCTAGGTGAAGTAACAAGAGAAAACAAACGTTTTTCTGTTTTTTTTCTTATGAGCACTTATTGCAGAAGATAATTTCAGTCTGTTATTTGTGTGTCAAGACGAAAGTTTGTTTGACCATTTCAAAGTGTTATGTGCTATCAACAGTCAACAATTAAATTAGGTGCTATCATTGATATCGACCAGCTTATTAACGAAGTGTACACTCGACGCGATTAACTGTGTTGTGTAAAACAGTGGTTCCCAACCTTTTTCAGCTGGTCACCCACCTTTCCTTATCGGAATACCTCTACGGCCCTCCACGGCCATTGGTCCATGACCTTATTTGTATCGTATCCCTTTCTTATGTTTATATGATTTACCATCAAATATTGCAATTATATATTATACAAGCAGGACCCAGTCGGGGACCACTGGGCTTCGCCACGGACGTTTTTTTTTATTAATAAAAACGAAACCAGTGTTGGCGAAAGTAGCGCAATTTTAATACATGTACAGATCTTATATCTTTCGTACTATCCAAATTTTAATTGTACTTCTATTAATGAACAGCCGTACTACACAAATTTAAAATGTTCCACTATTTGCTCAATTTGAAAAACTCGGATTTAGTTTTTTACTTAATTTTTACTTGCATACCCTTACTCTTGCAAGCAGAACAACTATCTTGAGCCTACACAAAATCACTATTTTCACTTGTCGTCGTAAAACAGTAAAAAATAAAACACTTCAAAAAAAATATATTTTTTGTTCAAAACGTATCTACGTTAAAGCCCGTATCATACTTCATTAAATTGCTCATAGTTTTGTCATTGAAAATGAAGCTTGAAAAGTTCAAATAGTATGAATGCATAGATTGAATTGGTGTGAGTGAGAACGCATATAGTACGAATTGGAGAAAAAAATGTGGGACGGACTGCATTTTCAAGGCATTGTTTTTGCTGTTTCTTTCAATTCGTTCGTCGTTAAGTTTCGATCAAATATTTACAAGACTATTTAAGAAAATTAGATGCTGAATTGGAAGGGATGTGCGTAGCTTAAATTAATTTATTAAATGCAGCTGCTCTTAAAAACACCAGAAATGAAATAGTTACTACTATTATCCTTTTCATACAAAATATGTCTGTCCTGTTAACGCGCCACTTGTTTTCAGATTTTAAAAGTGGACAAAAAAATTCCCGTAATATCATACGGGAAAATTCGTTCACTTGATTTTTAATAGTTAAAAATCTGAAAAGAATTATGACATTTAATTATTTGTGTTATGACATAACATTTGGAAATTGTTTTCTTTTTTGCGTCTTTTCCACTTTTTATAATAAACTGTTTGTTAAAAATGGGCGAAAATTAACGCAGAAATTCCGATTTTAAAATTGTCGTCAGTTTTTTATTATGGCGTGCTTTAAGTATTTTTGTTTTTTTTTTTTGCTAGTTTTTTAAAAGCACTCTACCATGGTACTATAATAAGGTCAATAAATCTTAAAATTAAGGGTTTTTTGTTAGAAAAGCGAAAAAAAAGTGATTTTCGAGAAACCATTCGCATGAAATTTAAATTTACAAAAATAATTTAAATTTAAAATTAAAATTTAAAAATTTAAAGTGAAAAAATTCACATTTTTTGTCATTCAAAATCAACACAACAAATTGGCGATTTTTTCTTTCGAACAAAGTATTAGATATATTTATAAAAACTTGTATAGATTTTTATTTCTTACCAATAACACTATGCGACAAATTTTAGGTTAATGCCTCAGGATGGAAAGATTTAAGCACCCAGCTAAAGTAAACGTATGTTGGAATTTACTTAAATCGACGAAAGGTTTAGGGAATTTAACTTAATATTATTTTTATAGGCATTAAAACTTTTTAAGGTTGATAAAAATTTTTAAAATTTTTTTTTTAGGTTCTATTCTTTTTGTACTGGTTGTTACTGGTTCATACTTCCTTCGGCAAATTAGTTCTAACTGACTTGCTCTACAACTTTGCTGAGCATACTAAATAAGGCTTACATTTAACTTGTCAAGAAACACTTGTAGCGTTAACACTGTAACGAAGAACATATTTTCCCCGTTTAAGACTACTTTCCTATTTACTTGACGTAAGTGAAAATTTATTGAGGTGTTGTTTGATTACGTTGAATGAATAGTTCTGAAATTAAAATGTTCGTCAGATTTTTGATGATAGATTTTTGATGTGCAATGTAAATTTTTAAAAAATAAACAGTTCTAATGTACAACACCTTTTCTTTGGAACTAAAAAAACAAAAAAAAAAAATCTTTGGTGCAACATATACGCAAATAACGAAAATACAAAAAAATCGTCGATGTGATTCTAGCCAGTTTGTTTTGAAAAGTAAAAGATAGAGATCAGAACAACTATGCCATAGGAAGTATGAACAAATTTTTAACCTCTGTCAAGTTACAATCAGTACGAAAATAATATAATCTCAAAAAACTTAAAAATATTCACTTCAACCTGACAAATTTTTAGCTAACTTCACCGAACCTTTTGTGATTTTGAGTATCTTCATATGTCTTCTTCATTTCATCGTGAAAAATTTGTCGCACAGTGCTATAATTTAAATAGCAAATATTTTCTTAGAAAAAATATCGTCTATTTTTAATATCGTCAGAACTTGTCAACTTGATTCTTCTGGAAAAACATTTTAAGATTTTACATGCATACAGAATTGCTCCACCTTTTATACAGTATCGTCAAAACACAAAATATGCCAACAATTTTGAAATAGTTGAATCCTAACACAACTTAAAAATTTCTTCTCTTACGTGCAAAGTAAAAAGATATCTTTACCAAGATTTCAAACTATATAGTTTATTTTCGAGCAAATGTTTCTGCGACTCAATTCGAACATTTTTTTCTTATGAAGTGATCGAAAAAAAGGAACAATTTCAACTCATTGTCAGTAAGTTTTGATTTTAAGCTTTAGTAAAAGTTCTAGCTAAGGCCTGCGTTTTACTTTGGATTTCGCATTAAAAACAAATTTTAAGAGTGCAAACTGAAATTTTTGTGCAAGAAAACTATAAGAAATATACATTTAAAATATAGTTTGCGAATCTTGTTTCAAAGATACTTAAAAAAAGACCGTTAATAAAAAGCTTTGGCTACATATAAATGCCAAATATATACATTTATTTCAAGAAAAAGTTTGAAATTATTTTAACCATACTACCTCCTATTACTCAAAAACCTACTACTCAACTACTCAACTCAACTCAACTACTCAAAATAAATTCAAATCATGCTGTTTTAAGTAAATAAAAAAAAAATGAATATCTCGTACATTAATGACCTTTTTCGTTAAAAAAAATTTAAAAATATGTAATTTTTGCCCAAAGCTATTGTTTGAAACAAATTGGACCATAAATTTGGCAATAATTCAACAATGGCTCTACCTAGCGGCACAATTTTTTGCAAACGTAGTTCCCTTATCCTTAATATTTATTTCGAATATGAGCCAAATCTATATATATAAAAATGGATGTATGTATGTGGGTATGTGGATATGTGTGTATATCACGTATAGACTCCAAAACCATCGAACCAAACGTTATGAAATTTTTAGGGATATTGAAGCAACATTCTGGAAGTGTTGCTGTGAAGATTGGTTTTGATTAGACAAGGGGGCGTGGTACCTCCCATACAACCCAAATTGGCTCTATCGTCCACAAACAAAAAAAAAAATGATATATATCAGACGGTTTAAGTCATATAACACTAAAATTTGGTAAATTTGTTCAGGTGGTTACTTTCGGTGACTGTACAAAAAATGAGCGTGGCCGAACTATATCTACGCCCACTATTCAGAAATCATTTTAATTCGTGAGATGTTAAAGTGTTGACAGTGAATCTTGGTATGCAGGTGCTATGGGTCCAAGTGGCAGTCATTATGTAAATATGAACGTTGTCATGCCCACTTTTACCACCCACAAATCAGTAAAAATGCTTTATATCAGACGGCTTTTGCCGTAGAAGACTAAGATTTGATAATTTAGTTCGTATGGTTACTGTTGGCCAATGTACAAAAAATGGGCATGGCCGCACAATATCTACGCCCACTTCATCGAAATCATGGTTATTCCTGAGTTGTACACGTTTTGATAGTCAATCTTGGTATGCAGGTGCTATAGGTCCAAGCGGCAGTCACTATGTATATATAAACGTTGTCACGCCCACTTTTACAGCCCACAAATCAGTAAAAATGCTTTATACCAGACGGCTTTTGAAGTAGAAGTCTAAGATTTGATAATTTAGTTCATTAATCACTGTTCGCAACTGTTAACAAATGGGCGTAGTCGCAACATATCTATGCCCACTTTTTCGAAATCATGCTTATTCTTGAGTTGTACACGTTTTGATAGTAACACTTGATATGCAGGTGCTCTAAGTGTCAGTCAATATATATAAATATAAAATTTGCCACGCCCACTTGTACCACCCACAAAAAAAAACCAAACGAAATGGCCAATTTCAGCCCTTGAAAGCACTTTGACCGAGCTTCTTATGGTCAATTGTGTTGTGCGTGTTGTGGAATGTTTAAACAAAAATGATTGAAAACTGGACCTACATGTTTTATGCCGACTCCGAACGGCTTATGTTCTGAAGAAGCTTTCCATGGCAGCTTTTTTTCTCTGAGGTTTGCTATTGTCTGCAGAAAGGGTGACGGCCGAACAGAAAAATTAATTCAATTGAAAAACTTTTCGTGTCAAGTGGGATTCGGACTAGGGTTCTCTCGCGTATGGGCCACACCTTCTACCCACTACGCCACGGCCGCTACTTGGTTTTTTTTACCAACAAATAAATAGAACTTCTATAAATCAGACGATTCTCATCGTTAAATATAATTTTAATCTTCAGCAATAATTTTATTTAATTTATTTATTTATTTATGTATTATAATTAATTACAATTCAACAATTATAACTAAGTAAGCACTAGCTGCCGGGGCTATCGGTTAGAAATAATTTTATTTCCTGAGATGTGAACGTTTTGATAGTCAAACTTGGTATGTAGGTGCTATGGGTGCAAGTGTCGGTTACTTTTTATATAAATTTTGTCACGCCCACAAATCCGTACAAAGTATATAAATCAAAATTTACAGTAAAAGAATAAAATTTGGTAGATTAGTTCATATGGTTACTGCCAGAACCCTTAAAAAAATGGGCGTGTCGCACTTTATCTACGCCGACTTTTCCGAAATCATTGTAATTTCTGAGCTGTACGCGTTTTGATAGTGAAACTTGGTATGTAGGTGCAATGGGACCAAGTGTCGGTCACTATATATATATATAAGTCGCACATGCCTACTTTTTCTGCTCATCTATCTATCTGTAAAAAATGTATGCATGTATACTAAGGTTCCTCACAAAAAAAAGTTATTCGGGTCGGTTCCTCAAAATAATGCTTTATGTTATGATGATTCCCCAAATATTTCGACTGTAGCGATAGCCAGCCATGAGCTGGAATGGTTTGAATTAAAAAAAAAAAAACAAAAACGAATGGCCATTTCAGCCCTTGAAAAGAATTTGTCCGAGCTTCTTATGCGTGCGTGTTGTGGAATGTTTGAACACAAATCATCGCGAACTGGATCTACAAGTTTTATACCGACTCCGAACGGCTTATGTTCTCAAGAAGCTTTTCATGCCAGTTTTTACTCTCTGAGGTTTGCCGTTGTCTGCATAGAGATGATGGCCGAACAGAAAAATTAATTCAATTAAAAAATCTTTCTGTGTCAGATGGAATTCGAACCTGGGTTCTATGGCATACAAGTCACGCACCTCAACTAGTATGCCACGAAATGGTTTGAAATATGCTCTAAAATCGAGTTTTTTATAAAAATATTTACTGGTGTGGTAGTTAAAAATAACAAACGGTCAGAAATAATAGTAATGAAAAAGTTCTTCCAAGCTGCACCAATAAATTTAAAATTTTTACGGTCGGACCAGAGATAATGCAGATTTCCTTTAATTTTTTAACTTTTTTTTTATGTTATTTGCACTAAAATACATTATAAAATGATAAAATAAATTATCTATTGATGATAAAATATAGCGCAAAGTGAATAACTAAATTGCATGAAATTACAAAAAAATTTACACATTTTTTACATTTTACAATTTATTTGACTAAAAGTAGTATAGGAAAAGATTCGTTTGAATTTTAGTGAAAATAATATGAAAAAAGTTAAAACAATCCATAAAAATCCGCATTATCTTTGGTCCAACGGAAAAAATTTAAGATTTTTTGATGCAAAAATGGTTTTCATTACTCTTATTTCTGACCGTTTGTTTTTATTCTAACTACCATACCAGCCAATATTTTTAGTCGAAATATTTTGCTCACTAATTAAATGTGACTCTTTGAGGCTACGCAATATATTTAGAGTGCGTAGCAATAACAACAACAAAAATTCTATTATCATCGCTAGGCTGGCGTCTGCTTATGAGCGAGGTTGTCTGTTCAAAGCTATTGCTGCATTTCGCAAAACTAGCAAGCGGCACCTCATACTCAGTGACATCGGATGTGGAGGTAGTGAAAGGTAGTGAAAGATTTTACATAAACGAAAGTTTGACGAAAACAAATCGAATGATAATGCAATATGCTGGTCAGTTAAGGAGAGCTAATAAGCTTGCTGCTGTTTTTACCTTACGCGGGAGAGTATTTGTGCGAGCAACTAGAGATGGTGAGGCAAAACTAGTAAACAACAAAGAATGCGTTGACTGCGTCGCTGGATTCATAAGTTAAGATAAGATTTTTATATTGCCATAATTGTTTATTTTAAAAGTGTTTGCAATAATGTGTATCATATGTTTTTGTACTTCGCCTTATTTTGTCTTTATTTATTCTTATTTTCTAGCTAAATCGCCTTATTTTGTCTTTATTTATTCTTATTTTCTAGCTAAATCTTTGTTTTTTTCTCTCTCTCAATATCTGTATTTTTTTAACCTAATCTATTCTATTTTATTAAGCTATATAATGGTTTTAGTTGGTTCGTTGAATGTTTATTGTGTTATATTCTAATACATTATCTAATGGTGCTGTTGATAATCATAAGGCTCTCATCAATGTTCTGTGTAAGCAGCGCACTGGGTTAAATGTGGTTTATTTTAATGCTAGGAGCCTAAATGGTGTAAAGTTTGACAATTTTAGATATATCTTTGAGAACTCGTCTGTGGATGTAATTTGTGTCGCAGAAACTTGGTTTAAGAGCGAATTTCCCGATTCACACTACAAAATAAATGGCTTTAAAATTTTGCGCAACTATAGGCTTGGTAGAAGAGGTGGTGGTGTGGCTGTGTTTTGTAAGTCCAATCTTAATGTTAAATTTGTGAATAAAAATATGTCTGATGATGTCTGTGAGTTCCTTAATGTTGAAATTTTTGATAATAATTTGAAAATTTTAGTTTCTTGTGTTTATAATCCGCTTCGTTACCATAGCACAGAAACTTTTTTTTTCAGATTTAACCAGTAAAATTATTGATTATGATTTTGTTTTTGCTTGTGGTGATTTTATTATTAATCTGTTGCTTAATGACACTGTCAGTGAAAACTTCAATTACCAATCTTCTATGTGTGGATTGAATATTTTGAATAATATTGTTCCCACTCGTTACATGCATGGTTGTGAGCCAAGTCTGCTTGATGTTTGTCTAGTCTCTGATAGTTCTCTTCTTCTTAAATTTGATCAAATAACTTTCTTGTCTGATCATGATTTACTTTTCTGTTGTCTTGATATTCATCTAGGTAGAAAATCTCCTGCAAGTTTCTATTATTATGACTTTAAATCAATAAACTCCTCTGCCTTATTTCAAGACCTAACTACCGTGCAATGGAATGATTGCTGGTTTTATGAATAGGTTGATGATAAACTTATGGTTTTCATGGAGAAGTTAAATGTTATATTTGCCCGTCATGTTCCGTTGCGTAGTGTTCAAGTTTCAAATAATTGTTGTCCCTGGTTCACGAATCGTGTTTTAGTTGCAATTAGACTAAGAAATAAACTGCACTCAAAATTAATCCTTCTAATGCTAACTGGGATGACTTCAGAAGAGCTCGAAATGCTGCTACTGTCATGATCAGACAAAGTAAGATAAATTTCTTTAATTCTAAGCTAAGCTCAAACTTAAATTCTAAAATGTTATGGCAGAACATTAAAAGATATAGAGTGTTTAACAAAAATAACAATGAGTGCACCTTAAATCCTGATGAGCTAAATCACTTCTTCTTAGCAAACGGAAGCCCTGTCTTAGCAAGCAGTGTTAACAGTGGTGAGTTGCCAGTATTGATAAGTAACTCTCTGTTTCCATCCTTTGAATTTACTGCTGTAAGAGAAGACTATGTTGCTAAGTGCATAATGAATATCAACTCAAATGCTGTAGGAATTGACGGAATGCCTATTAAGTTTGTTAAGTTAGTACTGCATTTTATAATATCCCCTTTTACTCACATCTTAAACCATTGTTTAACATCTTCTCAATTTCCCGAATTATGGAAGGCTGCCACGGTCTTGCCTATCGCAAAATCTTCATCTGCCTCTGTACCTAATGATTATAGACCTATACGTATATTGCCAGCTCTGGGAAAAGTCTTTGAACGTATTATGGTCAACCAAATTTCTGAATACCTAACATCAAATAACTTATTATCACCGTTGCAGTCAGGTTTCAGGACTGGACACAGTTGTGCTACTGCTGCAGTTAAAATTTTCGATGATATCAGAATTTCTTATGATCAGAATTTTTTAACTCTGCTCTGCCTTGTTGACTTCTCCAAAGCCTTCGATTCCGTCAATCATTCACTCCTTTGTAATAAGCTCAGTAACTACTTTCAGTTTGGTTCTAGCTCTGTTAATCTTATATCAAACTATTTGAAAGGTAGAGTTCAAAGGGTTAAAGTAGGAAACGTATATTCGTCTCTTAGAGCAGTTGAAACTGGAGTTCCTCAAGGGTCTATCCTGGGCCCACTTCTCTTCTCTGTATTTATCAACGATATTTTCTCTGTTTGTAAATATGCTTCTGTCCATGCTTACGCCGACGACATTCAACTATATCTCTCTCGACCTACCGGACTCTTAGAGGACTTGACCTATCGACTGAACTACCACAAGCTTGCTCCTCATTAATCCCTTAAAATCTAAAGTTTGCCCATTGCTAGGAATGACTCATGCTTCATTGATATCCCTCCCTTGTTTATTGGAGCTCAGCAACTTGAATTTGTGTTTAAAGCGAAAAACCTAGGATTTATTATCAACTCTAAACTGACTTGTACCGACCACATAAACATCACTATAGGAAAAATTTACGGGACTTTACGTTACTTACGCACTTCTTCAAACTTCACTCCTCTTGAAACTCGTCGCAGACTAGTTGTTCAACTAATAATGCCTCACATTACTTTCTTTGACGTCGTATATAGCCAGCTTGATTCGCAATCGCAGCATAAACTTCTTGTAGCATTCAATAACGCGGCTAGGTATGTGTATGGGGTCAATCTCTATGATCATATTTCACAAAGAAGTAAAGATATTCTTGGCTGTGGTTTATTTGATTACTTGAAAGCTCACAATACTATATTCTTACACAACATTATACATACCCAAAGCCCAGATTATCTATTTGTTAAACTACAGTTCTTCCAGTCGGAACGCTCGACTAATCTTATTGTTCCTAGGCATAACTACCTTAATAGTAGCAGATTTTTCTTTATCAGCACCATTAGGCTATGGAATGCACTACCCAACTCTCTAAAACAAATATCTTCTCGAACCAGCTTCAAATATGCCATTTTCAATTATTATAAAACTTTAAATCAATAAACCTATGTTACTATTTTCACTGCTAATTTTCTTACCTCATGTTTTCTCAAATCTGACTGTCTCTCTCTCTCTCTTATAATTTAACTATGAATATTTGCCTTATAATTGTAATCAAATATTTACTTTATTTTACTTTTAATTAATTTTTATAATTTCTTATTTTTAATTGAATCTCATAATTTCGATGTAATATTAGTTTTAATTTACTTTAAGTTACTTTTTCAATGTTCATGTCTTATGTAGTACTAAAAAAGACTCAGTCTTATTGTACACCATAATAAATAATAAATAATAATAATAATAATAAATAGTAAGTATTTTCCTCGGGAAAAATAAAAGTTAAAAGATATTTTGGGGATCATCATAACATAAGCCATGGATTATTTTGAAGAACGAGACTGAACAATTTTTTTTCCTAAAGAGCGTGAGGCGACTTAATGTATATACGTATGTGGGTATATGTGCATATCACGTAAAGACTTCGAAACCGCTAAGCCAATTTTTTTATCAAAGCGTATAGAGGGTTCCTGTGAAGTCTGGTGCCGATCGTAAAAGGCACCTTAAATACACCTAAAATTTTCGATATCCAACAGTTTTGGAATTATAGGTCGCACAGCCTCGGAATTCAGAATTCGACCTCAATTTACACATGTCGTTCCACTGGTAACATTTTATGTGTTGGACGAAAGGCGTGGTTTTTTTTCCACACCCAAAATTTTCGGTATAGCTTTCGAAATAAGTCACACATTAATGAAACTCGGTAAGAACTTACTATAAAAGCATGGCTTCACTAAAGCTACGGCCTCTGTTAGGGGATAAGCGCTGAGCGCAGCGAAGCGCGCCGGGTATAAGCTAGTCAGACTATAAATAAGGTTTTTGATAATAATTCAACACTGGCACCACCTAGCGGAGCAAGTTTTTGCAAACAAAGCTCGCTTACTCTTGTCAATATATAATTCGAATATGAGCCAAATCGGACTGTAAATACGATTTTTTGTAATAGCATGACTCCAGCGCCATCAAGGAGGTATATTTTTGCGTGTAAACCTTGTCCTGGTAACTACAAGATAAAAAAAAAAATTAACCAAATCGGCTTAACCCTTCTCAATTGATGCGGCAACATACGTGTAGCATTTGATTTTTGTGTATATTGATAAATACAGATAGATATATAAATGGGTGGTAAAAGTAGGCGTGGCAAAATAAATACACATATTTACCGCCATTTAGACCCATAGCACCTTCATACCAAGTTTCACTACGAAAACATATACAATTAAGGAACTATAATGATTCGTAAAAGTGGGCGCATATATAATCCGACCACGCCCATTTTTAGAAAAGTTACCGACAATAAGCATACGAACTAAATTACTAAATTTTAGTCTAATACGACCAAAACTGCCTGAAATATATAATATTTATTGATGTGTGGGCGGTTTAAGTAGGCGTTGAAAGTCTAACAAAGCCTATCACGATATCGTCTAAATCGTTTCAGTGGTTCTCGCGTGATTGTGGATCATCCGTTTATTGTCACAACGCTTTTATATAATACTTAGTATATGTATTGTAGATAGATTGCAAATATATATATTAATGTGCCTCGACCTCCCTCAGAGATTGGAAAAAATTTTACGAAAAACTAACCCTACAGCTACGTAAGCAAACAGTTTCACTATTTCCTTACGATTGGCTCTTTGCTGCAAACAGAAATGAGTACCATAGAGAGCAAAAAATAAAGAGAGAAAGAAAAATATTAGTGGTATTCAATGAACGACGTATTTGTGATGTACACTGCGTATGTGTGGTAAGTTGTATGAACTTACGGCACATACGCTATTTACACCACAAATACGGCGTTAATTGAATACCACTATTGTGTTGTGTTATACGAACTAGACGTCTGCACGACGTCTGTCATACTTTTAAAAGAAAGTGAACAAAATAAACTAAAAATAAAGTTGACCTTTTTAGACATGATTTTTTTAACTTGATCTTCATATCTATTTCGAGCTGTACAGCAAAATCTACTTGGTGTACTTGCTATGTTTTGAAAAGACAAAGTAGTCTGCATGAAAAATAACTATGCAACCAACCCAAAGTTGTGTACACACTCTGTTAAGATCCAACCGGATGTTGCACACTACTCGCTTCAGCCTGTGTTAGATTAGAAAGTACTGTACACAAGAAAGATACTATAAAATGTGGTATAGTACGAAAGTGCGCACTTTGCTGCAGGCAAAACAAATGCCCTGTAGGAAAATCAACTAATTTAAAAGTAGTTGATAAAGTAGTTTTTTGTCAACCACAACTAGTTGAAATTCTGACTTTTTTCCATAGAACGAACTAACATATTTTGTATGGTGATGTCCGCTAAATAAGTCAATTGACTTTCGTCTGCATATATTTTCAACTACTTGTTAAATTAGTTATATTTAAATTATTTTTTTAATAACTTTAAAATAACCAATTGAAGACTATTACTGATGGCCTAAAGTTAATAATATTTGATGAAATAACATGGTTAAATATATATAAACTTGTAATCTAATAAAAATTTGCAATTAAAACATGTCAAAATCAGAGTAGTTGCCGCCTTAATATAATTCAAATTAGTTTATCAATCACTTGTTTTTAAGTAGTATTTCAATTTCTTCATATATAATGCAATGAAAAATATTTAGAATTGAAGTGGATTTAGATTTTACTGTCACGATCACAAACACAACAAGAAACAAATGATGCCTTCGTTTTATAACGGAAATTCGAAAAAGAATTTTATATCGAGCAGAGTTTTTTTTGTTTGAAAAACGAATGCAAGAAATCAAACTTCCTTTTTAAATACCGTTAAATTCCTTTTTAATACGTTTTTAATAACGTTTGCGATTGAAAAACATAGATGGAAAGAGAGAGTTTTGTCTTTCTCTCACATCTCTGCTTGCTTCGGTTTTTGGTGCCGTCAGCAACCTGCAAAAGATCGTTAAAAATAGTTACTTTGATTGTTTTTGTGTTCACGATTCAAAAGCTTAACAGTAAGAAGAAGTTTTTTCTATTTGAAAAACAAAACATTCTATTTTGCTTTTATCTCCATTTCTACTTGCTTCTGTTTATGTTACTGTTTGAATCGGAGTGCTAAAACAAAAAAAAAAAAATCAAACATACTTTTTGTGATCTTAACCATTATGTGACTGACGAGGTACCCGGGTACCTTTTGCAATTTAAAACAAAGATTTGATCATTAATAACCAAGCTAAAGGGCCTAGTTAAATTGTTTTAAATTGTAGAATTCACGAAACATTGATCTATCTGATCATTAAAGCACTTACACGCTATTTTTCTACATAAATTATATGAAAGTACCCGGGAACCTCGTCAGTGTGATCAAGATTTTTTTCGTCAGTCACATAACGGTTAAGGAGAAACAAAAATAAAGGAAAATACTTTTCTTTAGAGTTTGTTCGCGATCCCTGACGTCCATAGACAGAGAGAATATCCGTTTTCACATGTACGCCTGCCTTGTAGGCCTAAGGACCGAGGGTATAAGTTCATGGAAAGGATGACCAGTACTTAAGTGTTCACCCCATCACGGACCCGTTTGTGGCATGCAATGCACAAACACACGATCATCCGGCAAGGCTAGCACGAACTGGAAACCCTTCCATAAACAGTGCCCTGCCATTGAGAGCACTACAATTCGAACATATTATACAAATTGTATAACCATGGAACCGCAAAGCTTCCAATAGCAGTACCAGTTTAACTACCTGTAGTGACGTACCTTCATTGTCATCTACTGGTTAAGACCAGACCTACCCAATCTCTTACATACTAAGCAGGTATGCCAGCCCGGTCGTCCTACTGCGCGACCCCGCCGGTCAATCTAGACCTGTGTAGCATGTACACAACCACAGGCAGCACGAGCCTCCCCGAAGGGCCAACCCATGATAGTCACCTGAACAACTCTGTCCCGTCAAAGAAGCTCCACAACATCCCAGCAAGGAGACACAAAACTCATTTGAGTTTTTGTATTTGGCCGTGTCCAATTAGAGCATTTAATTATGCATGACCAGCAACTTCAATCCAGGCATGAAATTTATATTCACTTACCATGGAAGAAGTGCCTATTACCTCTGTTTACACAACAAGCAATACATCGAATATATGTGCATTCATTCAATACACCTCAATTCATTCACCCAATTTTACAACTCTCATATGTCTCCTTGCCATGGATAGATAGGGTCGTCCTCTTTGACGAGTATGACTATCCCCGTGCTAGCATGTTTTTAGGTCCATTGCTATACCTTCGCAGGTTTGTCTCATATCGATATATCGAATATGACCTGCTACCAAGATGGGCGACACCCCAAGCTCTTGGTTGGCTCTAAACTTTTTACGGTATGGGAGGTATCCCATAACCAACCCTCCTCCTTAACCTGGCTTGGGACAGGCAGGTTTGCGTCCAAAGACCCTCCGCTGGCGGAGTTACATAGACAAAAAAAATTTGTCAATGCCACCTACAAAAAATTACTTTTAGTCTATTTTATGACGATTTCCAAAATATTTTGGATGTCATTAACCGCCAGTGAGCTAAACCATTTTTTAATAAACTCCAAAAATCATGTTTTTCGTAAAAATTTTGGCTGGTGTGCTTGTCTAGATCTTAAAACACATAGTGAATTGAGTATGAATAAATGAATATGAAATGCCGAGCGTCTTATGATCAATTGTGTTGTGTGTGTTGTGCAATGTTTGAACACAAATGATCGAGAACTGGACCTACATGTTTTATGCCGACTCCGAACGGCTTATGTTCTCAAAAAGCTTTTCATGGCAATTTTGTACTCTCTGAGGTTTGCCATTGTCTGCAGAGAGGTGACGGCCGAAGAGAAAAATTAATTGAATTGAAAAAACTTTCTGTGTCAGGTGGGATCAGGGTGGGCGTATGGACCACACACTCTATCCACTGCGCCATGGCTGCCACTTCCCATTTAAACTACAAATTAAAAAAAAAAAACAGTTTATTTTGCAACAAACACGTACTACAAAAATTTTGTAAGCAATGACAAATAATTCAGTTTAAATGGTAATTACATCGATTAACTCTTTCTAGGAATAAATAGAAGTAGTTTAAACCTTTCCAACAATTTCTTCACATCGAGTATAGCACAAGCTAGTAAGGATGGAGCTTCGACAGGGCACCGAAGCTAAAATACCCCCCGCTGCCATATTGGAGTATATTCGAAGTCTTTAGCCACGACATACATAATGACATTCAGTTTTATATATCAACGAAAGTTTTCCTATTTTGATGACGTCACTTTGCATAGAAGGTAGGCGTGGTTTTGATCCGATTTTGCTAAATATCATAGAGACGTTTCATATTATATATCAAAGCTTATGTGCAAAATACCAAGACATTTCTTTAATTTTTGTGGATTTTTAAGAGAATTTACGTTTAACATTAAGCCACTTTGTATGGGAAGTGGTCGTAGTTTTCATCCGATTTTCCCATATATCATACAGATGGTTTTTATTGGATATCAAAGCTTATGTGCAAAATTTTAAAAGATTTCTTTAATTTTTGCAGATTTTAAAGACATTTTACGGTTAATATAATCACTTTTTATGGGAGGTAGGAGTGGTTTTCATCCAGCTTGGCCCATTTTCAAACTTGATCTTCCTTTTTTAAAAATAAACTTATATTTTAAATTTCATCGCGATAACATTAAAATTGCGGCTGTAATCGTGTCGACAGACGGATAGACAGTCGGCCACACGGAAATCGACTCAGGAGCTGATGCTGATCAAAAATATATATATTTTTCTATACCTGCCACGCCGCCTTCTTGGCGTTACAAACGGAATGACAAAGTTAATATACCCCTTACGCAGTACGCGTTGGGGTATAAAATTAATGGAGTTACATATTTGGATTTTAGTGAAAATAACACAAAAAAATATCAAAAAATGCAAGAAAATCAGCATTATCTCTGGTTAAGCTGTAAAGACTTAGAAGAACTTTTTAAGTACTATTATTTCTGACCGTTGTTTTTTTTTTAACAACCACACCAAACGCAAATTTTACGAAAAACATGATTTTTGGAGGTTATTTAAAAATTGTTTAGCTCTCTGGCGGTTATCGTGACAGCCAAAATATTATGGGAATCGTTATGAAATAGATCAAGGTTCACTTTTAGTCGATGACTAAATACATTTTTAAATTTTATTTAAAATTTAAAATTTTTATTTTTCGAGGCACCCTAATATATATATTAATTATTTACTTTGGTGGCCATAACAACCCGTGTTCGGGTTTCGGCCGACCTCATCAGCGCCTCTGCTTTGCGCGCGCCTTCTCCAATCGGATACACCAAGTGCGGTTAGGGCTTAATCGGCCTGGTCCATCCATTGGAGGTATGGTCTCCCTCGTCATCGTTGACCAACCACCCTCGCCTCGAACACCTTTATCGCTAGAGCTTCGTCGTCCATACGATGGACATAACCCAGCCAGCTTAGTCGCTGCACAGTTATGCGCCGAACTACAACAATGTCTTCGCAGAGCTTATACAGCTGGTGGTTCATTCGGATGCGATAGTCATCGCCGACTCGAACAGGACCGAAGTTTTTGCGAAGAACTTTTCTCTCGAACACCCCCAGAGCATCTGGGTCAGTTTGCGAAACAACCCATTCATCAGCGCCATAAAGCAGCACAGGTAGAACGATCGTCTTGTAGAGCGTTAGTTTTGTCGATCGAGAGAGGGCTCTGGATCTAGAGCGCAACTTAGTTGCTTACTGAGCCCGTAGTAGCACCTATTGGCAATTATTGTCCTTCGCTTTATCTGCAGGCTGACTTCGTTGTTGTTATTAATGACGGTGCCAAGGTATACGAACTCCTTGACTACTTCAAAGTTATAGCTGCCGGATGAAACTTGGGAGTCTAAACGCAGCGCTCTCTTGTTTATAGACAGCATATACTTTGTTTTACCCTCATTTATCGTCAAACCCACTTTGGCAGATTCCTTCTCGATAGCGGTGAAAGCAGCGGCAACATGTCGGTTATGCCGACAATATCAATATCATCAGCGTACGCAAGAAGCTGGGCACCTTTGTAGAAAATGGTGCCATAACGATGCACACCGGTCTTTCATATGATGCCCTCCATATTGAAGGTTTCGGAGAGGTCAATTCCTACCTTGACGCAGCTGCATGTGTTGCTCAACGTCAACTTGCAAAGTTTTACCAATTTTGCAAGTATGCCGAGCTCAGACATTGTTGCGAATAGGTAATCCCTTCTCGGGCTATCGAACGCAGCTTTATAATCAACAAAGACATGATGTGTTTCAATTTAGTTTTCATGGGTTTTTTCCAGGATTTGTAGTAGTGTAAAAATTTGGTCTATGGTAAAATATTGGTCCAATCAGTGTTTTTGTATTCGGTGATAAAAGTCCACGGCGATTTTAATGCGAAGGGAAGGCATATTTGGCCCCACTCTCGGTCAGTTTCAGTCTTGACGAGACCACCGCGAACAACGGTCTAAGCTGATCGACTGCGCCGCGGCACGAAACGTGTTAGTGAGTAGCACCAGATTTAAACACCTCGACATCCACAAGGCCACCTGGCTATCTCCGAATCAAAAAATGCAAAACCAAATTGATCATGTTGTAATCGACTCAAGGCGTGCCTCCAGTGTTCTAGATGTGCGCACGTGTCGGGGGTTCAAGATCCGCACGCTATTATGCAAGGTGAAGAACATACGCACAGGAATGCAACGAATGCTAGATGTCGCTTAGCTGCAATTGCAACGAACTGCCGAGTCCTATTCCGCTCAACTCTCGGTTAAGCTCAACCAACGAAGATCTGAACCCGACGACGCCAGCGGACCTTGGGCTCATATATCCCACTCCATGCGCGCTGCCGTTAAAGAAGTCATTGGTTTCCGGCGGCCGCAACCTCAGAACCAATGGTACGATGAGGTGTGTCGCATCGCGACAGCAGTAAAAAACGCCGCTTATAGAAAAACGCTGCAGTTAGCTGCAACGCGAGCCGTGCGAAAAAATTACCGCGAAGAGAGAAAGAAAGTGAGGCGCCCTTTTAAACGCAAAAAAAGAGAGCAGGAAAAGCGTGAGCCAGAGGAACTCGATATGTACCAGGGCAAGAAGGATGCTCAAAAACTCTAACAGGTTGAGCGTCTAGCCCAAGGTTTCAAGCCCGGAACATCCTTACTGGCGACAATTGCACCAATACCGCCTCCCAATTGGTGGGATCAACGATGACAGAGTGGAAGTACCACCACCTTACCATGAAGAGGTTCGAGTTGCTATCCAACGACTCAAAAACAATGAAGCAGCGGGTGCTGATGGCACCAGCGAAATTTGCCCTATACTTAAGAAAGGAGGTATCAGTCTTATTTCCATCGCATATAAGGTTCTCTCAAGCATACTGTGTGAAAGATTAAAGCCAAATATATATATCATATTTCGAAAATTAATTCAGCGGTCTATTTTGCATAAGCATAAAATACTGGTGTTAATTTTCAAGAATCTTAATTGATCTAAAAAATTTAATTTGAAATGATTGAAAAAATACCCTTGAAATTACACAGAAATTGCAAAAACTGAATGATCTACTCGTAAAAATGTGATTTCAGGGGAAATTTTGGAATAATATCAAATCGAATTCTTTAAAATCATTTGAGGTATTTCATAATTAACGCCAGTATTTTATACTTACTTGGATAGGTGGCGCTTACAACCGTAAGTCGGTTTTGGCCTGTTGTAAGAAATTCTGCCAGCCATTTCTATTTTGCGCTTGCTGGCGCAAAGTCAGGTTGTCTCTACTTGGTCCTTCGAACGGAAATGCGGTCCCCCTCTTCTGCGTTGACCGCCACTGGGTACCGAATCGAATATTTTTTCCACGGTAGTTGGCACAAATAGTGGGATCGCCTTCTTATGGATTGGGCAGAGTACACTGAGGTTTGGAATGCATTCTTCCGACTATAATCTGCATAGAAGCTTGTAAATGCATTTAAATAGAGCTTCGCCTCCGTTCTTAAACAGCTCAGCGGGTAAACCATCGGCTCCCGCGGCTTTGTTGTTCTTAAACCGTGTTATGGCTATGGTACTTCATTAAAGTCGGGCAGCGGAACTTCGGGCAGCTGTCATCCATAATTGGGGTTTCCGGGATATCATCTCTATTCGCGGGATTGTTGTCATCATCGCTATTCAGAAGACTAGTGAAGTGTTCCCTCCATAACGTCAGTGTACTCTGGATATCTATCACTGAATTTCCGTTTTTATCCTTCTGGAAGAGGCCCCGGTTTTGAATCAATCGGCCTAGCTTCTTATATTTTCAAAGAATTTTCGGATCTCGTGCCTGTCACCACACATCTCAATCTTCTCACACTCGCGTTTTTCTGCCTCTCTTTTTTTCCGCCTGAAAAGACGTCTCTCGTTCCTCCTCTTCGCTCTGTATCGCTCCTTTATTTATGCTTATGTGCAATCACCAGTATTTTATGCTTACGTAAAATTGGGTGCTGAATGCATTTTGAAATGAGATTTTTAATAAATGTGAAATTGAAGTCAACAACAGTACTTTTTTCCATCATTTTTCAAACTAATTCGTTCCCCACGTACAAAAGAATGCGTACAAAGAAAATTATATGCTGTAGGATTGTAAGTAATGTAATGTAAATTAGAATATATTTGGACAAGAAATTATTATTTTTTTCTTTGAAGTCGGTTATTTATTTGACATTTCTTTATTTTAGTTCCTGAAAATTAGCAATGAAGTCCTTTTTCATTGCTTTGTAATAAAAAAGTTTTTGAAGTGCGTGTACCACTTGCAGAACCACAACTTTCGGCGTGATCGTTTATGACTTTGATCAGAGAACGAAAATAAACAATAACAAATCGTTCCATTTCGTTACGTTTTGATCTTTCAAGCGTACGAAACAAAACCGATTGAAATAATAAAAGAACGATTGAGCCATTATACAATGATAAGGTAGGGCCGCTGCGTTGAGTGCTCTCACGCGTCAACGAAGAGTGGATAATGAGAAGCAACATTAATGTCAAAACGACGAATTTCGTAGAAATTGCAAATGAAGACAATATTTTATGTTTCCAACTTGCAAACAGTGCGGTCGCAGGTGTTAAATTTGTTCTAATTTGAGTGATATAAAAAGTGTAATAAAAACTATAAAATGTGAAAGAAGTCTTAAAATTGCAAAAAAACCTGTAACAGTTTTAACATAAAAACAACTGCGAAACGTGAGCATAAAGAAATTCGCGATGAACAGCTGATTTTGACATCAATGTAGCTTTATTCTGCTTTCTACTCCATTCCTCTCCGTGATGACCTTACCTTATAATTCTGCCATGGATTTCTGCCAACGACTTTGTACCACTCCCTAAGAGATCGATTCGGATATCGTTTCGTTTCTTCCTCGGTGCGCAAGTAATTTTTATTGGCAATCCAGCGGCTTGTACTTCCAAACAAACTTATACTTAAAATAATCGTAACATTAATAATTCGTAAAAAAGTCTATGAAAAACCATATCTATTTTCGTGTAAACTAGTTTTATTTATTTAATATTAAAAATTCTTAAATAATTATTGTGTCTAGCAGAAAAAATTTGTCCATTCAATATATACCCAAATTTTCTTTTGCTTTCCTTATATTTTCTCATGGTTTCTGATAGTTTTAAAATCGAGTCGTGACCCACTTGTAACTCTCCGTCGCAAACCACTGGTAGGGAACCGCTAGTGTAGAAAACAATGGGAAGCGAAAATATCTGGTATTTACACAAGAATAGTAAATTGCATTCAGTTGCTTTTCTGCTGCTTGGTGCGGGTTACTCGAAGATTATTGCACGGTCAATCATTTGACATTAATCTATAGCATACCATCTATCTATCGATTGTATTATATAAAAATGTTGTGACACTAAACGGGTGGTCCACAATCATGCGAGAAATTGCCACGTCTACTTAAGCCGCCCATAAATCAATAAACATCCTATATTTCAGGCGGTTTTGGTCGTGTTAGACTTACATTTTGTAATTAATTTCGCATGCTTATTATTGGTAACTTTACTAAAAATGGGAGTGGCCGGATTATATATACGCCCACTTTTACGAAATCATTATTATTCCTTAATTGTACATGTATATAAATCTTGCCACGCCTACTTTTACCACCCATTTATCTATCTACTTATCAATGCTTATCAATATGTACAAAAATCAAATGTAACATGTATGTTGCCGCATCAATTGCGACCGGTTAAACCGATTTGGTTCTTTTTTTTTTTGTTGTATTTTGTAGTTACCAGGACAAGGCTTATACGCATAAATATACCCGCTAGATGGTACCTGAGTCAAGCTTTGACGAAAAATCGTATTTACAGTCCGATTTGCTCATATTAGAATTATATATTGGCAAGGATAAGCGAGCTACACCGAGAAAATAGCGTATGCTAAGCTTACTAAACCTAGTATAATTTATAAGATGGCTTTCGTAATTTTCAGTCTCCCAAGTACTTCATCAAAATGCCTAAGTCTTATATGTTGACTTGCCAATTTTTATTTGGGTGATAAATTAACCAATTTAGTAATATTTTATACACTACTTTCTAAAAAAAATTAAATTTCAAAAATATAACTTTTTTTCGGGTTTTGGTTTTTTTTATTTTCCTTTTTTTTTGAAGCTGCCGCCGCCTCTCGTTCTGTGATTTGCTTGACTGAAATCTGCAACAACACAAATTTTTCTTTTATCAACACCGTTTTTTTCTTAGAAATAAATGACTTCTCGGCTTTTCTTGTTGCTTGACGTCTATTATAACAAGAACCTTAAATTTAATTAAATTAAATATCAAATACAAAAATTTTACCTTCGCATGCCGTTGAGATTCGAACCCAGACCAACCGATAGCAGTGTGTATGAAGTCTACTAAACTCTTTCGTTACAAGGAGTGATTTATTGAATATTAATTACAACTGAAGCTATGCTGCAGCATAACACAATAATCTATTAAAAGATTTTTGTTGTATGGCTATCAACAGAATACTGCGACATACTGCATCTGTTAATACAGCATCTGTTAACATAGCTGCAGATATGTCAGCAAGTAGTAGCGAGGCTGCTTGGATCAGTGGGTAGAGCGATGGACTAGCGCCAAAATTACCAGGTTCGACTCCGCACGGGGGGCAAAGCAATTTTTTTTTTTTTTTTCTTTTCTTTTTGTTGATGAAATGTAATAAATTTTACTGGTGTGAATATTAACGAATGTTTTTTTTATTTACTTTATGTTATTTTTGAATTCAAAAGTGGTGTTATTACAAAAAAAAAAAACCATTAAATTATCAAATCTATCCTTTTCTCGTGTGTGTAATGACGCAGCTGCATTTTTTTTTTTTTTTTTGAGAGAATGTGCTTAAGCCATCCATGCTAGTTTTTCAATATTGTATTTTTAGATTTTGGGCTTAGGTGAATCAAATATTTTTTTTTTTGGCAAGGTATCGAAGTATGTGCTTTCAAAGCAATGTATTAAACAATAAATTGCTTAGGTGAATAAGCATAAGTTTATAATTCCCATACAATTCTCTTTATCCAAGCCGACTTTGGTGATTTACCTATTGCTTTTTTCTCGGTGTATGTTTCCAAAAACTCGCGCTGCTAGGTGGTGCCAGTGTTGAATTGTTATCAAAAACGTTATTTATAGTCCGATTTGGCTCATATTCGAAATATATATTAGGATATGGGAACCACGTTTGCAAAAAATTGTGCCGCTAGGTAGAGCCATTGTTGAATTATTGTCAAATTTATGGTCCAATTTGTTTCATATCATAGCTTTGGGGCAAAAATTACATAATTTTAAATTTTTTCGACGAAGAAGGTCATTAATGTACGAGATATTCATTTTGTTTATTATTTTTATTTACTTAAAACAGCATGATTTCAAGTTTTTTTTAGTAGTACAATTCAGGTTTTTGAGTAGTACGGGGTAGTATGGTTAAAATAATTACAAACTTTTTTCTTGAAATAAATGTATATGCATTTATATATAGCCAAAGCTTTGAACTAACGGTCTTTTTTAAATTTTTTTGAAACAATTCGCAAATATATTTTAAATGCACATTTCTTCTAGTTTCCTTGCACAACAATTTAAGTTTGCACTCTTCAAATTTTTTATTAATGCGAAACATTAACCGTTGTGTCGATCGTAGAGCCCACGGGTACATTTGCAACTTTAATTTTCCTGTATCTTCCAAACGGTTAGTCCGATTGACCTGAAATTTCATGATATCCTCAACCATACACTTTTGCATCATGTGGAAAAGTTTCATCAAGATTGGAGCAGCAGTTCAGTCGATACAGCCCAAATTCAAGTTAGTGGAATGGCGTCGACTGCTGATGTACCCGGGTACTTGTATGAAAATTCATACAAATATATAGAAATAAATGGCAAAGTTCACTTTATATTGCTATATCTTCCAAGCGGCTGGTCCAATCTTGATGAAACTTCGTATCATAGCTTGGAAATATGTAATTGATATTGGTGTGAAATTTCAGGTCAATTGGACCAACCGTTTGGAAAATATAACCCAGTTACTAGAAAATGACCTAGCGTCAACAGCTGATGTACCCAGGTACTTCTATGAAAATTCATACAAATATATAGAAATAAATGGAAATATTTAGTTTATTTTATGGAAATTTGTTTATTTATTTATAGAAAATCATTATAATGAAAGTAAAAAATATATTTTATGAATTTTAGCAGCATCTGAGGCATTGTGGATGATCCTTCGAGTGCTCTGCGCACACAGGCTTATTACAAATTGCACATACTTTTCTCGTTTGGCGTTTTGCAATGCAAATATAGCAGTTTCCTTTTCTTTTTATGCGGCCAGAACTGTCACGTTCCTCTTCCTCTTGTGCACCAACATTCATCTTCAAGGGCATACCATATATGGCTTCCATAGCGTGTCTAGTAGAAAATATGCGCGTAATATGGCTATTGTCCGCTCTTATATCGATTTGTGGTCTGCATAACTGATCGCTGAGCTGCTGCAGAAATATCCTACGGCGGTTGGTAGATGGTTTTAGAAGAGGGTTGTTTTCCATATATATAACATACGCAGCATACGCAGCTACGTCAAGCATATTATAAAAAAATGCTAAAGGCCATCTATTTGTGCGCCGTTTGGTTGAATATTCAGTCAAGCACTTATCCATATTATCCACGCCGCCTTTATGTTTGTTATAATCAAGTATGAGCAATGGTTTCCGTTTTGGACCTGCAGTTTCTGTAGTGTCGTGGCAAGTAGACAGCATCACAACAGCCTTATTTTTTTTTGGGACGTATGAGCACATCGTCATGTTGTTACAGAATCCAAATAGCGTAGACTCTGCTTCACGTCCTTTAGGATTGGCAAATGATGCTGGCACGAACATACGCCTTTTGTTGCAAGTGCCCAACAAAGCCAAACTGTTGTCCACCATCAAAGTTTTTGCTAAGTTATATGTTGTAAAGAAATTGTCGCATACCACTGTTCGCCCACTTCCACCAAAATTGTTGACAACTAAGTCCTTCACAACACGCTCACCAACGTTTCTTTCACGTTCGCCGGACGCTGCCATTCCAGTATAAATTTGACCCTGTATTGAAAAAATAAAAATTGAAAAATGAAATTTGAATTAGTCATTTAGTTTATTTGCAACAAGTTGATATAATAAAATGAATGTATGAACACTGATTTACCTGCACGGGATATGATGAAATGGCGTCGCAGACCCACCACACTTTTATTCCATATTTGGATGGTTTGGATGGAATGTACTGTGTGAAGCCAGTTCCACCACGATATGGGTATAATTGCTCATCTACGGTAACGTTTGTGCCACATATATAATACTTGCGCAGAGTGGCATTTAGCATCAGGAATACGTCTGTAATTGCAGCTGCCTTATCATTTTGTTTGCGTGCATTCCGAGTGTTTCCATTATCAAAGCGTATGAAGCGGCTGATTGCCCAAAATCTGCGTAAGCTCATTGATGCACGAAATAATGGATGTGAAGTTGTTTTCCACAGGTCAGTGGTATGAACATAACCGGAATGACATACGCCAGCCATCAAAAGCACACCCAAATATGCACGAAATTCTACTTCAGTTATAGGCACCCATATTCGTGGTTCCGCATCTGGATGCTGCTCATTGTACGCATCAAAAGTTTGCCTTGCCTTTCTATTTGATTCTCGAATAATTACATCACATATTTCATTTGACATCATAAGATTGAAGGTTTCTGCCATTGTCAAGCCATTTGTCGATGGCACTGGTCCAGGATTGCGACTTCTTAGAACGTTGTGCGCACGTATTCGTCCAGGTATTGGTGGTATTGACGACCATACATTGCCATCTCTTGCCGTATAATAATCACCAGTTTCAAGTGGCGGTTCTTTATACTCCTCGTCTGAATCCCTCTCGTCCTCTAGGTGATACACAATTTCCTGGACTTGTTCAGCGTCAGATGATTCACCACCAATGTCATCAATATTTCCTTCTAAGTCTTCTTGATCTACCGCTTGTTCGTGGTCACTCTCTTCAGAGTCAGAAGCCTCAACAAATGTGCGTATATAGTCACGCTGCTCCTCATACGGTAGTGCATTCAATCGACGCGGAGCTAGCCACTCACCATCTGCCATTTTATTTTCACTTTTTATATATTTGCCGCACAAAATAAATTTTTAGGTCTTTACACTTCAAAAATCGCACATAAACTGACTTATGCATACAAAACTACTCAAAACGAAACCTGCGCAAAAAATCATGTTTCTGCCTGCAAAACTGGTTGTGCAAGGGTAGGTAGGCAAGATATTCCCAAATACCCTTTTGTTCCTGTTAGTAGACGTGTTTTCCTACACATTCCAAAAAAAAAATGTTTACATTGAACAAATATTTTATGAGTTATAATTATTCTGCGCAGGTACTAAAAATAGCACTATGAGCAAGAGGGGTTGATTTTCAGTTCAAATATAACGGAATTTTGCGAATGAAAATTCAATGTTAATTATTTTTCTTGGTAAAAAGGGATCAAATTACAAGGATTAAAAAAGAATTTGGAAATTGTTAAATTTTTATGGATTTTGGCAATTCCCATTTTTGGTAAAAATGGATTATTTAGGTACCAAATTTTTTTTTTCCCAAATTATGATAAAAGTTTTGTTAACTAGACAATATTTCCAATAAATAAAAAAAAAAAAAACCAGAAAATTACAAGAATCCAGGTAGTAGTTAATATTTGTATATCAAAAGCAACTATCTGCCATACAAAACGTATGAAGTACCCGGGTACATCTACTGTCGATGTGGATAAAACCCAACAGCTGTTGACACAACGGTTAAATAATCAAAGGCCTTAGCTAGAACTTTTACTAAAGCTTAATATCAAAACTTACTGACAATGAGTCGAAATTGCTACTTTTTTCAATCACTTCATAAATAAAAATATGTTCGAATTGAGTCGCAGAAACATTTGATAGAAAATTAACTAAGTCCCATATTAGACATGGCGATATGACGATGTTTTCTCTCACCGATTTTCAGTTTGTGGACGCAGGAGCCCAAGAGAAGGCGAAAATAAAAATCGTTCAAAAAATCGTTCTTACCAGCGATTTTGCGACGATTTATCGTTCTTACTCTTTCACTCACATGAAAAAATAGTGAAACAGTAAGTAAACATCGTTCGGCAAAATCATCGTGTACAATATAATAAGGCGAATCATATGATTTCGTAAGTGAATATTGAAACCAGCAACATTTTTATTATAATTGAAATTATTACTTAATTACATAAACTCGTTATCAAATTAAGTTAGCATTTTATTTAACCAATAAGATGGAGTATAAATATTCCTCGCTAAGGTAGTTGTATCTCTGATACCCCATGACAAGTTTTTAGGCAGAAAATGTACGCTCCACGCTTACATGAGTAGCAGGAACATCGTGTGTAAATAAAACTAGCCGTCTAAGCCAAGGATTTTCATACTTCTTTCGGTTCCAATACCCTAGCAAATTAGTCTCTTCATCAATAAAAACTCTTTTGTAACTGTCTACTTCTACATTTTGCTTTTTATTTATTGCCTTAAAAAATAAAAATCAAAACTTACCAGTTATTTAATGTTCAAAAAAATATTGGGAAAACTTACCAGTTATTAAGTGCTCAAAAAAATATCGGTCAGATTTTGCTTTTTATTTTTGCCTTATAAAGTAAAAATCAAAACTTACCAGTTATTTAGTGCTCAAAAAAATATCGGTCAGATTTTGCTTTTTATGCACAAACATTTGATAGAAAATAAACTAAATTGTTTGACATCTTGGTAAAGATATCTTTTTACTTTGCACGTAAGAGAAGAAATTTTTAAGTTGTGTTAGGATTCAACTATTTCAAAATTGTTGGCATATTTCGTGTTTTGACGATACTGTATAAATGGTGGAGCAATTCTGTATGCAAGAAAAATCTTAAAATGTTTTTCCAAAAGAATCAAGTTGATAAGTTCTGACGATATTGAAAAAAGACGATATTTTTTCTAAGAAAATATTTGGTATTTGAATTATAGCACTGTGCGGCAAAATTTTCACGATGAAATGAAGAAGACATATGAAGATACTCAAAATCACAAAAGGTTCGGTGAAGTTAGCTAAAAATTTGTCAGGTTGAAGTGAATATTTTTAAGTTTTTTGAGATTATATTATTTTCGTACTGATTGTAACTTGACAGAGGTTGAAAATTTGTTCATACTTCCTATGGCATAGTTGTTCTGATCTCTATCTTTTACTTTTCAAAACAAACTGGCTAGAATCACATCGACGATTTTTTTATATTTTCGTTATTTTCGTATATGTTGCACCAAAGATTTTTTTTTTTTTTGTTTTTTTAGGTCCAAAGAAAAGGTGTTGTACATTAGAACTGTTTATTTTATAAAAATTTACATTGCACGAACTGTTTGTGTTGGTAGTTCGTATCCAAAATCATCGCTATCATCAAAAATCTGACGAACATTTTAATTTCAGAACTATTCATTCAACGTAATCAAACAACACCTCAATAAATTTTCACTTACGTCAAGTAAATAGGAAAGTAGTCTTAAACGGGAAAAACATGTTCTTCGTTCCAGTGTTAACGCTACAAGTGTTTCTTGACAAGTTAAATGTAAGCCTTATTTAGTATGCTCAGCAAAGTTGTAGAGCAAGTCAATTAGAACTAATTTGCCGAAGGAAGTATGAACCAGTAACAACCAGTACAAAAATAATAGAACCTTAAAAAAATTTTAAAAATTTTAATCTACCTTAAAATATTTTAATGCCTTTATAAATAATATTTAGCTAACTTCCCTAAACCTTTCGTCGATTTGAGTATCAACATACGTTTACTTTAGCTGGGTGCTTAAATGTTTCCATCCTGAGGCATTGACCTAAAATTTGTCGCATAGTGTTATTGGTAAGAAATAAAAATCTATACAAGTTTTTATAATATCTACGACTTTGTTCGGAAGAAAAAATCGCCAATTTGTTGTGTCAATTTTGGACGACAAAAAATGTGTTGGCATTTAAATTTTTTTTGTAAATTTAAATTTCATGCGAATAGTTCCTCGAAAATTATTTTTTTTTTGGCTTTTCTAACAAAAAAACCTAAACTTTAAAAAAACAAAAACACTTTAAGCACACCATAATAAAAAACTGACGACTATTTTAAAATCGAAATATCTGCATTAAAATGAAAAATTTCCGCCAAAAATTCATTTGCCGTCCATTTTTAACAAACAGTTTATTATAAAAAGAGTAAAAGAAGGATAGAAGAAAACAATTGCCAAATGTTATGTCATAACAAAAATAATTTAATGTCATAATTCTTTTCAGATTTTTTTATTATTTAAAATCGAGTGAACTAATTGGGAATAACACAGTTTATTATATCTACGTATTAACGTAGATATGTTTTGAACTAACAAAAAAGATTTTTTTTTTAAGGACAGTAAAACTCAAAAACTGCAAAGTCAAACGACGACAAGTGAAAATAGTGATTTTGTGTATGCTCAAGATAGTTGTTCTGCTTGCAAGAGTAAGGGTACGAGTTTTTCAAATTGAGCAAATATTGGAACATTTTAAATTTGGGTAGAACGGCTGTTCAATAATAGTAGTACAATTAAAATTTGGATAGTACGGAAGACATAAGAGTTGTATATGTATTAATATACAGGGTTGCCCATATTCGAAGCGCCCATTTTATTAAAAATCGTTTATAAATCGATTAAATCGATTGTAGTGCGGCTTGTGTGTGGTGGCGCACCGTCTTGTTGAAACCAGTAGTGCCTGATACGCTTTCGACGAACGATTGGCATGAAAAAATTGTTTATCATATCGCGATAACGCTCCTGATTGACAGTAACTCTGTGGCCATTACCATCTTCGAAAAAGAACGGCCGATCGCCTTGGTCGCTTTTTATTTGGCCTCTTTGGGTTACCAAGAGTATTACCAGTTAAAAATCTTTCATACAAACGATAAATTGTTTTCTTGGAAGGCGCACTTTTCACTTTATTTATTTTTTTGAAAGCACGTTGAGTTTTCACTATTGACTTGTTTTGTTGAATGTAAATTTCAACAATTTTAGAGCGTTTGCGTGGCGTGTACTGTTCCATTGTAAACATTCGCTTGGAATGACGCTTCAAATGCGGTATGTCATTAGTCGATTTGGCATCACTGCGGAAAGTTACAGTATTGCCAGATGGGCGCTTCGAATATTGACAACCCTGTAGTACTACTTTCGGCAACACTGATTTCGGCGAAGCCGCGTAGAAATTTTCAAAATGGAAAATATACAAGTTTACTACACAATATCAGTGGAATTGAATCTTTTAGTAGGCTTATTATATTTTTATTTTCTACTTTTTAGTCTTAAAGGTTTATTATGAACATCTTTTATTTTGAAATCCTTACATACAGCATTTTAATTTTTTAGTCCATCAACCTTAACAGTACATATTTACATTATTTATACCATTTACATTATTTATTGCATTATATACTTTATTAGGATATAGCATTTTTATTGATTTGTGGGCGGGAATAGGAGGTGTGACCAAATTTAAACGTCTATCTCCTACTTGATGAAAATGTGCTGTCAAATTTTCAGCTGAATCGGCCTAGTAGTTTTGGATATATATAATTTTTATTGATTTGTGGGTGGTAAAAGAGGGTGTGGCAACATTTTTTTTCTAACCCATGTAATACTTGAAGGACATTTACTGCCAAAATTTCATTTGAAACAGCCCGGTAGTTTCGGATGTATATTAATTTGTGGGCGGCAAAAGGGGGTGTGGTAACATTTTTTATTAGACCTCATTTCCTACTTAAAGGATATTTACTACCAAAATTGTATCTGAATCCGCCTAGTAGTTTTCGAGATATAGCATTTTTATTGATTTGTGGGCGGAAAAAGGGGGTGTGGCAAATTGCATTGTCACCGCGCTTACACATGTATGCTAAATTTCAGCATAATCGGAGACTCACAAGCTGTCGAAAAATTCTTTGCAAGATTTGCGGACATACATAAATACATACATACGAACGACGCAAGTTAAATAAAAGCTTATAAAAATATTTTTGTGTTACGCATATGGTCAAGGTTTTGACCGTGTGAGGTCTGCATTACGAAAAATTAGCTTTCCCACTATTTTTTATGTGCCTTTTTTATTGTTCTTTCCTGCAACAGAAAACTACCGAAAACTTTTTAAGCCATGCTGCGCCTTTGTATCTTATTTTCTTGCCCGCAACATATATACAAGTTAACACCTTCAGCCAGCACGCGCATCCGTTCTAGTCTGGAAATTGTAACACAAGCCAGTACGTGACAATTTTACAGTTCTAGCGGATCAGTAAATGCAACGTCAGCAAGCAGCAATCGCTCGCAGCGATCGCCTCTACAACAACAACAACAACAACAACAACAACAACAACAACAACAACAACAACAACAACAACAACAACAACAACAACAACAACAACAACAACAACAACAACAACAACAACAACAACAACAACAACAACAACAACAACAACAACAACAACAAAAACAACAACAACAACACAATGCCAGCGAGCATCAATCGCCTCGCAGCGATCACCTCTACAAAAACAACAACAACGCAATGCCAGCAAGCAGTAATCGCCTCAACACTAACAGCAATAGCAACAATAACAACAACAACAACAACGACAACGACAACAACAACATAGCGTCAGCTAGCAGTGACCACCACAACAATACCAACAACGATAGCAATAGCAACTTCTAGGGTTCTTTTTTTAGTTAGTTCTAATCCGCACTTGTAACTTTTAAGTTCAGCTCCCACATAGTGGGTTTTAATAAAATAAATCACATTGAAATAAGCAGTGTTCTATTTATTAACTGGCGCCCAACGTGGGGCCACAAACATATTTTTATATAAAAATAAAAGTGGCCGTGAGTGAGAACCGACGAAAAAATAGAAAAGAAACTCAAAAGTCTTTTTAAATAGTGAAATTAAAAAGATTGGTAACAGCAAATCTGCATATAGTGAAAAAATCAAAACTGAAAAATAACTAAACGGGACAAGTTAAAGAAGTGAACAAATTAAACAAATTGTTAACAGGAAATTTTCACATAGTGTAAAAATCAAAACTGAAGAATATCTAAACGTGCAAAAATCAAAACTGGAAAATAACTAAACAGTGACACTTACAAGAAAAAAGAACAAAATAAAAATATTATTTAGAGTAAAAAAGGAATAAGTAAAGGAAATCTTTACAAAAAATAAAAAAACCCGACGTATTCGGGCATCAACAGAACTTACCAGAAAAATCAAATTCTTACCTGAAATTAAAAAGAGAAATTGATTAGATTTGATAAAAATAAAAAACTGTTACAAACAAATAACACATAACAAATATAAATAAACGGATAATAAGCAATGAGAATATTTTAAGCATCGAGTGCTGCTTTTGGAGAAACAATTATCAACATGCTGGTTGCTGAGATCCCATTGTTATTGTAAGATATTATTAAGTCGATTATGAATAGATTATATTGATTTAAAAAAACGAAACCAGAAATAAGATAAAAAATATAAAAAAACAACCTTTTTGGCGAACGTAATTTATTATAATAAGTAATATTTAAATTAAGAGAATGGACGCGGGATCAGTACAGGCTCTATTAAATGCTGCTATCAGAGCAGCTACTGAACAAACCAGAAGGGACTTTCAAGTGACAGTAGACGAACTGACAGACAGACTGAAAGCATTACAGACACCGCCTACTGTAATTGAATATACAGCAATAACTATAGACCCAACGGTAATATGTGATGAATCTCTAGAGGTAGTCAGTCCTTGCCTGAGTTCAACGGTGACCAGACAAGGTACGTTTCTTGGAGGCAGGCTGCTTTCACAGCCTATAAAATGTTCGAGAATTATCAAGGTAGTTCTAAACATTATCAGGCAGTCGCGATGATACGGAACAAGATTGTCGGACCGGCTGACTTCGCATTATCCTCCTTTAACACAGTCCTCAATTTCAAGGCCATTCTATCTAGACTAGATTTCACCTACGCTGATAAGAGACCAGCTCATCTTATCGAGCAAGAAATGGCTACTCTCAGACAAGGGAGAAATTCCATAACTCAATTTTATGACGAAGTTGAAAGGAAGCTGACACTTCTCATTAACAAAAACTTAATGACAAATGAAGGCAACGACGAGCTAGTAAAGTCCCTTGGAAATAAGTACAGACAGGACGCATTGAGAACATTCATATCCGGGTTGAATAAGCCCATGTGCGATATTCTATTTTCAACTAGGCCTGCAGACATGCCGTCAGCCTTAGCGCTAGCTCAAGAGCTACAATCCAACAAACAACGATTCGTATTCGCAAACTCTTTTGCCCTTCATAATGAACGTCAACACCATTATAATTATAATTATAATTCCCCACATTATATTCGTGCTCCTCCACCTCCTGCTCAAAGCAGACCAGTCCCCATGGAAGTTGATGCATCAACTTCCCGTTTTATAATAAACCGACCAAATCCGCAAGTTGCTACTAATCAAATTGCAAGAACTCCTTTCGATCATAAACCAGCAATCAATCCCCAAAAATAGACCTCCTTTTGGTGTGAGATCCAACGGACCAAGACCTTCGGGATTTAACGTACAGGCTAGACCATTTAAGAGACAGCTAGACTCAGACAGAGTACCTATGGCAAAGTTACAGAGAATCAATCATCTGGCTCATCAGGATGTCGAGCCTGAGGAGGAAGACTTAACCGGTGAGGATCGATATGATTACGACGACTTTTACGAAAATTCAAACTTAGATCATAATTATAGTCACACAGAAGATGTTTTGGAAATCAGAGATGAAATAAATTTTTTAAGGAAAATCCCTCCTCCCGTACATCTGCAGGACACTAGGAGGGAAAAAATTAAAATTTTTAATCGATACTAGAGCGTCGAAAAATTACGTTAAAAACTTAAGTCTGTTAAAAGCTGTAAGGCATATAGAAACTCCATTTTTAGTAAAATCGATACACGGTGAAACCAAAGTTAATTCAAAATGTTTAATAAATGTGTTTAGTACGACATCTTACTTTTTTATTTTACCCGACCTCGACAAATTTGACGGAATAATAGGTTTTGCTTTCCTATTTGATATTAATGCAAAACTTGATGTCAGAAAGGGAATTTTGCAATACGATGGCGGTCAGGAAAAACTGCTTTACATCTATTCTGGCAAAATAAATAATCTTATTATTGATGATTCAACCATCCCTCCTGAGCTAAGTGAAGATTTTTCAATTATGATTAAAAATCAATCCGGGGTATTTGCCGACCCCAAAGAGTCATTACCTTTTAATACCAAGGTAATCGCTACCATTCGAACCATAGATAATGAACCTGTTTACTCTAAGACGTATCCGTACCCTATGGCAGCGGCCGAGTTCGTTAATAATGAAGTAAAATCGTTGCTTAATTCTGGAATTATCAGACCTTCACGGTCACCTTTCAATAACCCTGTATGGGTAGTCGACAAAAAGGGCATTGACGAAGATGGTAATCGTAAAATGCGTCTTGTCATTGACTTCAGGAAGCTGAATGAAAAGACCATAAGCGATAAGTATCCAATTCCGGATACTTCAGTTATTCTGGCAAACCTTGGCCATTCGTCATACTTTACAACAATTGACTTAAAGTCAGGGTTCCATCAGATAAAATTGGCTCAACAAGGTACGGAAAAAACAGCTTTTTCGATTAATAACGGCAAATATGAGTTCTGCCGACTGCCTTTTGGGCTTAAGAACGCCCCAAGCATTTTTCAAAGGGCTATAGACGATATCCTTAGGGAAGAAATCGGTAATTGTTGCCACGTCTATATAGACGACGTGATAATCTTCTCCGAAACAAAAGAGCAACATCTCCAGGATATCAGCAGAATTCTTTCAAAACTCTACGAGGCAAATATGCGTGTTTCCATAGAGAAATGTAAGTTTTTCAAGCGTGAAGTCGAATTCTTGGGATTTTTGGTATCGGGTAGTGGCATTAAAACGTCCCCCGATAAAGTGAATGATATCCTCTCCTTTCAAATACCCAAAACCCTCCGCGCCCTACGATCGTTTCTTGGCCTTGCCGGCTATTACCGGCGATTCATTAAAGGTTATGCACAAATCGCCAAGCCCCTTACTAAATTCCTGCGGGGAGACAATGGCCATGTAGGTGCCAATAAATCAAGAAAGATAATAATAGATCTGGATGAGGAGGCAATGGAAGCCTTTGACAGAATTAAGAAAATTCTAGCATCCGAGGAGGTACTTCTTTTGTATCCCGATTTTAAAAGGCCGTTTGACCTTACGACGGACGCGTCCTCTCAGGCAATAGGAGCTGTTTTGTCTCAAAATGGTAGACCTATCATAATGATTTCAAGAACACTTTCCTGCACGGAAGAACACTACGCGACCAATGAGCGTGAACTTTTGGCCATAGTATGGGCATTACAAAAGCTCCGTAATTATTTATATGGCGTTGGACAACTTAACATCTTTACTGACCATCAACCATTGATCTTCGCCATATCGGATAAGAGTTCAAACGCAAAAATCAAAAGGTGGAAAGCTTTTGTTGAAGAATTCTCGCCCAAGTTTTTCTACAAACCAGGCAAAGAAAATTTCGTTGCAGATGCTCTTTCAAGGCAGCATATGAATGCTCTTAATGAAAGAGAAATCTCAGATGACATAACCACTCACAACGAAGAGTCCCTCACACTAACCATTCCAACAGTGCAAAATCCTGTAAACTGCTTTAAAAATCAGATAATTCTTGACCAAGGTCCCGAATTTAAAAAAACGTCTAAGATCCTTTTTAAACTCAAACTAGGCATGAAATCACATTTTCCTCACCAAACGGTATTTTTGATGCTTTAAAGACATCCGTGAACCCTAACGTTATTAACGGAATCTTTTGTGAACTATCCGTGCTAGGACAAATCCAGGATAACATCATTAAAATGTTCCCTTCAGTTAAATTTCGCCACACCGAGGAAAAAGTTATGGATGTGATTAATAAAGACGATCAAGTTGAAATTCTCACAACAGAACATAACCGTGCGCATAGATCTACAAAGGAAAATACACAGCAAGTCCTAAGGGATTATTATTTTCCTGGGATTCGAAAAAGATTAAAAGAAATTACTTCAAACTGTAAAACTTGCCTCGAAGCCAAATACCAGCGTCATCCAAGCCGAACAGAAATAGGCCAAACTCCAGTGCCATGGTATCCAGGTGAAATTTTACATGTGGATGTAAACCTCCTCACTAGCATTGACAAGTTTTCAAAATTTGCAATAGTCTTCCCAATCAAATCGAGAGCCATAGTCGATATTAAAGAACCACTTTACGAAATTTTTAACTTCTACAATAATACTAAGCAGATGGTATGCGATAACGAAAGGTCGCTGAACTCTGAAACCATAAAATCAACATTGATGAATCATTTCGGAGTTGAAATTTATACAACGCTACCTTTTCATAGCACAACAAATGGGCAAGTGGAGAGGTTTCACAGCACCCTAACTGAAATAGCACGTTGCCTGAAAATAGAATTAGATATCTCTGATTCTTCTGAATTAATCCTTCTTGCGACAACTAGGTACAATAGAACTGTTCACTCGGTAACAAACCACAGACCGATAGACATACCAAATACATCACGCGATACCAAATACGCTTAGAGAGAAGATAAAAGGAAAACTCATAGAGGCTCAGCGAGTAGAATTACAGCGCCATAACTTAGGTAGGTGTACAAGAACATATACACCAGGCGATAAAGTATTCGTTAAAACCAACAAACGCATAAGGAACAAGTTCAGAAAACTATATATAGAAAAAGTTGTAGATAGAGACTTGGGAACTACAATATTAGTTGGCAATAGTCAAATTCACATAAGTAATCTCAGATAAATTTTCTTTACAGGCTTACATTCTTAACACAAATTCGAGGTGAATTACTAGATTACTCGATGTCTAACTATATACCCATTGCGGACGGCGTGGTTGCAATTTACTCTGAATGTGATTACCTTACGCACCGTACGACTTTGATAAAATTATAAAGGAAATGGAAAAGTACATGGGCCTTCTCCCACACTCACATATGAGGAAGCTTATGCAACTCGACATAGAACAGACAACACAACTTTTAGGAACACTTACAATCCATCATCGTTACGCTCGTAGCCTGAATTTTATAGGTACTGCACTTAAGTATGTAGCAGGCACCCCAGACTTTGATGATTTTCAAGAAATCAGAATAAAAAATGAGATCATACTAGAGCCAAACGAACAACAAATAAAAATAAACTCCGTAATGCAAACCCAAATTAACAAAATAACGAACACCGTTAATCAACTATTGAACCAAACTAAGACAACTGACCTTGACACGGCTCATTTATTCGGACTAATAAGCAGCAGAAATAGAGCTGTTATAACTGAACTTAGTAATATCGTTTTGTCTATTATGCTCGGGAAAATTAATATTATAAATCCTATTTTACTCGATAATAAGGAAATTGAAAATATTGTAAGAAATGAAAAGTCAACTGACATTAGCGTAAGCAATATTATACTTAACTCCAAATTAAAAATTTTACAAAACCAAGAAATTATACTTTTCTTAATTAAGTACCCTTAAATTCAGTTAGTTTGTAACAAAACCATAATTTATCCAGTAGTGCATGGCAAAATGTGACAGGGCTTATAAATTAGTAGGAAACTGCGAGAAGGCGACCACGTCAACATTCTGCAGGGAAATAAACAGCTCAGAGGGATCTTGCTTACAACATCTACTAAATAACTATACCGATAACTGTAGAACAACTTCGGCTCATAATATGGCGATGACAGAAGTCGTGGATGAAGGCATGATTATAATCAACGATTGCGTGTCCGAGATTCGTCAAGATGATAAGCCTGCTGTGACTGTAAATGGAACATATCTGGTAACATTTAATGATAAAGTAATAATAAGTGGTACCGTCTACGTCAACCAGAAGCGAAAAACCGTCTAACTCCAGAATCTCCTATGGCACAAGAAATAAATTTTACTGATTACATAACTACGTTATCCTTACCTTACCTACATGAGGTCAATATAAAAAATTTAAACCATATCGCAGCCCTGCGTACAGAGGTCAACAGAAAATCTCAGATTTCATTGTAATTACCCTAATCATGGTTTTGACAGTGGTAATTTGTTATTTGAAAAATAAACAAAGGAAGCTCGCTATTGTAAAAATTGTCGAAAAGACCCAAATAGAAGGTCAACTACAATCTCAAGGCGCGACTGAAGACAGCCGCTTTTAAGAAGGGGGGAAGTTAACACCTTCAGCCAGTACGTGACAATTTTACAGTTCTAGCGGATCAGTAAATGCTACGTTAGCAAGCAGCAATCGCCTCGCAGCGATCGCCTCTACAACAACAACAACAACAACAACAACAAAAACAACAACAACAACAACAACAACAACAACACAATGCCAGCAAGCAGCAATCGCCTCGCAGCGATCGCATCTACAGCAACAACAACAACGCAATGCCAGCAAGCAGTAGTCGTCTCAACACTAACAGCAATAGCAACAATAACAACAACAACAACAACAACGACAACAACAACATAGCGTCAGCTGGCAGTGACCACCCCAACAATTCCAACAACGATAGCAATAGCAACTTCTAGGGTTCTTTTTTAAGTTAGTTCTAATCCGCACTTGTAACTTTTAAGTTCAGCTCCCACATAGTGGGTTTTAATAAAATAAATCACATTGAAATTAACAGTGTTCTATTTATTAACTCACACATACAAAGAAACAACGAGGATAAATTGCTATCAACTGTTGCACACAAAAAACAAAACAAAGCAAGAAATAGTGAAATATATCAAAACAACTGGGGGCCCTACTCTCTATTGCGATGCAACAAAAAAATTCGCAAAAATTATCTGATTGTACGAATTTGCGTACGCATCGCATTTCATTTTCGCATCGCATTGATTGGCGCATCGCAATAGAGAGTAGGGATTTCGAGCTCATTTTGAGATATTTGGCATATTTGAGAATGTGTGAGATTTCGGATGCTTAGGTGGGATTTTCTACTATGCCATAATTTTTAAAAGTTTAAATTCTTTACAAGACTGGTTGGAATAACTTTTTTGGAATATTTTTTAATTGTTCGTTCAATTGGTGTTTCTTTGATTTAAAATATGTAAGAATAAGAAATGTATATTCAATTAGCTCAAAATGAATCACAACCGCAAAGCTACAGTGTGGCGCTTATGTCACGAAGGGGTTTGGTCTACAGCTTAATTATTTTAATATTTTTTTTTTTTGTTTTTTTTCAGATACTTTTAAATAACACTTGAGAAATTTAAAATGAAAAGTTGCAACCAGATCCAACGAACGAAAGTAATTGAAATTTATTTTGATCTCGGACGGTCAATTGTTGAAATGCAACGAGCATATTGCCGTTTTTTTAATGTTAGAAATGGACCATCAGAGGCAACGATTAACCAAATCATTGCAAAATTTTCGACAACATGGCTCTGTCTCTGGCCTTTCTCGAACTGGAAGACCACAAACGGTTGTCGTTGAAGAAAATTTTCGGCGCGTGCAGGAGAGTGTGGTAGATAATCCAACAACGTCATCAAGGAGACGTTCAGCGCAACTTATGTTGTCGCGAAGATCACTTCAGTGCATTCTAAGCAAATTGGAGATTTTCCCTTATAAAATACAGATTGTTCAAGAGCTAAAACCCACAGACTACCAGCAGCGACTTAGTTTTGCAATTTCTTTTAGGCAAAGAGCAATTTTCCTTGGCCGCCACGTTCGTCGGATTAGACCCCTACTGATTTTTTCTTTGGGGATATCTTAAAGAACGTATTTATATCAATAAACCCGAGACTTTACCCCAACTAAAAAATAATATTCGGGAAAATTCGAGCCATACCTCCTGAAATTTTGAATAAAATGATAGAAAATTAAAAAGTGCGCGACTCTGCAAAGCTCTAAATTGGCACCATTTACGCGATATTATTTTTCACGTTTAGACTAAGAAAATTTCCATAAATCGAAAGTGTTAAATGAAAAAATAAAAAAATTAAATTGATTTAAAAATAAAAAAGTTATGGACTATTCAAACCCCTTCAAGACATATGCGCCACCCTGTATATGCTGTATATGCAACCCTTGTAGTGCACAATAAAGTCAGAGAGAGATAAAATGTTGAAACGAAATTATTTTATATTTCTTTTCGTTCTTACTCCAGCAAGTTGCTAACACGAATGCAACGAAAAACAAATACAAGTTATTCATTGAATTTCAGTTGACAATTTACAAAGATTAAAATTCATGCAAGTGCAGATTAAAATAAGCTTTATTATGTACATCATAAAACTAAAAGTTTATTATAAGGTCTAAAAATGTACATAATAATGTTTTTCGATAAATATAACAAATTTTCCACATAAAAAACAAATTGAAGCACTGCGTTTTTAAAAATTAAAAGTCATTTTAAAAATTTAAAAATTACACGTTCCCTCAACCCATTTTTTCTAGCGTTGCGTCTACGAAACGGTATACTTTTCTTAACCTGGAGGTCATACAGTCATAGATTTTCATGATCTCCAAAAAAAAAATTCAAAATTTTAAGAGTTTATCTAATCGACCTGTTTTCGCTCAAGGCTGAAAAATTACGTTTACTTACATTTCGAAGCTTGGATAATTTGTGAATTTTTCCATATTTAATTTTAAACCTCAAAAAAAAAACTAAAAAAAAAAAATAAAGTTAAATATTATTCTAATTCGATCGTCTTTTCTAGGCTTTATATTTAACTTTTGTGAATTTTTATGAAGTTTGACTGACATATGTGGCTCCAACGGGTTGACACAACGCTGGTCTTTAAAGAAATACCTTTTTGTATATTTTTTGTTGTTTTGTGGAAATTCTTTTGATCAATATTGGCGCAAAGTGCTCGACTTTGCTTGTAGAAAATCGTTCAATATCGTTTACTTTGAAAATTAAAGCTCTCGAGGTGGCAATTCGATTTAATATTTTTTTTTTAATTTTTTGATATTTTTTTTTCTAAGTTAGACCAAACTAAATAGTTTTGGAAAGTTTCATCATTCTAGCTCAACGGGGGCATTGGTCAGTCCATAATGAGTTAATACTACGCGAAGTCATAAAAACATCACAGTTTTCTAGTAAGTAAAAAAGTCAATCCATTTCAGAATTGTTCGCTTTGCTTCGAATAAATTTTTTTTTTTTGCAGTTTTCATCATAATAAATAAAATAAGTCATGTTATTATCTGTGGTATCACAAGTTTTTTATACACGTCATATGTAGGTATAAACAGTTTTATTGATCTCAATAAATTGTTATTAAAATTTAGATTTAAAAGTTTTTATATAAATATAAAAAAATGTTCTTATTGTGTTTGGTTTCGTCAATAAATTAACTTTTATAAAAAAGTTTCTGATGATTATTTCGTTCAATAAATCGGATAAAAAACTTTATTGGTACACATTTTTTGGTCCGGATTTTTCGTGTCATTTTGGTGGGATAAACAGGTCAAAATCGGGATGCGATCGGGATTTTTCACAAAATCAGAATCACTTCACTGGATTAACAATTTCTTATTCAATTTCGTTTCTTATGTGCGCTCTTCCTTACCATTTCCGCAAACAAACAACATTTTTTTAATATGCTTTTCTTCCATCCATTTTTTTGAAATAATTAAATATTGTATTTGTGCGTCTTTGCGGTTTTTTAAAGGGAAACTATTTGCCCCTCATTTTGTAATTTTTTTATCGTGCGTTCCTTCTACCCATTTGATGTTGTGCACAAAAATAAACAAAAAGAGCAGAAACTTTTTTTGCTTTGTTAAAGAGTGTTATACAGTACAGATGTGCACAAAATAAACAAAAAGAGCAGAAACTTTTTTGCTTTGTTATATAGTTTTGTATTGTTTTGTTGTAAAATCAACAATAATATAACAAAACCTAAAAAAAAAAAGTTAAAACGTTCTTTCTGCGTACGGCAGAAAGAACAGCAGAAAGATATTGCAAAAAGTGACTTACAAGCAATTTATAAGTGGCTGAAAGTGCGTTTCAGCAGTGTTATTTCGCATTTTTGTATTCTCACTTGTTGTCTGCTGGTTTGAGGAAAGCAAAAAGTGTACATAATCACATGACTTTTATGATGCTTCGATTGCAAAAATAAACAAAAAAAAAAAAACCTAATATATACAAACAAACCCAATGTAGTCAAGAACCAGCTGCAACAAGTCAGCGGTTGCAAGCGCGTAATATACGCACTACCAGCTGAGTAAAGCATGACGCGTTTCCAGCTCGGTTCGGCACTGCAACAAGCCTGCACTATAAACACGACCTTACACTTAATCATGTCACACAGTGCTCTCCCCTTTCGTTAATGTCGCTGAGTACCTAATCCAAGGTTAGTTAATATAGGTCAAGTCACTTGAGAGAAAAAACTGTTTTTCGCTTTTGTTCGAACTGTCAAAGCATGCTGTTAGCTAAAAATTTTTCAGATTCAGGTTTTTGTTTTTCTTGATTTCTTTTCATCCATTCTGACAGTTTGACCGAGCTGCTCTCAAGTCTAGGTTAAGTCACTTGAGAGAATATATCACGATTATAGTTGATGATCTTACAATGATAGTTTTTTCTAGGTATAAAGCTAAATTTAAAAAATATTTAAAATATTAAAAAAAGAAAAGATTACCAATGTGCGATAAATAGAAATAAGTACTCTACATAAGGTGTGTTTCATATATATAAGTTCGAAATTTAAAATATATTTGTAACGGCCAGTTTAAACAAAAGAGAATGTGTGGCGAATTTAGTCATCTATGCAAAACAACAATATTGAGGAAGAGCGAAGCCTATTCTAATAACGGTACATTGTTTATTGCTAAATATCACTTTTAATGCTGTTTCATATTTATAACACCACTTGCAATTATTCCTTCTGCTGCGTTTGAAGTATAGAGATATTAATAAAATTTTGTATTTATTTTTCAAGACCTTAACAATATAAAAAAATGTAGACCGGAATGAAACGTGCAACCCAATTTACTTACGAAAAAAAGGGAAAAATAAAAATTCTGAAAGAAAAAGCCTATGGAAATCGGGAAATCGGGCTTAGAATAAGTCGCAGCCAAATAGTGATTCAAAATTTTTTCAACGATGCTCAAAGTTACGGCAAAGTAAAACGTTCGGGCCAAAAAATAATATTCTATGACCGCGATCAGCGGAAAATAATCCGAGCTGCGAGCAGTACTACCCACAATTTAAGCCAGTTGCGAAGTGTTGTTGCTGAAGAAGTTCCCCGAACAAGGGTATGGAGAGTGCTAAATCATTGTTAACATATCCGCAGCGAACTTATGAAGTGAGTTCCTGCTCTTACTAGCAAACATAAGAGAGCGAGCTAGGAATTTGCAAGAAGGAACATAGGAACAAATTGGCCACCAGTCAGCTTTTAAATAATGTTTTAAAAAGGGACCCACGTTGAGGGTTATTATTTGCATACCATTTCTTCCGGTGAGAAAAAATGGAATCTTGATAGCCCGGATGGATTTCAGCATTATTAGCACGACATACGCCGCGAACCGCTTCCTTTTTCAAAAAGAAGTTTAGGTGGAGGTAATGTGATGGTGTGGGGTGCTTTTTATGAAATTGAAAATTCAAGGATGAAGAGCGCTGACTACACTCGTGTGCTGGAGAGCTGTTTGACTCCATTTTTGGAAAAAAACTAGCAGACACAACTAGTTTTCCAGCAAGATAATGCGGCAAGCCAGGTAAATCGATAGACCAAAACATGATTTCAGGCCAATAACATTGATTTATTGGAGTGGTCAGCATGCTCTCCCGATTGTAGCCCCATCGAGAAGTTGTGGCGAAATCTTGTACGCTAGGTGTATAAAAATAACAGACAATTTGTCAACGTGGAAGAACTGAAATCAGTTATTCTAGAAGAATGGAGCAAAACTGATTCAAATATATTAAAAATTAATTTCAAGTGTGCCAAATCCCATTTACAATATTATTGGGGCCAATGGAACAGTAATTTAACAATTTTTTTTTTAATTCAATAAAAATCCTTTTTTATTCAAAATTTTGAAGTGGCGTTATAAATATGAATCAGCATTAGAAAGTGATATTAAGCAAAAAACAATGTACCGTTTTTAAAATAGACTTCACTCTTGCTCACTATTGTTGTCTTTAAACTGGCCGTTACAAAAATATTTCAAATTTTGAAGTGGCGTTATATATATGAAACACACCTTATCAGATAAACAAAAATATGATTACGTGTACTTAACCACAAATAGAAGGCATATTGTATTAACGTGGAATTAGCCATATGTATCTTCAAAGCCCTAAGACCAAACTAAAATAAGTTTATTGTACCTAAGTTTAAAATAAGTTACTTTGAAAAACAAAACATTCTTACTTTTATTAAATACGAAAATATACTTTTTAGATGCTAATTGGACTCTCTGGCTACCTAACTGGATATAATGGCACCTACCCGTTCGAGAAACCGGGAGACAAGTACAATGGAACTCGTTACGAAGGAATGCGCTATGTACCAAAGTTTTTCTTGCTTTTTACTTTATGTCTAATATAATAATCTTCGTAACAGTTTTGTACCACTTTGGGAGCTCTCATTATGCCAATGGCTTTTGATACAGTTTACGATCTAACAGGATCCAACAAAGCTGCGATTATTGCTGCAGCGTATCTTATTTTTGGTAAATTTTCTTTTAATAAACACAATTTGAATAAACACTGTTGAATTCCGGCTGAATAAAGGTAAACATAAGCTTTTTCCCACAATGCATGACAATTTAGGAAATAAAGAATGCATCGATTGTATCATCTGCTTTGCTACCTTCAGGATTTAAAAAACTTGTAAAAATTGCTTTTGCTTAACTGTTAATTTGTATATGCAACAGCAACAGCGAAAGCAACAGCAATACAAATAATTTCTTGCTTTTCGTTGAATTTTGCTGTTGTTATGAAACAATTGCTTTCCATTTCAAGGACTTTGCTTGGTTTTCTATAAAGCCTATTTTCACGATTTTCGGTCCCATTTAATGACAGTTACATAGTTTTCCAGACACCTAGAGGTTTGCATTGTAAAAGCAAGATAGATAGATTTCTGTGCACTATTTCATCTCCCCGAATGGTCTGAAAATTAAAAAAAAAAAAACAATTTCACATTAATTTTGCTTAAAATCGAGTGGTATAACTCTTCTGCATCTGCTATGTCTGCTCCGTGATCAACGAAGGTATTTGCTATGCGCTTCACGACAGCACCCACACCGTCTGCTGCACCTTTTTCATGCATCTTTTAAAAAAATTACCACGTTGCGCAAGTAAAATTTTTTCACATAGTCGATAACAGAAAACGAAAAATTATTCTTTTGCTTATATTGAGACGGCGCACAGTGTAACGAGTTCTGTGGGATGAGGGACAAAAATAGAAGGAAACATCGAAGGTACATGAAATTTAGCATGTGTCATTATTTTTTAAATATATATTGCCACACACATTTTTATCAAGATCGACCATGCCTTTCGCCCACCTCCCATATAAAATTAAGATATATAAAGTATAAGAAAGGAAATTAAAGTGTTTATTATTATTGATTCAATTTATGATGATCTGTCACGCCTTCTCCTACCTTCCATACAATATTCAATATTCAATGCAGTTTATTAATTAAAAAATTAATTTTTATTTTTAACTAGCAGGGCCTAGTGGTCCTTAAGCATACAAGCTTAATTACCAAATTTCAGCCTTATACGAACAAAAACCGCTTAAAATTTAGCATTTCCATTGATTTGTGGGCGGTAAAAGAGGGCGTGGAAGCCCATTTTTGGCAAAATTGCCGAAAGTAATCATACAAACTGAATTACCAAATTGAAGACTCATAAAATCGAAACAGCCGGAATTATTGCATTTCTATTGATTTGTGGGCGGTGAAAGGGGTCGTGGTTAAAACTAGGTATGCAATAACCTAATCTAGGACCCAAGTAATACACGTTTTAAGTTTGAGCGAAATCCGTTCAACCGTTTAGATTTATAGAATGATTTCGTAAAAGTGGGCGTAATGTAGTTCCACCACGCCCGTTTTCAGCACAGTTGCCGACGGTAACCATATAAACTTAATTACCAAATTTCAGTCTTATACGACCAAAAACGTCTGAAATATAGTATTTTCATTGATTTGTGGGCGGTAGAAGAAGGTGTGGCAATTAATTTTTTTTACACACCATCTTCGCATAAATATCAACAAAAAAAAGAAAAGTCAATCCAATCCAAATCGGTGGACGAACACCATTTTATTTTTACTTATATAGATACTAGCTTATACCCGGCGCGCTTCGCTGCGCTCAGCGCTTATCCCCTAAAAGAGGGCGTAGCTTTAGTGAAGCCATGCTTTTATAGTAAGTTCTTACCGAGTTTTATTAATGTGTGACTTATTTGGAAAGCTATACCGAAAATTTTGGGTGCGGAAAAAGTACCACGCCCCTCGTCCAACACCCATAAAATGTTACCTGTGCAACGGCATGTGTAAATTGAGGTCGAATACTGAATTCCGAGGCTTTGCGACCTATAATTACAAAACTGTTCGAAATCGAAAATTTTAGGTGTATTTACGATCGGCAACAGACTTCACAGGAACCCTCTCAACGCTTTGGTATAAAAATTGGCTTAGCGGTTTCGAAGCCTTTACGTGATATACACATATACCCACATACGTATATACATTAAGTCGCCTCACGCTCTTTAGAAAAAAATTTGTTCAGTCTCGTTCTTCAAAATAATCCATGGCTTATGTTATGATGATCCACAAAATATTGCGACTAAAAATATTGGCTGGTATGGCAGTTAGAAAAAAACAAACGGTCAGAAATAAGAGTAATGGAAACAATTTTGCATCAAAAAATCTTATATTTTTTCCGTTGGACCAAAGATAATGCGGATTTTTGGATTGTTTTAACTTTTTTGATATTATTTTCACTAAAATTCAAACGAATCTTTTCCTAAACTAATTTTAGTCAAATAAATTGTACAATGTAAAAAATGTGTACATTTTTTTGTAATTTCATTCAATTTAGCAATTCACTTTACACTTTATTTTATCATCCATAGATAATTTATTTGACTAAAAGTAAAATGGCAAAACAAAACAAAAATTTAATTTGCATTTTAGTGAAAATAATACAAAAAAAAAAAGTTAAAAAATTAAAATTCATAGAGTAGAGTAAAAATTTAAAATTTATTAGTGCAGATTGGAAGAACTTTTTAATTACTATTATTTCTGACCGTTTGTTATTTTTAGCTACCGCACCAGTAAATATTTTTATAAAAAACTCGATTTTTACAGAATATTTCAAACCATTCCGTGGCATACTGGTTGACGTGCGAGGCTTGTATACCATAGAACCCAGGTTCGAATTCTATCTGACACAGAAAGTTTTTTCAATTGAATTAATTTTTCTGTTCGGCCGCCATCTCTATGCAGACAATGGCAAACCTCAGAGAGTAAAAACTGGCATGAAAAGCTTCTTGAGAACATAAGCCGTTCGGAGTCGGCATAAGCCTTGTAGATCCAGTTCTCGATCATTTGTGTTCAAACATTTCACAACACGCACGCATAAGAAGCTCGGTCAAAGTCTGAAATGGCCATTTCCTTTTTGTTTTTTTTTTTTTATTTCAAACCATTCCAGCTCACGGATGACTATCGCTACAGTCGAAATATTTGGGGAATCATCATAACATAAAGCATTATTTTGAGGAACCGACCCGAACACCTTTTTTTTGTGAGGAGCCTTAGTATACATACATACATTTTTTACAGATAGATAGATGAGCAGAAAAAGTAGGTATGGCAACATTTATATATAAAGTGACCGCCACTTGGTCCCATTGCACCTATATACCAAGTTCCACTATCAAAACGCGTACAGCTCAGAAATTACAATGATTTTTGAAAAGTCGTCTTAAATAAAGTGTGACACGCTTATTTTTTAAGAGTTCTGGCAGTATCCATATGAACTAATCTACCAAGTTTTAGTCTTTTACTGTAAAAAAAGTCTGATATATATCCTTTTTATGGATTTGTGGGCATTGAAAGTAGGCGTGGCAACATTTATATATAAAGTGAACGCCAATTTGACCCATAGCACCTACATACCAAGTTTGTCTATCAAAACGTTCACATTTTAGGAATTAAAATTATTTCTAACCGATAGCCCAGGCAGCTAACTTAGTTATAATTTTTAAATTGTAATGAACTATAGTACATTAATACATAAGTAAATAAATAAATTAAATAAAATTATTTCTGAAAAGTGGGCACAGATATAGTCCTACCATGCACAATTTTTGCAAAGCTGTCGAGAGTAAGCGTATGAAATTAGTAACCATATTTTAGTATTTAACGATGAGAATCGTCTGATTTATAGAAGTTCTATTAATTTGTGGGTAAAAAGAAACCAACTGGCGGCCGTGGCATAGCGGGTAGAGTGTGTGGCCCATACGCGAGGGAACCCTGGTCCAAATCCCACCTGACACGGAAAGTTTTTCGATTGAATTAATTTTTCTGTTCGGCCGTCATCTCTCTGCAGACAATGGCAAACCTCAGAGAATAAAAACTGCATGAAAAGCTTCTTGAGAACGTAAGCCGTTCGGAGTCGGCATAAAACATGTAGGTCCAGTTCTCGATCAATTGTGTTCAAACATTCCACAACACTCACAACACAATTGATCATAAGAAGCTCGGTCAAAGTACTTTCAAGGACTGAAATTGGCCATTTCGTTTTGTTTTTTTGTGGGTGGTACAAGTGGGCGTGGCAAATTTTATATATATATATTGACTGCCTCTTAGAGCACCTGCATATCAAGTGTTACTATCAAACGTGTGCAACTCAGGAATAAGCATGATTTTGAAAAAGTTAGCGTAGATATGGTGCGACTACGCCCATTTTTAAACAGTTGCCGACAGTGACCATATGAACTAAATTACTAAATCTTAGTCTTCTACGGCAAAAGCCGTCTGATATAAAGCATTTTTACTGATTTGTGGGCGGTAAAAGTAGGCGTGACAACGTTTATATTTACAAAGTGACTGCCACTTGCACCCTTAGCACCTGCATACGAAGATTGGCTATGCAGGCTAAAGTGGGCGTAGATATAGTGCGGCCATGCCCATTTTTTATACATTGACCGACAGTAACCATATGAACTAAATTACCAAATCTTAGTCATCTACGGCAAGAGCAGTCTGATATAAACCATTTTTACTGATTTGTGGGCGGTAAAAGGGGGCGTGACAACATTTTTATTTACATAATGACTGCCAGTTGCACCCAGAGCACCTGCATACCAAGATTGGCTATGAAAACGTGTACAACTCAGGAATAAGCATGATTTCGATAAAGTGGGCGTAGATATAGTGCGGCCATGCCCATTTTTTATACATTGGCCGACAGTAACCATACGATCTAAATTACCAAATCGTAGTCTTCTACGGCAAAATCCGTCTGATATAAAGCATTTTTACTGATTTGTGGGCGGTAAAAGTGGGCGTGACAACGTTTATATTTACATAGTGACTGCCACTTAGATCCATAGCACTTGCATACTAAGATTCACTATCAAAACGTGTACAACTCAAGAATAAGCATGATTCCGATAAAGTGGGCGTATATATAGTTCGGCCACGCCCATTTTTTGTATATTGGCGGAAAGTAATCATATAAACTAAATTATCAAATCTTAGCCTTCTATGGCAAGACCCGTCTGATATAAAGCATTTTTATTTATTTGTGGGCGGTAAAAGTGGGCGTGACAACGTTTATATTTACATAGTGACTGCCACTTGTATGCATAGCACCTGCATATCAAGATTCACTATCAAAACTTGAACATTTTAGGAATTAAAATAATAGCTGAAAAGTGGGCGTAGATATAGTGTGACCACGCCCATTTCTTTTACAGTCACCGAAAGTAACCATCTGAACAAAATAACAAAATTTAAGTTTTATATGATTAAAACCGTCTGATATATAGCAATTTTTTTGGTTTGTAGGCGATAGAGCCAATTTGGGTTGTATGGGAGGTACCACGCCCCCTTGCCCAATCAACACCAAACTTCACAGGAACACTTCCCGAATGTTGCTTCAGTATCCCTCAAAATTTCATAGAGTTTGGTTCGGTGGTTTTGGAGTCTATACGTGATATACACACATATCCACATACCCACATACCCACATACCCACATACCCACATACATACATTCATTTTTATATATATAGAATATAGGTTTCTTTAAATTTAACATAAATCTTAAGAAGCGAAAAAATTACAATAAAAAAATTTATTTGACTGTCGGTGTAATCCGTGGAGTCACTCGACACATAGTCAGAGAAATCGAGATAAGGAAAGAAATTGCTTGTGTCATCATTCGTGTCGTGATCTTTAATCAAAATAAACTCATCGATTTCATTACCATGCTCTATTTTAGTTTTCAATATTTCTCTATGAGAAAATATAGAAGGATCTGACGATAGCAATAGCCCAACGAAAAGATCTCTATTAGATAGTTTTGTAGAGTTTTTACGAGTATGATTTAATCTCATTTTTCTAAACTCCTTTTGACTAGCTTCTAAAGCTTATTCTGAAAGAATTCCTATAGGTAAATCAAAGTTATATATTTTTTCCGTTCCTTAAACCACAATTTTATATACTGTTGGCGGCATCTTATAGCAGTCGTAATCTTTTAAATACAACTCGAAAGTGCAATCTAACATGGCTCTGAAAATTTATTTTTTAAGGCCAGAGATATATTTAGTGGAGAGTAAAAAAGAGTGATATTGAGGTGATGGTTTTTCTTAGAAGAAATTTGTTTAGTTTTAATATTCTGAAATTTAGTAAAATATACATTTATGTTAAAAAAAAAAATATTTTTTTTTTTTAAAACAAGGATGGCGCTGGCTACAACGATTGCTGACCCGAATTGACCCGAAAAAAAATGTTTTTAATTTTAAAACGTAATGAAAATATCTTTTATCTGAATGAGACAGAATTTTGCCCTCAGTGCAAAAAGATGTCTTTTGCAGCAATCGTTGCAGCCAGCGCCATCTTTGTTTTTGATAAAAAATATTTTGTTTTAAACATAAATGTATATTTTACCAAATTTGAAAAATTTAAAACTCTAACCATATTTTTTCTTATAAAAACCATCACCTCAATATCACTCTTTTTTACTCTCCTCTAAATGTATCGCAGCAAAGTGGATCGAATCAAGGAATAAGCGGAACTAGGAATTAGAGTGTTAATCATACTTATTAAATGTTTATATTTTTAGTATTTTGCAGTCACTAAACTCGAATTTGAAGTTTATATATATATTATTTTTTTAATATTTATAATATTTTTATTTTCGACTTAACTACAATGGTATCTATACAACATGTAATGAGCAGTTCATAAACCTCATGAAAAAACTCTTTCTGATATTTTTTAGATTTTTTCCTCAATGAGGTTATAACAGGGTTCGATGTTATCAAACGATAATTTATAACATCTTCGTTGCAAGCTTCTCGACTAATTTTGCGAGATTGTCGTTCTCTGGCTGCTCTAAATTCTTTATTTCGAGCCTCATCTGCTTCTTCAGACAGCTTACCAATTGGAAGAATTGCGTATTTTATTATTTCTGATCTATGCAGTAGAATTTTATGGATCGATGCTGGCATGTAATACCACCCGTACAAATCTACGTACACTTCAGCAGTTTTCTTAGCATAGGTTTCATTTACTGACACATTTATTTCTTCTTCAGAAGCAAAAGTTTGTAATATAATCGAAAATCTTCTCAGTAATGAGCACTCAACATCTAATAATCGAGCTGACTTTTCGGGATCAGAGAAAAATTTTCTGGCAATGTTTCCAGTATTGGTGATCCTAGGTTCTTGCTTGACAATATCCGCTAAGATGCCTAACTCATCCCGAAGTCTTTTTTGAATTAATTTTTTTCGCGTCATCAGAAGATTTTTATCCACTGATCTTGTGGACCATTTTTTGAAGTCTAGTCTGTATGATAGATGCAAAAACAAATTAAAACATCTTATCCAGCAGTGGAGCGTCGACAACCCAAATTGATACCGTTCATGAATTACGGTTTTTTTTATTACTACATCTAAATTATTCATTTCTTTTGGCGTTGCGCCACAAAATGAAGCAACACGCTGTAGGAACTTCTGTTAATGTGGAGAAAATCTTTCCGTCAGTCATTGTTAATACTAAAGTATGCTTTACAGAAAGTTTTTGATTAACTTTTGTTGGCAAAAGATTGTTAATTTCAGTGTCCATTCTTTGTTTCTCAGATTGAATAAGATCAGCAGTTTCTTTAGCAAATTGAAATTTAAGGGGACGACACAATCTAGTCGATGACGGCTCTTTGTTCTCCCATATAATTTCATTGAAATCGTTGACCAATTTTAGAGGCAGGAAACTTGATATGAAAATACTAAAATCACTCGCTGCTACATTATTTTCAAAATTTTGGTTGCACAAACTCTGACCTGAGGCCCATCGAAACTCCACTTAGAGATTAGTTTTAAAGCGTTATATTTTTCCAAGTCTTTGTCTAGGCATGTATTTAAATTTCTATTAATTGTTAAGTCTAAGATTCCTTGTAAGTCAACACTCGCTTCGGAGTCTGATATGTATATTTTTCCTCTTGGTGGGTAGCAATCAGATTTAGCACTCTGAAGTTTATAATATGAAGGCAAAATTTCCTTCAGCTATAAATGACTCGCATAAAATCTGATATGAAGATTTTGTCAAATCTAGAGAAACAAAAACTAATATACATGCAATAACAATAGAGTTCAGCTACTACAGCTATATCGCACTTCCTCAGCATTAACCCATCTAAAGCCACTACCCAGTAATCATTGAAAATATCAACGTTATGGATACCCGTGACCACAAACAAGTTAATGTGGGAAAAATTTACCCACCAATGAATGGGTTGGGCTCAGGGACAACACAAGACGTAACAACTAACCATGCGTATACATAGATCTATTTACACAACTAATTTTAATCTACTTTTGAGTTGACCTTTTGACAAATTAACATCAAAAACGCTACAATTGTTAACAAAGGAACTCATGCGACTTAAAGGAGCAGTAGCCATATAATTTGTTCTACTAAATGGCAAATAAATTAAGTTGTTAAGTTGTAAATTAAGTTGTAAAACTGAAAGAGCTTTGTCGTTTGGTATTTCCACTTGCTTAGCACTGCAACCATTCTCAGAGAACTCTTTTACTTTTTGAATTGCCTCCGGATTGTCTTGAAGAAATTTTAATTTAATTGATAAATCTTTTTTTTTGCTCACACTTAGCCTTTGACTTAAGAGAAAACCATAGCCCGCTAAGAGAGTTCTTTCTTTTACCTACAGATTGTTTTCGTTTCTGTCTATCGGTAAGATTTTCCCAATTCTTTCGCGAACGCATTAATGGTGTTGTAGCTCAGGATTTCGACTCATGTGGCGGTCATGAGGAAATACAAATATTGGTATTCAGCCATTTATCGTTGACATTGAGAAATATATCTAGGGTGCAATTGCTTTTATTAAATTTTTTTTTAAATTATTGCAAAAACGACTTAATAATTTTTTCGAAATGATTCCATTTCTTCATAATTGAAATTAACAATATTTTGAATATTTTTTGAAATTAATATTTCCAATAATTTTTTATTATTGCTCAACTCTAATCCTGCCTCTTAAAAACGGTATGTGATCATATTAAAAATTTTAAAATTCAGGGTTAAAAAATAAAATGATCAGAAACTGTTACCATAAGCAAAAATTTATTGCTTTAAAAGCGCTTGATTATTATTTATCAGAAAGTATTTCTTTATATGAGCAAATGTATGAGATTATTAATAGCACATTAACAGCAAATAAATATGTGTTGAAGTAAGAAACTTGCAAAAACGTACATACCAAACAAAGAGGCATGTTTAAGTGACTGCAAGCACGAATAAATATTATGTTTGCCCATAGAGCGCTTCAGGCTGAATAGCGTTATTTGTCAAGCGCTTGTTTGCTGATGTTAAAGTGTTTCGATTACCAAATGGAAATTTTTGAACCAATTTTGATGATTTTTATGTCTTAAAAAGATTGTAATATGAGGTATCCGAAAAATGCATATTTTTTTGCTAATCTCAGAATTGAAACTGTTTAACACTTCTCATATTAACAATATTATCTTTGTAGGATCATTGGACTTTTTCTTCGATTCGCACTGGAGGTAAGAAATCTTCTAAAGATACATATAGCTCGTGCCAAATGCATGCACGCTTCACAATCTAGATCCCGCCCGGATCAGCCGGGACAGAGAGAATGTGCCTACGTACTAAAACATACCACCCGTTGGCGATTATATTTTTCCGCTAAGACGTTACTTAGATCCGTATTTCACATAACCAGGCGAAAACCGGCAGATGAAACCTATCAATTTAAAAAGAAGAATATCTCCATGCACAAAAATGTTCTTATTTGTTTGGGAATGTTTGGGAATATATTTTAGAACATTAGGTCTCTAAACTCTATAATCAAACTCTATAATTAAAGGTTCTAAACTCTATATTAACTACATAACTTTAACTCTATACTAACTATATCCGAATTTCCTCTCAGCTGGAAAAAAGCAAGAATTGTCCCGGTTCCCAAATTGGGCGACGATTTTCGACCAATCGCAATTTTGCCTTATTTTTCAAAAGTTTTCGAATTTATAGTCAATGAACAAATAAATATCTTTATAAGGGAAAATTCTTTACTGACTGAATGTCAGTCTAGTTTGAGGGAAAAACGGGGGTGCGTTACAGCTTTACTCGAAATAACTTAGGACATAAGATCTAACATTGACTCCGACAGGGTAACTCTTCTAGTCCTTCTGGATCACTCTAAAGGTTTTGATACTGTTGATCACAAAATGCTAGGTACAAAACTGGAAAAACTTTATAATTTTTCTTCAACCGCTACAAAACTTCTTATGTCATACCTTGTAGATAGAACACAGGCAGTAAATATAAACGATGTTTATTCAAACCTCATACCAGTTCCCAGAGGCGTGCCGCAGGGTTCAATTGTGGGTCCGCTTCTTTTCTCTTTTTACATCAATGACCATCCGAAAGTCCTGCAACATTGCAAGATACATTTGTATGCAGATGATGTGCAACTATATGTAAGTTGTAAACCAAATGACATTCAAAATTGTTTTGATATGCTTAACGCTGACTTAGCTCGCGTTAATGAATGGCCGTCGGCCAATGGTTTGCACTTGAATCCTAAAAAATCGAAACTCTTAACTATATCAAGAAAAACTGTACGGTTGCCCGATTCTGGAATTTTTATTAGTGGCTCCAGAATTGAGATGGTGAAATCAGCGAAAAATTTGGGCATAACATTTAATAATACCCTAACAAGGTAAAATCACATACATGAACTTATTGGCAAAACCTATGGTATGTTGCGTTATCTTTGGGAAACCCAAAATTTTACCCCTCTAAATATAAGAATGCTACTAGTTAAGACCTATCTGGTGCCTGCATTACTATACCGCTGTGAAATCTTTGAAGTTTGCGATTCTACGAGCTGGCGTAAACTGAACGTTCTTTATAACATTGCACGCTATGTTTTCAGTTTGAAAAGCTACGATCGGGTCTCGCAATATGCATAAAAAATTTTCAAAGTTTCTTTTGGCTCTCTTATGAATATCAGAGTTGTGTTAATGTTGCGTTAAATAATAACTACAAAAGAGCCTGTATATTTGTTTCAAAGACTAAGTTTTCTACGATCAAATCAAGGAAATAGTCTTGTTCTTTACACTTTACACATACTTAACCTCTGAGCGCCAATTTTTTGTCCATTCCATTCGACTTTGAAACTCACTCCCCCGTAAAATTAAGAAAATAAAAATCGCAACGCAATTCAAAAGCAATATAATCAATTTTTTTATGTGTCCATAATTTAAACTTAAATTTATATTTAATTGTTTCGTACGCATTTGTACACATTTTTCTCATTTAAATTATTTTTTTAATACTTATCTTATTGTTTATTCTTTAATTTATAATTATTCTTTATTCTTTAATTTCAAGTAATTTAGGCTGCTATTTATAATTTATATTGTTACATCTCTGTCACCATGTTAATAGTGCTTACCATAAGATTTAAATCTTGTTAGCACTAAATTAGAATAAATAAATGAAATAAATAAGTAAAAATCACTTCAAGGAACTCGAAATTATCCGTTGAGCTTTGTATTTTTTTTTTTTTTTGTTTGACTGCCCTAGTAGTTCACCTTTAACATTATATCATAAGTTTAATTTAAGAGCGATAACAATATATAATACAAAGTCTATATTTAGAATTAATTAATTGATTAATTGATTTTGTGTAATTTTTTGTACTTTCTTTTGATGATAGCCTTTACTTCAAACACATGCTGACAATTCCGTTAACAAAATTAAAAGGATATTTGAGTGGAAATATATGGAATAAATGAACAATTATTAAACGAATGAGTCGTGTTTTAATACGAATTTCTAAAATTTGTATTTTTTTCCTAGTTCCGTCCTTTTCAATGGAGTCGATCCACTGTGCGTCGGACGGTTGAATTTTTTTTTTTTTTTGTTTTTTAATTAAACTTAAGCTAACAAGCTATAAAAGGAAGGGAAAATATAAAAAATCTATATTAATAAAAATCATTTTCTGTTTGTTTGTTTGTTTGTTTATTTGCTTGTTTGTTTGTTTGTTTGACTTTTATACAAATCTAACCGGCTGAATGGATTTTGCTCAGTGTTAAAACGTGTATTACTTGCTTTCTATATTAGGTTATTGCATACCTAGTTTTAACCACGCCCCCTTTCACCGCCCACATTTCAATAAAATTGCTATATTTCCAACTGTTTCGATGGTATGAGACTATAATTTGGTTATTTAGTTTGCATGGTTACTTTTGGCAATTGTAAAAAAAATGGATTTCTACGCCCTCTTTTACCGCCTACAAATCAATGAAAATGCTATATTTCAGACGATTTTGGTCGTATAATACTGAAATTTGGTAATTAAGTTTGTATGTCGGCAACTGTGCTAAAAATGGGCGTGGTGGCATTATTATTACGCCCACTTTTAAAAAATCATTAGAACTCCAAAAGTTTTCGAGCACAAGATGGTTTACGGAAAAAAAATTTTGCCACACCCCCTTTCTCCGCCTACAAATAAAAAAGTTGTTGCAACGTCCGTTGGCTGACAACTGGGCTCTGCTAGTAGATAATAAATATGCAGTAGAACGGTAACAATGACTCCGTTGGGCTATTCAGCAGCACAGTTAATGCTCTACGAGGAGCTCAGGCGATAGCAATAAAGAAGATCAAGATCAGTTTGCGGTAGAATAGAGCAGCAAAAAGTCTGGTTTTATTGTATAAAAATTTTGAAAGAATTCCTGCAAGGTGACCTGAGTGGGTTTTTGCTGTATAAGTTTTTCAAGAGTACTGAAAATTGTTGTTTTTTTAACGATAAAAAGGTGATTTAAAGAATGTAAAAATAAATTATTGCAAATTAAAATATAATTTTTGTTATAGATTTATTGGAGCAAATAAGATATTGGAGTCACCTGTATCGAGGAAATCACCGCCATTGTAGGTTTATGAGGGAATCCAAGTGCAAGGTAGGAAAACTAAAAGAAAGCCCCAGTACATATAGGCAATTCACAAGGTGTTGTAAACTTTACATATGTAATTATGAAATTCTTTACGTATGTTGTATTGTTGTAAGTGAGAGGTTTTCTCATCATCTCCCTTATTAGTAACGAAATTTTTTTTTGAAATTTTGGATGCATGTTTTGTTTATAGTGGTTGTATGATGCGTGTGAAATTGGCGTGATCGGACCGGAAGTACGCCTACCTACCATACAAAGTTATTTTTTTGCATCACCTTATTTAAACTTTTTAAACAACTAATTAAAATTATTGTAGTATCTTGAAATTTTGCACATAAGTTTTGATTTTTGATATAAATTTGATTATGAACTTTCGCAAAATTGTCAAAACGTCACCTTATATACATATTGACTTAACCTAAACGGCAGAGTCTCTACAAAAGTTATTTCACAAAAATTATTCCACAGAAATTATTGTAATGTATTAAAATTTTGCACACAAGTTTTGGTTTTTAATATTAGCTCTGCTCTAATATCGAATCTTATAAAAATCTCCGCTATCTCCCATATAGAATGACCTTATTTAAAAGGTTAACCCTCTCGGCCCCATTGGGATATTATGTCCCAAATTAAGTTTAAACAGTATATTGGGAACACCACATGTAAGTTTTCATAAATCGTGTGTCAAAAGTGGGTATCTAAATTGTTAAGTACCAAATAATGCAAAAATTAGTACTCTTTAATAGTTTTCCAAAAAGTTAGTGGTGGAGTAAAATTTCCTTCAAAATTATGATGATGTCAGAAGTAAACTTACATATTCTTTTTGAGAAAACGATTCATAAGAAGACAGATTTTTTAACTTTTTGAGTTTTTTAAGTTCTGCGACGCTAGCAGAGAATCAGATTTGTTCGCGCAAATGGTTTTGATCAATGTTCTACTGTAAACACATACTAAGAAAATGTTGCGTATATATTGGAAGCTCTGCCAACGCTGTGCATCACTGGTGCATATTTGTCTAAAATAAGGTTGAAAAAATCGACAGAAGCAAAGCTTTGAAAAAAATTTTTTTAGTTTTGTTTTAAAAATCTGAAAAAGCTGAAAACCCTCATATACCTACAACCCTGCGGCGACTGCTTTTATTTCGCTGCATCTTTTTTATGGGTTGAAACACTAAGCATTGGATGTATTTTTTTTTTAAATCATAACACTTTAAACTTGTTTCAAATCCGGTTCATAAGATTTTGAAAGCTCTAAAGTCTGAAAATTGTAACCTTGTATAATAACAAGGAGAAGTTCCCGAAGCATTTATTTCCCCTCACTACGAAATCTCACTATTTATTGAAGAGCTTTTTAGTTTTATGATTTTCATATGAAACCATTCCAAGTGTGCCAGTGAAGAAGATGTTTAGCAAACTGCAGTTAGAAAAAATGGTGTTAAATTGAGTAGAATCTAAATTTTTCATTATATTTTAACTTTGTTCTATTATTTTTTTGAGCACCTAAAAACAGATGTGATAATATTTTCGTTCCCTTTTTTGAGAAAACTACTCCAATCATCGTTATTAGGTAAGGAAATGTTACAAAAAAGCACTTATTTAACCATTTTTTAAAATAATGTTTTCTAATAAATTAAAACTTGCCCAATTATTGGTTAAAAACAATAAAAATTTAAGTTATTTATAATAGAAATTTATTGTGATTTTTTTTCATTCTTTTTCTTAATATGTTGGATATGTTAATTAACCCTTACTTAATTCATTGATCTGTATGTATTTAGTTTTATAATATTACAAAAACACGTATTTTTTCGTAGATGTCGGCTTGCTCACACTTAATCAATACATTCTGCTCGATCCGATTTTGCTCTTCTTTATGGTCGCTTCCATCTGGGGCATGGTTAAAGTGTCGAAGTATACCAAGAGTGGTGATTCGTACTCAAAAAATTGGTGGCTGTGGCTTTTATTTACGGGCGCCATGCTGTCCTCTACGATAAGCGTAAAGTTTGTCGGGTTATTTGTTATCTTGCTGGTTGGTCTACATACGGTGAATGAACTCTGGATCATCCTGGGTGACCTGCGGAAGTCAATTGTAAGTTCCTGTCATTCGTTTAAATTCTTAATGTACAAGAGCAGTATTCAGGTCACTTCTTAAACTATCTGGTTCCTCCCCATAGCGCCGTTTTATACGTATGATATGAATTTGTTTTTTAGCATTGTTTTTTTTTTTTTTTGCAGTTCGAGACTATTAAGCAAATAGTCTGTCGTGCGCTGACATTGATTTTATGGCCTATTCTACTGTATTTAGTATTCTTTTATATACATTTGATGGTCTTGAATCGCAGTGGCAACGGCGACGGCTTCTACAGCTCAGCCTTTCAGTCGCGGCTCATTGGTAATTCATTGTTCAATGCCAGCATGCCACGCCATGTTGCTTACGGATCAATCGTTACCATTAAAAACCATAAAACTGGAGGCGGTTATTTACATTCGCATTTTCATCTCTATCCCAAGGGAATTGGAGCTACGCAACAGCAGGTAATGCTTTATTTTTAATTTCATTAAATTAAGATAGCTGTTAATGAAAATACGGAAAAGTGGCTATAAAGAACTGAGTTCGAGAACTTTTAAACATATATTTAAATTTAACAGTTTAATATATGAACCCAACCCTGTTATTAATCTCGATTAGATGAACACGAGCTTACAGCCATTGCATTGACATAACGATTTTTAAATCTCTCTAAATATCGGTCGTAATAAAATTACATTTTATCTACATAAACTAAACCAACTGGATGAACAACACACCGCTTCACATACCTTTGCCATTTATTGACCAGATTAAATTCGGCTAACTTTTTGTTAAACGTTCCCACGGTAAAATTTTGAAACGCGTAGCAGTCGCTCAATAAAATTCATACAACTAGACGGAATTGAGCAGAGGTTTTATTAAACAAATTTAGAAAAAAATACTTCTATTCGACTTGACAAATTCACTTGCGACACTTGAAGTACTACATGTGACACAACAAAGTAATCCTCAAACAAAGTAACATAAAAACCATAACACGCATATGATGGAGACAACGACTACGTCAGCTATGAAGAGTTCATTCAATTATACTCCTTTTTTTAGTGAAAGTTTCAACCGACTTGGAGCTCTAACAAACAAATATAGCGCAGTGACCCAGAGCATCAGTCCTAAGCTTTCTTGTATTTTTCTGCTCTAGAACGGAAACAGTCGACATCAATTAAATGGCCATTTTCAAACTTAACTCTTTTGATATAAAAACAATTGAACATCGGACATTTGTCTTTTATCATTAAGAGCAAATTGAATAGTTTTGAACAAATAGAGTGTTCTTCAATTTTTATTAAATACTTACTTAAATCAGTTGAAATAATTAAGATTAGAGATTTAACAATTATCCTTTCATGACTAATAACAATTTACGACAGAGTTACACTATTTCCAAAATTACGGATTGCAATCAACGGATTCTGGTTAAGAAGACAAAAAAATATTACGCGTGTATCGGTGTTTGAAAAGCTTATCCCTGAGTAGAGTTGGGTCGTTCCGGACCTGCATAGTCCAAGGAACTATGTTTACTCTTGGTCATAGTTCCAATCGTTCCTTCTGTAATATTTAAGCATGTCCAAACAGTTCCGAGTGAAATAAAATATTTTTTAATGATCAACATAAGCTGACATCTCTTTCGCACTCACCGCACACACATTACTGCTTAGACGAATTGTTTGAGCGCCGACAAGCAAAACGATAATGCTTGTGACTGAGAATGAAAAAGATAACAGATGAAATGATAAATCGTCATTATTGTTGTGTAGCAACTAACTGTTGTGTGCACACTTCAACAAACAACCCGCTGAAACAGATCAAATAAACAAAGGAACTGGATAGTTCCGCGAACATGTTTTCATGAATAAGTTCCGATTTATAAAAGAGACGTTCAACAAACAGCTCAAACAGATCAAATAAACAAAGGAACTAGATAGTTCCACGGACATGTTTCCATGAACTAGTTAAGCCTTATAAAAGAGACGTTCCATGTCCGTTCCGTCTCCTGAACTGTTTAGCACAAGCCTATCCCTGAGTAATTTTTAACATGGGTCTTAAATTTGAAAATAAATGTACGAATATTTTACTTGGAAAACTTCACTTTAATGGTTTTTGAACAAGAGTTTTCTACAGCTTACTTCTATTAAGAAAAATAGTAAGTTTTAAGATATTTTATGTAAAAGGTTCGTCATTAGGATTTTTTTTTGGGACGAAGTTCTTTATTGCGGCTTGCGGGTGGAGTGATTTGGTAGAAACCGACAAGTAACAATGTGAGGTGTGCTGTGTATGTATGCGAGAGATTATCGAGCACACTACAAACAAGCAGGCGAAAGTGCAGCCAGAGTTACCAGAAACTCTTCGCCCAAAAATCGTCAAAAGGTTTTCAAAAAATCGTCATTTGGGTCTTAAAATCGTCACTTGCCCGTCCCAAACATCGTTTTTAAGTGCTAAAGTCGTCACATAGTACAGAAGATTTAAATTTTTACTTAAAGCGAAAAAAAACTAATGAAAAATCTTTATTTATAAAAAATATCTTTATTTTAAAATTATGGGGAATATGGTTTATAATTTTATCAGGTCTGTATTACTTGAACTTTCTAACGAACTTTCTATCTATAGACGTTTGCTTTTTACTTTGTTCTTTTTTTCAACGTCTCGTAAAATAGTGTTGTTAGAAAAAAAAAAATATTGAGCAGTGTACTACAGTGTACTAAAAATATTGAACAGTGTAAGTAGGCAAAGTTTTTTTTCCAATTTTATATTGAAAAATTGTTGTTACCACCAGAGAGTGGAAAAAACCGTACCTAATGCGTAGCGCTACATATGCGATCAAAAACTTATTCTCTCTCCATTCCGTTTGAAGCTCTTTGATTCAAACACAAGCACTACCACCATCCTGCAAAAATGAGTGACCGGAACAGAATGGTAACGTTGTGTTGTACGAGCATAAAATATAATTTACTGTGTTGTGATTTTTGCTCACCATCGTAAACAAAAACCGTACCAAGTTCCAGTTCATTTCTAAAATCATAGTTGTTCGTTGTTCGTTTAGGAATGTTATTGATTTTGTTATTGCTATTGTTACTGGCGCCAGAGTTTTCGAAAGAAAAACTGTGGCATGCGTCAATGAATTATTTTTTACCTGCCATTTTTGCAAATTATTTGATTTAAGTTATTTTATTCAAAAAAACTATGTGGTGTTGCATTTGTTGGCCGCGGCATGTTTCAACGTAATCAATCAAATCACTGAACAAGTAATTTGTTTTGCAAAAGAATCGCAATAACCTGCAAAACCAATGCAGAAACAAACGCTGAAACGAACGATATATTTGGTACGGTTTGGTTTTAGTTTACGATGGTGAGCAAAAAGCACAACAAAGCAAATAATGTTTTGTGCTTTTATAGCATAACTCTTCCATTCTGTTCCGCTCTTTTTTTTCTGTGTGTTAAAAGTAGCGTTTGTGATTGAGTCGAAGAGCGATACACAAATAAAGAAGAATAAAGGTAGCGCTCTTTAAAAAAAGCAGAACAGATCAAAAACGAACCAATCGTTAAGGTTTTTTTTTCCATTCTCTGGTTACCACAAATAAAATAAACATATCATTGGGCGTGCAATACCGCGTATTAGCCACTTGCAATACCGCGTATATTGCAAAACAGCCAAAATTGAAATTTGGGTTTTAATTCAATTTGATTTAATTAATAAAGGGCGAAATTTCCATTAAATACTGATTTCAGGACAAAGGAAGTATCTAATTTCAATAAATATTTGTAGTTTAGTTGAAAATCCATTCAATAGTTTAAAAGAGAGCAGTTTTTTTGCACTCCTGTAGAATTTTACAATCACTTCGTGTGTGTATGTGCAAGTGGCGGATACGCGGTATTGCACGCCTAACGACGATATATAAATAATCATTTGTGCTCTTATCATCATTTGTGATCTTAAATCGTCCAATCGTCATTTTGGTGACCTCCATACTGAATTGTACTGGACACGTATAAATTTCTTTAATTCTTTTTGTTTTAAATCATGCGTAAGTTATATTTTTGTTTTATTTCAATTAAGTTTTAAGCAATGGAAACTGCAGCAAATGTGTTTAATACAGATTTAGAAAAGTGAGTTAATAATAATAACAAAATTGTATAACTTGATAGAGTTATTTACTATTTACATTCGTTTATTGTTGTTGTTGTTATAAATTTACTATTATTTACATTATAAAGGGACAAAAGGGAAATCATATTTTCAGCGTCCAAAAAAGGATCGAAAGTGAAAAAAAAATTGAAACACATCAGAGTGCTTGTATATAACTTTCAATAAATAAATTTTTTGTTTTCTAAAATTTAAATGAAACTTTTTGATTGTTTGATTTGATTTGTTCATTTGCGAAAATAAAAAAAAACAAAATAAAAAGAAAAATTTACAACTTTTATTTCGAATTAAATTCGTCAACAGTCATCTCAGCCTCTGTTCGCTGGGTAAGGTGTGATAAAAGGCTCCCTATATGAATGTGTCTATGGGTTTTCTAAGGAATCCAATTTTTATTCCGTACGCCCCACTTAAAGTTACTGAAGGTTGTGCGTCGGGCTTGAAGCCCACCGGAGAAACATATTTCAATGAAACAGAAAAGAACAATGATAAAAGTCTGATGACGACTACCGCAAACGAAAACCTGATAATGATGAACGGATGTGCAACTATAATATCCAAAAAATTAATTTGAAAGGTGCCTTTATCCAAATTATCGATATCTTGAATAAAATGCTGATGTCACTGCAATCCTAGAAATATTATGGAAGGGACAGAGTTGCTTACGGAAAGCATCCTGTGGTATCTGCTACAACGACCATGCGGAGAACAAAAAGAGTCAAGATTTCGTGAATTTAACGCAAATTTGAGCAAGGAGAGCATATTCCGTCCAACAGTCGAAAGCTCAGCCTCCCAGACAACATCTCTAATAGCGGAATGAAGCTAATTGACTTCGCCGCAGCACGAAACAGCGTCGCACAGTGTTTTGATTTTATACATTCTTGTGACAAAAAAAAGAAAACTTTGATGGAATTTGATGAAATTTGGTACAGTCAGTTTTTAGTCTTATTAAAAAAATTACAAATAATTGTGCGCATCGGACCGACCATTGCCACCCCCCACTCTCGTACAACCACAAACTGGAAAACAGAAAAACGTCGATATATTTCAATGCAATTTGGTACAATGTCGCCTTTTGGGGTTATTAACACAATTTCCATACATGGTATACACGAAACTATAAAACATTAAAAAAATCAAAATATTTCAATGCTATTTGGTACAATGTTGTATTTTGGGATTATTTAACAAATTTTGATTATAATGTACATTGAGACTCAAACAACCCCATCCCAAATCCACCCACTAACCACTTCTTCCACCGCCAAATAAAGCGTTCAAAAGGAAAAAAAAAATGTTTTTGACAAATAAAGAGGAAAATATGACAACAAAGTTTTTAAATTTAATTTTTATAAAAAAATTTTTAAAAATTAGTCACTATGAAAAACAAAATTTCGTCAATATTTGCGGGCACTTGCAACTGGGACGTATTTTATTTGATAATACATAATTTTCACAAATTTATGTTAAAAATGTAGAATATACCTCAATATACTTTGTTTTATTCTCTTTTAAACTTTAAAAAGCACTTTTTTCACTTGAACAATCACTAAAACTTTGAAAATAACCGTAAAACGAAAGTTGTAATCAAAACAAGCCCCAAATAATTTTCTTTGCATTTGATTACATATTTTTAAAATATTCTCTTTAATTGCCGTTGCATTAAAAATAACTAAACAAGAAGATTTGAAAGTTGCACCAAAATATATTATTTTTTTTTTTGCAAAATTATCAGTTTTTCTAACACTTGACTTTCAGAGCTCCGTGTAACCAAACGAAATAAAAACTTTTAAACCCTTTTGGACTTTTTTTAGTTGAAGTGTGTTCTATCAGAAAAATAAGTCTCTTTGGCTTTTTTTGGAAATTGATTTTTTTTCTATTTATGTGCGTCGTAAGTAGCACTAGATTCAAGCATCTCAATATTTATATGGACATAGCTGCTCCCGATCAAAGTATATTAAATGTACGCACAATCCGTGGTGACTAAATAGACTTGAATTATAATCTTGTCACATCTAAGATCCGTACACGTCTATACGCAGCCAAGAACACGCGCAACCTTAACCAGAGAAGCTCGACGTCGACAAGCTTCAATCAAAATAGACAGCCGGAGCATTCGCTACTCGCACTCTCACTCCTGCTTCAAGAAAGCACTTATCAGATCGACAATATGTGCGTGCAGTTGAGACCCACCTCCCAATCTATGCGTGCGGCTGCCGAAGAAGTTATTGGCTACTTCTGACTTTGTCGAAACCAGAAGCACGATCAGGAGTATTGCGACTACACTAAAGATAAGGACGCTGCACAGTGTGATAATTGCGGCCAAAACTAATTTGTAATTTTTTTTTTTTGTAATATTTTGACTTATATATCAATCGACAGATAATTCTTCAACTAAGAGAATTCTGCAAAAATTTTGAAAATACGTGAAGATTTGGACACAGCATGAGCTGAAAATTGATTTTTTTTTTTTGTGAATTTACTAATTTTCGTCTTAGCATATACCTATTACAGATAAAATATCATAACTTTCGAACGAGATGTTCAAAATATATATAAATTGAAAAAAAAAAAATAGAATCTAATGCTTTTGATGGTATTTCTTTTTAAAGAAATCCTTCAATAAGATCAGATATAAAATTAGTTTGAAAAATATAATTTTTCTAAAAATTATTTTTAAAATCTGAAAATTTCAACAATGAAGAGGAAAAAAAACTATTTTTTGATTTTGCTTAAACTTTCAAAAAGTGATCTTTTATTTAATAAAAAACTGAGGGAAAAAAGATAGAGGTGCGATTTTGTGTTTTTTGTTCTAATTTAATTATATGTGATGGCAATTTTTCGCCTAATATTAAAATTTGTAAAATGAGTCATTTATACATACTTTGTGAGTCTACTTTGGGATAAATTTTAAAAAGAAATGAATCATGTGTGGAAATTTTAGAAATTTCTGAATAATTATATTTTCAATATGAATTTAATTATTTAAATCCAGTCTATATTTCAAAAGTTATTCAACATTAAACATTGCGTTTTTAGTGATGTTAAATTTACTGAAATTGAAAAACCGGAAATTATTTTCCAATTTTGAGAGTGAATAGCTCCAAAAACCATTTATTGGTTTTTTTTTTAAATTTTTTATATGTTATTTATAAGCTTATTTAAAAAATATGTTTAAAAGATGGAGGTGTGATTTTGTGTGGTTTTATTTTGACGTCATTTTTCCTAAACGGTATATTTGGGTAATTTTTTGTAAAATTTACATAGAAAATTACGTTATTTCATTTTGGAAAAAAATTTTTAAGCTTAAAGGAGTTATGTTTAAATAGAAATAATTATTTTTTTAATTCCTTGGGTATTAACGCAAGAAAAAATTTTTCGTAGAGCCTACTCCCGAACATGCCACCTGAAAAGATGTGGTCCGTAAGCGTAGAATTATCGGAAGAAGTTGAGATAATTACATGAAACTTGGTACACATGTTTATATGCACCCAAATTCCTTGACAAATGATAATTTTTTTAAAACAGTTAAAACAGAAAAGCAAACGAATACTTTTCTGCCCACCTTCCATACAACCCACAACACTGTAAATACTATAAAATGGCTTATAATTGAGGTGTAAGATTTGGTATGTGTCAAAATTGCATCGAAACTGCGAAATATGCATAAAATAGGCTTAGTCCATCCACAAATACGACCACTTCCAATACAACTCTCAACGTTTAAAGCTATTAAAAGTGTAATATAGTATATGAGTTAAAGAGAGAAGATTTGAAATGAGAGTATACATACATGATCGAATCAAGTTTTGTATCAAAAAATCCGCTCACTTAAAACATGCGTAAAATTGGTTACAGTTATTTCCAAGTTGGTCTAATCCGTACTTATTTATCCAAAATAGAGTCCCATTAAATATTAATATTAAAAACTTTTTGAATGCACACCTTTTTAAAAAGTTGTATTGTATTGTTTTTAAATTTAATCAAGAATTTAAAGCCGTATATCAAAAATCATCTGCATTCCAAACAAAACATCATGACTGGCCCCAATCTGCTCTTATTTGTTTTACTGACATGTTGGATGATGTAAGTTCATTCGCGTTTTAGTAATTTAACTCACATTCTCCTGGAACAGCAAGTTGGCTTCTTTAGATTTAAACTTTAGGGCTCTAGAGAATTCGAGTTAACAGGCCGTCTCCACTTACAATATTTGATTGCATGCGATCTGCCAAATTGAATTTCATGAAATCCAAATTTCATAAAATAAATTTTAGGTGGGCATTTCATCTCATAAAATTTCATTTTAAGCATGGCGTCAAGCAGATTGTTTCAGATAAACTCGTTTATAACAGGAACTTTTAAAGTTTCATGAGCAACTGAATAGTTTCATTCATCCGCCACTTCATTTTATATTTTTTCACTGTTTTTTGCAGTTTTTGCGAACAATTGCAAGCAATGCACACACACACACATAAATATTTTGACAGCTGATTTCATGAAATATGTAAGACAAATTTCATAAGATTTGAAATTTCATGAAACGAGCGGTCTACAATTGCGATATCGATATCATGAAATATTTCATGAGATCAAATATTGTAAGTGGAGACGACCTGTAAAGTAAACCTGAAATATTTTATCTATAGTTAATAATATAAATTCAAGGGACCCAGTGTAGTGGCACAGCATGACCACTATACCGTACATGCCAAACAATTAGTAATAACACAAATTTAACCCAAATAATTTGTTCTCTTTCTTTTATTCTTTCGTACGTTGTACCAATGCTGATCATGTTGCATTCAATCGCAACACTTTTTACTACGGCCAGCGTAAGTAATGCAATCAATGCATTTGCTGTCACACTGACCTAGCCAGCTATGTAAATGCAAGCGCAGCATAATTTCTTATTGGCTGCGACGATAATATCAGCCAATGAATGGAAGAAAAACTAATAAACGACTGACTCAATGTATTTTTGTATTGAGTGAAATTAAAATTGGAGGAGGAGTTTAAGAAAGTAGGGATTTTAGAGTAGTATTATTTTAATATAAATAAGACACAAATTTTTAAATAAAACTTAGAATTAATCTAGCGTAAAAACTGGTTGGTTTTCCTTTTTTTTAATTATACCAAGAGCGGCAGCAATGCCATAATTTTCAGTTTGCCGAAGTTGGCAGTCAGTGCAAATTACAGTTAGAACACATATCCTTCCCTGCCCTGACACATATCTTTTACATGGCGATCCTGCGGACAACGATCCTGTGAGATTTAAAAAGCAAGACGATCTTTCAAAAAATTAAACTCCTAATCCTGCAATACTGCGAGTTTCGATCCTGCGCAACGGATCCTGCCCGTTGCAATCCTAACAATTACAATCCTGTCAGTTATGATCCTGCACGCCTCGATCCTGATCATCCTAATAAATCTAGAAATCCTGTCGAAACTGATACCAATCCTGTAATCAATCAAAATCCTGCACCCTGCATCCATACGCATGGACGAAAAAAAAAATTTCAACGAATTATTCGATAAAACCCTGCGAGACGCAGCAAAATTCTTTGAGTATAAACCAGAACCGTTAAAAATACAAGACGCAGCCCCAATATACGTGCCAACACCAAAGACGGCTGGACCGAAAGCGATTACGATCGAAGAATACAAAAAGAGACAGAGCCACCACAAAGAACAAGTGAAAAGTTATTACACCCAGCACGCGCCAATTCAACCAGAAAAGAGGAAAAGAGGCGGAAAAAGGGTAAAAGGGAGACAGGAAGTGGCAGAACTTTACAGAATTGCAGCACTTACAACCGGCGAAAAAAAAAAAACTCCTCCAAAAAATTGCTTATAAGAAGACAAACTACGGGAGACAAACGTAGAAAAAATGGGATGGTTCGGAACCAAAGAAACGGTAACAACTAACAACAACAACAACAACAACAACAGTAGCAGCAGTAGCAGCAGTAGCAGCGAGGCAAACACTATAATAAGTTTAATTTCAATTTTTTTCATAATAATAGTACTAATATATTGGATAGATCATCATTATAAAAATTATGTTAGAAAACAGCTTGTTAGGAGCATAAATTTAAATAACAATGTATAATAAATAAATAAATTCAATATATGTAAAGAACAAATTTTTTTTTAAATACTAAAATGGTACAATTTGGAACCATTTGCAAATACCAAGGATGCTATGGTATTCTTTTTAAAAAGCATTGCCTAGTACGTCAAAATAAAATAATTGACATAGGTAAGGTTATGTATATATCCTACAAAGAAAAAAATTGGCATCGCGAATGTTTTCGATGTAGTATTTGTAAAGGAAACATTGCAAAAGTAGGATTTATAGAGAAGAAATCTCAATTAGTATGCCAACGTTCCATCTAGACATGTTAATTACAATAAGAGATAATTACATATTATATAATTGTTGAATAGTCCTAATAAAAGTCTTAATAAATAAATATATGGAATTAAAAGAGTTAGAAACACTCTATGCAAAATTAAAAAAAGCACCTAATAGGGAATACTCGGAAGAATATGTAAAAGAACATTTGGCAAAAATTAAAAACTTGTTAAGCAAGAATGAAGAAAACAAAGATTTCAAAGAAACATTTGATAGATTTAGTGATATAGAAATCAGAATAACAAAACTACTTAAAGAAAAAACTTCTGTAAAAACTAACGAACTAGACAAAAAAAGCAATATGGCAACTTTTAATCTAGAAATTGCTTTAAAGGTAATACCAATTTTCAATGGTACTTACAATGAATTAGAGTCAATCATAAAAATTGTTGAGCTACTACATAATTCATATACTGAGGAAACTAAGAAAATTCTTTTAGACTTCGTAAGCAGTGTAAAAGTAAGTGCAACAGTAAAGACAACTCTAGGTTACGCTAGTGAATTTGAAAATTTTACTGACTTTAAAATTAAACTTCAAAATAAATTTAAAAGCAACATAACAACAGCACAACTGTACACACAACTTTCATCTTTCACGCAAAGAAACATGTCTGTGACAAACTACAAGGACAAACTGTTACGACTAATTTCAGAGTTAACGAAATTACAGATAAAAGACTTAGGCGCATCCGCAACAGCTGATCAAAAAACTGCATTAGCAAAAGTAAATGAAAATTATGCGCTAACAATATTTAAAAATGGAATTGATGACAAGCTCAAGCAAACAATCTTTGCTGCACAACCTACAGACCTTAGTGATGCTATAAATTTGGCACTTGAACTGGAGAAAAACACCAGCATAGGAAGTAGTAGAGTTTTAAATTACCACGTGAAAATAACCATGAATAATAACCACGTGAAATTACCACGTCATGTGAAAATAATAAACATAAATGACGAAGAAATAACTTTAAAGGAAATTAAACCAAAAACAGAAAGCTTAGACAACTACACAATCATGAAGACGCATAACCATGAAAATGACGACAGACAACGCTTTAAAAAACTTGTTACAGAACTAAATTTGGACCAACAAGCTAAAATAGAACTAAAAGACATTTTCAAGAAATATCAATCTATTTTTCATCTTGACGGAGAAGAACTCTCAACCAACAATTTTTACGCTCAAAGAATACATTTATCAGATCCAACTCCAGTGTACATAAAAAATTACAGATTACCACATACTCAACACAACGAAATACAAAATCAAGTGACTGAATTAATGAACAACGTCATTATCGAACATTCAATTAGCCCATACAACGCACCACTATTATTAGTACCCAAGAAAAGCAATGACGAAAACAAGAAATGGCGTTTGGTAGTAGATTTTAGAAAATTAAATGATAAAATAATTAACGACAAATTTCCATTAACAAGACTAGAAGATGTTTTAGATATGCTAGGAAGAGATAAATATTTTTCAACATTAGACATGACAAGCTCATTCCACCAGATACATTTAGAACAAGATTCAAGACCTTTGACTGCATTTTCGACACAAGACGGACATTATCAATTTAAAAGTTTGCCTTTTGGACTCAAAATTTCGTCAAATAGTTTTCAACGCATGTTAACTATCGCGTTAAGTGGTTTAAGTTCGGAAGCATTTTTGTATGTCGACAATATAATTGTGTTCGGATGCTCTTTAAACCATCACAATCAGAATTTAATAAAAGTCTTTGAACGTTTGAAACAATACAATTTAAAACTAAATGCAAGTAAGTGTCATTTCCTTAAAAATGAAGTAATCTATTTAGGCCACCTCATAACAGACAAAGGCATAAGAACAGATCCCTCCAAATGTGAAGCAGTCATTAAATACCCAACACCAAATAATGCAGATGAAGTAAGAAGATTTGTAGCATTTTGCAATTACTACAGGCGTTTCATACCAGATTTTGCAACTATAGTAAAATGCCTAAACTCTTTACTCAAGAAAGGAATACCTTTCATCTGGTCAAAAGAATGTGAAAAAGCTTTCAACACCTTGAATCAACAACTTATTAATCCGCCAGTATTGCAATATCCAAATTTTGAGAAACCTTTTATTCTAACCACAGATGCATCTGATTTTGCGCTTGGTGCAGTACTCTCGCAAGGAGAGATTGGACACGATTTACCAATATCCTTTGCAAGCAAGTCATTGCAAAAACATGACATTAACAAACCCATAATAAAAAAAGAATTGTTAGCGATACACTGGGGCATAAACTTTTTTAAGCCATATCTATTTGGAAGAAAATTTATCGTGGTAACTGACCACAGACCACTAGTATCATTATTTTCGCACAAGAATCCTTCATCAAAGATGACAAGGATAAGATTAGATTTGTCAGACTATGATTTCGAGATAGTATATAAACAAGGAAAGATTAATACAAATGCCGAAGTTATCACGCATAAAAATAGATAGTGAAATTCTTAAAACAATGATTCCCACTTTGGAAAATAAAGAAAATAATATACAAGTAATTACTAGAAGCAAAAAGAAGCTTGAAGACAAAAACAATATAGAAATTAGGAGCAAAGAGACAGATAAAAATGTAACGAGTAATAATGCGAGTGAAAATAAAGATGAAGGCGCCCACCACTTTAGTCAACACCTCCAAGGAAGTGTTAAAGAGAATAACATATCTCACAAGGAGTCTGATCAACTCTGTATTGGGGAATGTACATCCTTTAATGACGTAAAGAATTTGGTGAAATTAAAATTTATAATTAATAAAAACAGTAACGTTACTATGAATATAAATGATAATGAAGTGCACATAACATGTAGCGATGACCCTTCGAAACTAGATTCGATGTTGGAGAAACTACATTGTTTATTGACGAAATCACATATAAAGGAGCTAGCCCTTTGTGAAAAAGATCACATATTTGAAATTATTGATATGAATGCATTCAAAGACAAATATAACAAGTTGAAACTGAATAGATCCTCGCCCATAAAGATATTGATATACAGAGCTCCACAACAAATACATAGTATGCTTTAAAAATATAAGCTAATTGACGAATTTCACACTTCAAGTACATCAGGACACATGGGAATAAGAAAAACTGTCCTTAAATTAAAACAAAGATACATCTGGAAGAATATGAGACAGATGGTTAAAGAATTTATAAACAACTGCGTGAAATGTAACCAAAATAAAGTAACTCGACACATTAAAGAGAAAATGATAATCACTGACACACCACAAACAAGTTTCGATACGGTAGTAATTGACACTGTAGGCCCACTTAAGATTTCGAACGGCTACAGATATATACTAACAATGCAATGCGATCTCACAAAATTTGTTGTAGCGCATCCCATTGAAGCTAAAGACGCCAAGACAGTAGCTTCAACCCTGGTAGAACAGTTCATACTAAAGTACGGATGTTTTAAAACACTTAAGTCTGACAAAGGGACAGAATTTACAAACAACTTAATGTCAAATGTGTGTGAATTATTAAACACGCGTCAAGTGTTTTCAACCCCCATATCATCACCAAACAATAGGAGCACTTGAAAGAAATCATAGAACACTTAATGAATATTTACTTTCTTTTGCGGATGATTTCGAATGGGACAAATGGGTATCGTATTACACATTTGCATATAATACTACCCCACATGTTGACTCCGCGTACTCACCATATGAGCTTGTGTCCGGAAAATTACCGACCCTGCCTAGCGATGTTCTAAAAGAAGGAACCAAAGTATATGATTTAGAAAACTACAATAATGAGTTAAGGCTAAGATTAAAAACATCTATAGATAAGGCTAGAAATTTAATACAAAAAGTAAAACATAAGAGAAAGATATTTTATGATAGAAATAAAAATGAAAGCACATTAGAAATAGGATACTTAGTATTTGTAAGATTAGAAACTAGGAAAAAATTTCAGAATCCTTATCATGGTCCGTACAAGATCATCAAAAGAAACGGAGTAAATTCCATAGTAGATATAAGAGGTAAAAGTAAGGAGTTACACAACAATTTACTTAAGAAATTTAATAATAATAGCAATTAATATTTATATAAAATGTACATGACAAAATTATATATTACTTATAAATTATAAATAAATAAATTTATAATTATAAATTATATAAGAATAGCAAAAACTATGATAATAATGCAATATCAAATACATTTTATCTATACATATGTAAAGAAGTATCCCAAAATGTTAACTTTTTCTAAATTCCTTTAATCTTAAAAAATTATTTCAAGTAATAATTTTTCGCTTAAGGGTAAGGGTGTAGTGGCACAGCATGACCACTATACCGTACATGCCAAACAATTAGTAATAACACAAATTTAACCCAAATAATTTGTTCTCTTTCTTTTATTCTTTCGTACGTTGTACCAATGCTGATCATGTTGCATTCAATCGCAACACTTTTTACTACGGCCAGCGTAAGTAATGCAATCAATGCATTTGCTGTCACACTGACCTAGCCAGCTATGTAAATGCAAGCGCAGCATAATTTCTTATTGGCTGCGACGATAATATCAGCCAATGAATGGAAGAAAAACTAATAAACGACTGACTCAATGTATTTTTGTATTGAGTGAAATTAAAATTGGAGGAGGAGTTTAAGAAAGTAGGGATTTTAGAGTAGTATTATTTTAATATAAATAAGACACAAATTTTTAAATAAAACTTAGAATTAATCTAGCGTAAAAACTGGTTGGTTTTCCTTTTTTTTAATTATACCAAGAGCGGCAGCAATGCCATAATTTTCAGTTTGCCGAAGTTGGCAGTCAGTGCAACTTACAGTTAGAACACATATCCTTCCCTGCCTTGACACATATCTTTTACACCAGTACCAGTAGAGGCATACGGAATATATCAGACACACAAGATACTCCTACTTTTAGAAAAACTGAAAACCCAAAGGGGGTAGAAAACCAGTGAATTTCGAAGAAGCATCCAGTCGAACAAAGCGCCGAAAAGTTCAGCAATTGTGCAGCGAAAGTGCAGCGAGCTTATTAGCCAAAAGGAAACTTATTGAGTTGACAAATCAATGTCTGACACCATTTCAAGCACTTGGCCTATATTATGACTTGAAATTATCGGTAAGGCGTTATAGAATATTGCGTTCGGTTGTAAACAGTCTTCTTCCTAAATGTTTTCCTGATTACGAAATAATTGAAACACACAAAAACGACCTTATACCAAAGCCTATTATAGTTTCAGAAGTATCAGCTGAAGTAAGAATGCAGGACTTGCTTAATCAAACAGCTCCAAGTTTATTAAAAATAATTGAAATAAAAAATATTATTAGTTGTGTTCTTGAATGCAAATATGACTTTGACGGTAGTTCCGGTCATAGTGTTATAAACAAACATTTTCCGATGAAAACATGACTGATGAATCTTGTTTATTGTTGCAATGGTTCCTCTGAAAATGACTAATATTAATAGCCAGGGAGAAGTATGGTTGAACAAAACCCCATCATCTGTGTTATTTTGTAGACCTATTAAAATTCTTTTTATGCAAGAAGAACCTAATGTAGAAATGGATTTAATGGAGCAAATAGAAAAACTTCTGCAATTTAAAACAAAAGTTATTGATTTTAACGTTGAAATTAATTTTAAATTGTATTTAACTATGGTTGATGGTTGGCAGTTACAAACGTTTTGGCACATAATCGGGCATCAATGAATTGTTATCTATGTGGAGCGACTCCATCTGTAATGAATTCTTTTCATTGCATGCAAAGGAATATAGACGAAAGACATCTACAATATGGATTATCTACATTGCATGCATGGACTAAAACTTTTGAATGCCTATTCATATTGCATACAGGATGCCTCTCAAATGCTGGCAGGTACTCGGCGAAGAAAACAAACGAATTTTTTTAGAGCAAAAAATAAAAACACAAAAAGCGTTTAGAGATAAAATGGGTTTTATTATTGATAAAGTAAAAACTGGATATGGCACTCCAAACGATAAGAATACTGCCAGGAGGTTTTTTTAAAATATTGAAATGGTATATGATATAACAAACAAAAATATTTGTTTACTAAAAAATTTCAGTTTGATTCTGAGAGCACTGTCAAGCGACAAAAAAATAAGTACTACAAGGTTCAATATACTTTTAAGGGATACTTTTAAAATATATGTGGATAATTATTCCTGGTTTAATATGCCAATAACTGTCCACAAAATATTGATTCATGGATGTGAAATAATTAACAATTTTAATTTAATATTAGGAATTTTATCTGAAGACACATTAGAATCTAGTCATAAGGAATCTAGAAAATATCGATTAGGTCACACTAAGAAAAATTCAAGTGAAAATTGCAATCGAGATTTTATGGCTGCATTACTGATAAATTCGGATCCTCTCATTTCTTCCAACAAACATATTGCCAAAACAAAAACATATATTATAGAAGAAAATACAGGTGCCGATGTTCATTATAGTTTTGTTTTTGATATAAATTTTGAAGATTTTGCTTCAAGAGACACTTCGGATGAAACAGATTAACTACAGAAATTCTTATACATAATTTTTTCTATTTGTAATTTAACTTTCATTTTTATTTTCATTTTTATATAAAAAATATATGAATATATTATTTTGTTTTTTCTAAATTTTTTTTTTCTAAGCGAGGCAGAAAAGCGAGAGTACGAAAATATAGATATGCATGGCGACGAAAACTATGTTCGAATATTTTTCAAAAAGAAAAGAAGCCTGGCCGATGGTTTTAAAAAGGGGAATTTTCCTGTAAAGGTGAAAACGGGAAGAATCTAGTGATTGATATCAAGAATGCATTGACGTTATAAAGAAAATACTGACATTATTTAAATGCATCATGAGCTTCTATGTCAACTATAGCCGGCAAAATGCATTATATGAGATTGGAACCTCAGTGTGCTCTGCCCAGTCCACAAGAAAGTCGATAACACCATTTTCATCAACTAAAGGAAGATACGCCTTTTTAATATCGCATATAAGGTCCTGTCGAGCGTATTATGTGAAAGGCTGAAGTTCATCTTAAACCAACTGATTGGACCAGATATCTACGCTACGACAAATCTTGAAAAATACCCTAGAGAAACAAATCGACACTCACCATCTTTTTTTCGATTATAGTCGCCTTTGGCAATCCCATTAGGATCCACTTATACTCCACCATATCTGAATTTGGTGTATCTGCAAAATTAATATGCCTCTGCAGAATAACGCACCAGCAGCGCCCTCTCTATTTGATACCAAACGATATTTTAAAGAAGTTGATTCCATATCGTGCAATTTTTTGATAAAATGATGGTGAAGACTATCCGGGATGCTAATCGGAGACGTAGCGGCACGATATTCTATACGTATAAGAGTGTTGTTGTTGTTTGAAGTGGGCCAATGCACACTGCGACCCATAACACCAGTGTGCATGCCCTTGGCTTAGCTCCAATTAGAAAGAGAGTCTCCATATTAGAAAGAGAGAATGGGTCTTTCAGTGATAAGATAAGACAAAATACCTTGTGTCAACAAACAAACAGTTTCAGTGCCTCAGTAACCATGTTACTATAGACAATACCTCCTTCGAGGTTGTTAAGGACTTAGTCTACCTTGGATCCAGTACTAAATCTTCCAATGATAACAACATCAAACGACTTGCCAACAGGTGTAACTTTGGACTCAGTAGGCAATTTTGAAGCAAAGCCCTATCTCGACAAACATAACTCACGCTCTTTAAGCCACTCAACGTATGAATGAGTCCTACTATATGCCGCACAAACCGCGACGCTGACCAGATCTAATGAAAATACTATCGGAGCCTTCGAGAGAAAGATCTATGCGTCAATGGCGAGTAACGAAACAATGGAATCATAAACTGTATAAGCTCTACGCCGATTCTGACATATTCAAGCGCATAAAAGTCGAGCTGCTTCTCTGCCTTGACCATGTTCAGCATATGGAAGCCGACGCTCCAGTGAAAAAAAATATTCGATTCGGTGCTCAGCAGTTGTTAACTCAGAAAAGGACGTCCACATCTCCATTGGAAGGAACAAATGCTGGGCTCAGCAAGCGCAGAGCCGAACTGACTGCGCACATTCTTAGATGAGGCCATAACCGACTTATGGTTGTAAGCACCAGCTAAGTGTGAAGACTTTTAAAACGCCGATACGTTTGTAGTTTTTTTTTATACGTGTAAATGTGTTAGAAATACAGAGGGTGGAATGGGTATTTCAATTAAGATTTAATTGAGCTCTGTAAAATATTTCTCAAGGACGTATTTATTTTTACTCGTATTATTCATGGTTAATTAATAGTTAATTGAGATTACTACAGTTAGTTTGCAGATTTTATAAGTTTTGTCTATAAAATGTTTGCCGCTATTGTTTTACAGATCACAACGTACACTCATAAAGATGACAACAACAAGTGGCTGTTGAAACCATACAATAGGGAGTTCTCAACTGACGTACAATTGTTAAGGCATGGAGATTTTGTGCGTCTGGAACACATTGCTACGAATCGGAATCTTCATTCACATGCCGAACCAGCACCAATGACCAAAAAGCATCTGCAGGTAACCGGTTATGGTGAAGTAAGTAGTATAGTAGTTTAAGTTTTGTGATCAAATTTTGCAGTCACACTTCGTCACATCTGAAATTATAATTTTCCTAGGAAGGTTTGGGCGATGCTAACGATATTTGGCGTATCTTAGTTGTTGGTGGTAAAAAGAATGATACTGTCAAGACTGTAACGACGAAGTTTCTTGTGGTTCATCACTTACAGAACTGTGCTCTGACTGCCAGTGGCAAGCAGCTACCCAAGTGGGGGTTCGAACAACAAGAAGTATCATGCAACCCAAATATTCGCGATATCAATGCCTATTGGAATGTCGAGGATAACAAGCATAACAAATGTAAGTATTTTAAGAGGTTGAAAAATATTGATTGCTTATTTGTATTTGATGTTATTAAAAATTATACCAAATACTCAAAACTGTTCAAAACATTTATAAATTTTAAACATTTATTTGTAAATTAATTACGACGTTCTTTCATAAGTCTTAAGTTATGTATTTATATAACTCCAATAGCTCTTCGGAAAGCAACATTGACCTTGAGCTCGATAAAATATAACCTTTAATAATTGAAAAATTATTGGAGATATTTAAACACATAACTTTAAATATTAAACATTTTATAATGTTTCAAGTATCATAATAATTGAAATATTTATATCAACACAGAGAAAACAAAACTACATGTACGGGGCATGTAGAAATCTAATCTTGCAGGGCGCATGTAGAAAAATAATTTTTCTTACCGAACTTCTACATGCGTAGGGTTACCAGAAGTCGAGGACAAAATAAGATAAATCTTGCCAAAAAAAGTGACATTTTTTAAATTCAAATAACATTTATTGCAAATAAAAACATAAAATAAACATTTTTTATTATATAACGTTTATCATTTTTTTGTTGTAAAAAATTTTTTAAAGAAGTAAAACCATAAAATAAACATTTTTATACCCCAACGCGTACTGCGTAAGGGGTATATTAACTTTGTCATTCCGTTTGTAACGCCAAGAAGGAGGCGTGGCAGGTATAGAAAAATATATATATTTTTGATCAGTATCACCTCCTGAGTCGATTTCCGTGTGTCCGTCTGTCTGTCCGTCTGTCGACACGATTACAGCCGCAATTTTAAAGAAAGATATGCCTAGAAATTTGGCACGTAAGCTTTGCTCTTCAATCTTAATCCTGGCTATGGAATTTGGATAAATCGGATGAAAACCACGCCTACCTCCCACACAAATTGGCTTGATTTAATTTTAATTCTGCAGAAATTAAAGAACTGTTTTAAAATTTTGCACATAAGCTTTGATATTAATATTAACAATCTGTATGATATATGGCAAGATCGAATGAAAACTACGCCCACTTCCCATACAAAGTGGCTTTATTTTAAACGTAAGATCTTTTAAAAATCCACAAAAATTAAATAAATGTCTTGAAATTTTGCACTTAAGCTTTGATATATAATATAAACCATCTCAATGATATTTGGCAAAAGCGGACAAAACCACGCCTACCTCCCATACAAAGTGACGTCATCAAAATAGGAAAACTTTCGTTAACATATAAAACTGAATGTTATAGTGTATGTCGTGGCTTAAACTTTGAATATACTCCAATAAGTCAGCGGGGGGCTATTTTAGCTTCGGTACCCTGCCGAAGCTCCATCCTTACTAGTTTTCTTTTAATACTAAATGTAATAAAAGTTATAATAAATATTATAAATTGTCATCATTAAGTAAATAAATAATGTAATTTAGGTACTAATTATTTCAAAAAATGAAACAAGCAAAATGTTTGTATAAATGAGACCAAATAAACAAAACATATCTTGTTTGAATGTTTTCATAAAGCCTTTTAAATTGAAATAGCAAACGAGATCAAATTGTTGTTTTAATAAGAGTTTATCTTGTTGACATATAGTATGTCGAAAAACTCCAAACACGATACGTTTGTGAAATTATAGTCAGCCTGTTTCTTTCGTTTGACCACTGCAAGCTCATAAGTGGAAAATTCTTTTCAAGTAAGCGTTTTGTGCACACGCAGAGAAAAATATGTTTATATATGTTTGGTTTTAAAAACAAAATATTCAGAGGGAACCACCTAATGATTAAGAACTTTCCTTCAATAGCACTATTTTTCAATATAAGAAGATATAAGTTGTGTCCAACGTTAATATAATTGCCTTAGATAAAAAACTAACGTCTACATTAATATGCTTGTGACAAAATAGAATTGTGTGTTTCTACCCAATAAAAATATATTCGCATCACTGTTAAACTCAAAAAGAACTAAACTCTGCAAATATACAACAACTCCTTTCTTTTCGCCTAGCCATACATAAATCTGTTTCTTTTGCACTTGCACGAAAAATAGCGGAAACCTTGTTGCTTTATGCGCTTGCTTTTAACAGTTGTAAGTTTCAAGCAGCCGCGCCAAACGTGTTCAAAAGTTTAGCTCGTGTGAAAAGTGTTTCTGAAAATGTTTGTTTAAATTCCAATTAATAAATAATTAATAAATTAATTAATAAAATAAAAAACAAAATAAAAGAAAAATAAGGCGGTTCAGCAATAAAAATAGATGAGTTTTAAAGCAACTTTGCTGATAAAGCGGGTGCTTCGCTGGCAATGTTTTTATGTGATTTGTGTTTGTGTGTTTTATGTTTTCTCCAACTAGAAAATGTGTGCTTATAAAAATTATTGTAATGTCGGGTAAACATAATATGGTTACTTTTCAACATTATTAAATACTAGAAAAACTTATTTACTGTTTTCTAAACATATTTTGTTTACTTCAAACCAACAATTACTTCTAAGCAAATATTTTGTAATCACAGTGAAAAACTTTTGGCATTTCTTTTGCTAAAATATGTTTCCAAGTAAATATAGTGTAATCATCGGTAAATATATTATGTTGTTCTTAATTATCGTTTTGAAAATAATTGCTTGACTGCAATTAAATTATGTATTCTCATATTAATATATATTTGTCCGTGAATATAAATTAAAATACTTTTTATTTAATAATAATAAAAAAATATTTTTTTGTGGTCATTAACCCTTTATTAATTAATTGCAAACTTAAGACTGACTAACAATAATTGGATAACTTACAACTAAACTTAACTCTGCCGGCAGCTCTGCTGATGTTTGCCGTCGACTTCAGATATTTTGTTGTTGGGTGCAATTCCATGGAATCACACCATACAGTGCTAGACATATCGTCAGCATATTTCATGGGAGCGGATGCGCGTGTGTCTTGCGCTGCAATCTGGTTGACGTAACATAATTAGCGTTAACTCTTCCCTCCTTAAAACAATTGTCCTCAATTGTCAAAAATAGGGTGTCACGGAAATTAGGGATGGAAGATGTTGCAACTGTAGGAATTGTTATTGCAGGATTTATCCCTGATTTCTCGAAGATGACTTCTACTTGTTTCCTTTTAAATTTCATCAAAACAATTAAAATAATGGTTATAAAGATGAATGCGACAGCTACAGTGGATCTGCTTATTAATTCTTCTGCTTTTAAGGATTTAATAGCAATTGTGTTGTTAATATGAAGTTCTTGTAAAGCCTCTAATGATAGTAAATTGATTCGGCTTTGTTCTTCAGGAGTCGGCTGGACTAAGGCTGGTACTATTTCAAGGTTAGGAGCTTCAATGCTGCGATAAATTTTATTGTTGATTTTTATTGATTGGTTGTGGAATTTAATAAGGTAGGTGCCATGAAGTTTATGATTTGAATCATCAATGTTAACGTCACCATGGAAGTCGTTTAGTAAAATAATGCCAGATGCGATTTCTTCTATAGTCGGAATATGTTGATTGTTGCTCAGAGTGCATGACGAATTCATTCCTTTTACTAGTTTAGGTGTACATGTGCTATTACTAATTTCTAATACGAGTAAGTTATCCTGCTTACAAATACTTATAAAATTGTATTGCTTACATTTAGTTGTTGTTTCATACATTTCATTTTTATTTATCAATATTTCATTATATTCCAATTTAACAATTACATCGAATTTTTTTACTGGTCTTATTATAACTTTGTCATACATTATGGTTGAAGTTAATGGAATTTTTATTACATACAAAATGGCTCAAATATTATTTAAAACATTAACATTTGCAAATTCAAGTGCTTCTTCAGCAGAACTAAAAGGCATATTTTCTTTTCTTAATTTTTCTAAAGCTAATTTTACTTCATTCTTATTTAATAATATTGAATTTATAATTCCATTTTTCGCCCATTGTATGGCATATTTTATATTTATTAGTTCTTCTCTTATTAATCTGATTCTGTTTTGTAAATTAATAGCTACTTCATTTATTAGAACATCATCTTTTCTTATAAAATTTACTAACTCATTGGTTATCTTTGTTAAATTATTTATTTGCTGATTAAATGCATAATTAATAACTACTTGTTGATTGTTATTATTATTTAGTTCATTTAAGTTATTATTTATTATTTCTAAATCCTCGTGATCAGGACTGCCAGCCAAATATTTCCAGGCAGTGCCTAGTATGTTAATTGCTCGTTTGGATCGGGAATTGATAGAGGGTTTCAAGGTGTTAAGGATTTCTAAAGATTGTAATAACTCATGTTTTAGTAAAGGATGAAATATATTAGTTTCTGGTATGTTGTCATTCATGTATTTTTTTGTGTCCGTTAAAAAATGTTCGTACTGTTCCAGGTTTATTGCATGGATAAATTTAAAGGTTCCGTCCTGTATTTTCGCATAACCATTGTTGATTGTTATGAGGTGAGTCGAAGTGTAATTGAGAAGTTGAACGTCTGATAGTGCTAGAGTAGCAAGTGATCTGAAAATATGTAGGATATGTGTATAAGTTCAGTTGCTTATTTTGTCCTTGTAAACAACTCGTCCTGATTCAGTAAGTATTGTCGTATTTCGGTTTTCTTTAACTATTTCTTTTTTGTATTTACTTGTTAGTTTGGTTCCTAGTCTCTTATTTACGTTTACGAATACTGTTTCGCCTACAGAATAATCTTTTATAGGGGTTCTTTTCATATTATGATGCTGTAAGTCTGCTCTTTTTTTTCCTTCAGTTTTTCTATATTTTCTCTTCTAGCTTCTTCAAACTGATCTGGGTTAGTGGATACGTTTCTACCAAAGAAAACTTCAATTGGCTTTTTGCCTGTGGTTGAGTGGATTGTATAATTATATTCGTAAACGGATCTATCAGGAAGTTCTAAAAATGACCCGTGCATTCTTTCTGTCTTCAAACAGCGCAGTATGTCAGATAGCGTGGAATGGAATCGTTCCACTTGTCCGTTAACAGAACTTGTTTAAGGTGGGGTTCTAAAGACTTCTATTCCTAATTGGTCTTTGAGCATAAAATTTATTGATGCGGCATGAAATGTTTTTTCATTGTCAACTACAACTACTTTTGGTACGCCGAAAGCAAAAACTAATTGTCGAAGAGGTTCTCTAACTTCTTCTATGGCTCGGGATTGAAGAATTCGGACCTGAGCGTATTTGGAAAATTTGTCGACTGCAGTCAAAACTAGTTGGTCTTCGGTCTTGTAAATGTCTATGTGTAAAATGTGTCCTGGATATTGTGGTATCGGAGTTTTCTGTAATTCGGGTTTGTTCGGATGTCTTTCGTACTTTTGTTCTTTGCAAGTGACACATTGTTTTACTAATGTATCAATTTTTTCTTTCATTTTGGGAAAATAAAATTTATCAAGTAACTGCAATTTATTCTCACGTGAATTTCGGTGGGCTCTGTCATGTTCTTTTAGAATTTCTTCCTCTTGTCTTTCTGAATTTTTTAAATCTTCTATCTGTGTTTGGGTGTAACGGATTTTATAACTTGAGAAGTGTAAGGGGTAAATCTCTTGAATTCTTCCAAATATTCTTTCTTCAGTTTTAATACCATTAACCACGCTCGGATTAAGGTAGCGTTTTAAAATATCAGTGATAATTTCTTGTGAATAATTTGGTTGTACAACGATGTGTCTATGGTAAGTGGGGAATACTATTTCAAACTTGTAAGAAGGTGTTCTCCTTCATTAAGGATAATTTGGTTTTTGAAAACGTTTATTGGGGCTCCTGCCATTGGTATGAGATTATGTGAGGAACTTTCAGGACTGTGCTGAGTGGAAGTGAGTGTGTTTATTTGGACTTCTCTTGGTGGCCTAGATAGTCTGCCTGCTACGACATTTGTCTTACCTGGTTTGTACTTCATTTCATAGTTATATTCTTCTAGTATAGCCTTCCAACGTTTCATCTTACTATTATTATTTTTATTAATTAATGCATACGTGAGGGGTTGATGGTCTGTATAGATTTTAACTTTTGCTGAACCGTATAAATAGTTACGCAAGGATTTTAACGCCCAAATTATAGCGAGCATTTCTTTCTCATTTGCTGCATAATTTTCTTCAGCTTTTAACAAGGTTCTAGAGATAAATGTTATGGGTCTATCTTCCTGTGAGAGGACTGCACCTATAGCGTAGTCAGAGGCATCTGTGGTTAATTCAAAGTTTATAGTAAAATATGGATAGGTGAGAAGCAGATCTTTTGAAGTAAAGGCGTTTTTAATTTTCTCAAATGCATTGATTGCATCTTTATCAAGAGTTATAATTTTTTTAGCGGACTGAGCTTTGCTTAAATGTCCCTCCTTCCCTCTTAAAAGGGTTATCAGAGGCTTAGCGAGTTTGGCATAGTCAAGAACGAAGCGGCGGTAATACCCTGACAGGCCTAAAAATGATCTAAGGTCTTTAACTGTATTTGGGTAAAAAAGTCCTGAACGGCTTTAACTTTTTCTGGATTCGTTTTAATACCATCAGCGGATACAATAAAACCTAAAAATTCTACTTTTCGTTTAAAAAAGTTGCATTTATCAAGCTGAACTTTCATATTCGCTTGCTCAAGAGTTTTGAATATTTTATTTAGATGTTCAATATGATCTTTTTCATTTTTGCTAAAAATTATTATATCATCGATATACACGAAGCATATTTTACCAATATGATCGCGCAATATATCGTCTAGTGCGCGCTGAAAAATAGAAGGTGCGTTTTTCAATCCGAAGGGGAGGCGAGTGAACTCGTATTTGCCATTATTAATAGGAAAGGCGGTTTTTTCTATATCTGATTTTTTTAAGGGAATTTAGTGGAAACCACTTTTTAAAGCGAGTACAGAAAAGTAACTATTCTTGCCTAATTGTGCGAGTACTTCCTGAATTTCTGGAATAGGATAGCGGTCTGCTATTGTGTTTTCATTTAGTTTGCGGTAATCTATGACCATTCTATATTGTTTGTTGCCTAAAGAGTCGGGTTTCTTTGAAACAATCCACACAGGGGAATTGTAGGGTGATCTTGATCGTCTGATGATACCATCATCAAGAACTTTTTGAACCTGATTTTCTATTTCTGTTTTAAGTGAAGTGGGATAGGGGTAGAACCTAGTATAAATGGGTAATTCCGATTTTGTACGAGTTGCTCCTACAACCTTGGTAGTATAAGTTAATTTCTCGTCGGGGTCGGAAAACAGATTTGGGAATTTTTCTACGATTGATATTATTAAATTTTTCTGTCCTTCAGTCATATGGTCCGTCTTAATGCTTATTGCATTGACTGCTTGTGATAAAAGTTGCTTGATTTTAACCTTAATTTCTCCGTTTATGAGCATATAGTTGTCTTTTGTAAAAATTATTGCCGAAAGTTTTTTTAAGCTGTCGTTACCGAGTATACCGTGGAATGATTTTAAAGTGGGTAAAATGAAAAATTTTAAACTGACATCTCTGAGTCCAAAAAGTTTAATAGTGTATGTTGAGTTATTTCTATATTTCCTGCTACGGTTTTAGCATAAAATTTTTGTTCGTTTTGCTTTGGGTTTTCAACTAAATTTGCCTGAATGTAATTATAATTAGATGTTTTACATTCGAAGTATGGAAGTGAAGAGTTGCCTATTCTAAAAAATTAATATCGCTAAACTCCATATCGTCTTGTGTCTCGTTAAACTGATATTGTGTTGTCATATACTCGTCAAGTGTTTGTCCGTAATTTGCGTCTTCCTGTTGCGCTGTCTCTTTGTAATTGTCAGATAGTTCTTCTGTGTCAATATGGTATTGTCTTTGGAATTTCCGTGGTATTTGCATACTGAGTTGGTTTTCAGGAGGTCTTTTTCCTGCAAAACCTTGCTGCTGAGGTCTATTATTGTTGTTAAATCGCTGCTGTTGGAGATTTCGTTCCATATCCACAGTAGGTGGTTTGGGAACAGGCGGGAGAATGCCAAATTGTTGTTGAGGTTGCCTATAAAAACCTTGTTGTTGTGGTTGCCTATAAGGACCTTGGGAATTATTGAATCTATTCTGCTCTGGAAAATTTCTAAAATTTTGTTGTGCTGAATACTGTTGAACGGGATTTTGTTTGCGTGCAGCATATGGCGTAAAATTTTGCGGAAGATACGCCAATTGTGGGTGGAAAACTTGTCTGAGATTATGTTGTCTTGGAACTGGCGGTAGAATATGGTTTTGAATTTTACGAGTCATATTATTATTATGAGCATATTGTGCTCTGAAACCTTGATTTTCCATTTAAAGACAAAGGTGTAGAGCTTGGGGTAAGTCCACAGGCTCTCTTATTCCTAAGAGTCTGGGTAGGTCTCCTTTAAGGCGTCTTATAAAAGTATCAAGGGCCTTATCCCTGTATGTTTTGGTTAAAATGTTCAGTGATTCGCGGCTCATTTCTAGTCCTGATATTTTATTTAAAATTAGAGAAAGATGAGTATAAACCTGCTGGTAAAACTCTGGAATGCCAAGATTACCTCGAACAAGTGAAGTCAATTGATATTCGAGAGTTGTAATATCTCTTTTGTCTGCATAATGCAAAGTGAGACATTTAGATATAGCCTTCCAATCGAGAGGCGTATTATAAGATTCTAGGGCTGCATCTGCATTACCCACTATTTTATTTCGGATTACGCTTAAAATTCCAAAATATTTGGGGGTGCCTTTAGTCGGTTCATATATTTGAAGAATTCTTTCCACGCTTTTCTTCCAAGAACTAAATTCTCCTGGGTTTCCGGAAAATTCGCGAAGACTACGTACTACGTCGGGTATTTTGTCTAAATTTGAAAGTTGTCCCCTGAATTGAGATTGTATGGTCTGGTCGGTTGCATAGTCAAATTCTAAATTTTGATTCAAAGTTGCTTCTATAAATTGTCTTCCGTCATTTTGTAATACTCTCATTACAATTGTCGATACTAGATTTTCTAGGTCAGAATTATTACTAAGTAAGGGATTAATAGGTGGGGGTGGAGGTTGAGAAATGTTAGCGTTAGCTGGACTGGTACCTGTGAGCACGGCTGGTCGAACTAAATTATTGGGATTCAACATTTCTAAGGATTCTGTTTTATTTCTTTTCGTTAAATTAAAAATAGTTTTCTTCTAAAAATTTCAATAGTTAAAATCTTGTAATAGTTTTAAGTTTCAATGTAAATTTCTTAGATAATAGTAATAATTTTTAATTATTAATTGTTTATATTATCGCTTAGATTCTATGTTTCTTTTCCTTTTTGTTAATCGTATTTGTAGTTTTATTTTATCTTTTCGATAATTTTTTATAACTGGAAGATCTGGCTTCTTGAGCTACAACTTCTCAGTTCAAGTTTATTATTTTATAATTTGTTTTATTTAATTTTGTTTTTATTAAAATTTTCTATTTTTTTTTTCTTTTTATTTTAATTTTTTTATTATACACTGGAGGGTCCGTGGTGTTAGGAGTTTTAGCGTCGATTTTTTTGTTAATTAATTATTTTATTTTATTTTTTCGGTAACTATTTTCTTAGTTTTTTTTCTTTAAAAATAACTTAACTTACAATACTAGAATCAGCAACATCGCACTTGCCACTTCCGAATTGCTCCTGTTTGTCCTGTTTTTTTTTTTATGTCCAGGTGACTAAGGATCCAGTTGGTGGTCTCTCGTTGTACGCCTCGCTATTCAAATGAATCCTGCGCAGGTTAAGTTGTTGATTTGGTTCTTCGGGGCCCAACACTACGCTACTTGAGCGTTTTTGATACAGCAGTGTTTTTGTTTAAAATCGCTATTATTTGCAGCAGAGTTCCACTACGCTACTTGAGCGTTTCGAGATACAGCAGATTTTTTAAAGTCACAATTATTTGCAAAAGTTCAACACGCTGCTTGAGCGTTTCAAGATATGGACGATTTTTTAGATCACTATAATTTGCAAAAGTTCCACTACGCTACTTAAGCGTTTCGAGATTATGACGATTTTTAATCACTATTTGTTGCAAAAGTTCCACTACGCTACTTGAGCGTTTCGAGAATTATTCGATTTTTTAAACTACTATTGATCGCGTATTGGGCCCCACGTTGGGCGCCAATTAAAATACTTTTTATTTAATAATAATAAAAAAATTTTTTTTTGTGGTCATTAGACCTTTATTAATTAATTGCAAACTTAAGACTGACTAACAATAATTGGATAACTTATAACTAAACTTAACTCTGCCGGCAGCTCTGCTGATGTTTGCCGTCGACTTCAGATATTTTGTTGTTGGGTGCAATTCCATGGAATCACACCATACAGTGCTAGACATATCGTCATCATATTTCATGGGAGCGGATGCGCGTGTGTCTTGCGCTGCAATCTGGTTGACGTAACATAATTAGCGTTAACTTATATTAATTTAATGTTATTCTTGACTAAATTATATTTCCAAGCAAACAAATAGTAATAGACTAAAAGTGTTCTCAGTCCATTTATAATTACAATATATTTATATGAAAACATATTTTCTTTGAAACAAATTATATTGTTTTTAAATTCAAACAACAAGTGCTAAGGTACAATTAAATAATGTTAAGATTCTAATATGTAAATAAAGAAGAATAGCATTAATTAATCATATTATATGTGGAACCAATTATGATTACTTGTTTCCAAGAAACATGCAGAAACATATTATACTTCCTGCAAATTATGTTTGAGAAGGCCTATTATTTTTCAGCGTGCAGGCAACGAAATAATAAATTGAAAAATTTTTAAATTTCTGCATAAAATTCGCTACTCGAACAATTTTGAAAGTATTTCATCCATTTTTGGTTTGCAAATGATTGCTTGAACTCCTTGTTTTTTAAAGTTTCTTATCTTTTTTCCATAATTTAATTCAGCTCAATTTTCAATGTGATTTCACTCACGTCAGGTATTAAATTTCGAAAACTTTTGAAATTCTTTAGACCATGCTTTTAAATAACCATAGCATATTTTCTAACTAGTGAATATATTACTTTTTAAAATTTCGGCTTCACTTTCATAAACCTACTAAATGTGTACTAAAATTTGTGTAAACTCTCAAAGGAAAGAATTAGTTTCTACATCTTTCTTTTATCGCATTTACCGATTCGAACATAAAGGTCGTTGTTTCTATAAGAGAAATTTTTTCAGTTTCCATAACAGTTATTTTTTCATGAAATAAAAACCAAAATGAATGTACTGCAAATAAATAGCCAAGGTTGCAAAATGCAGGATAGGTTTTGTTAAAAAAAAAAAAATTCCAAGCTATAATGATGACTCTTAGTTTATACTGTTGCAAAATTTGTATATTAATAAACTGTGACAGGGCCGCGCACAGAATTCTATACTTTTTGAGTAACATTGCTTTTTACTAAATATTTTACAGAAGCCATCAATTCGGGAACGTTTTTCTCAGTTTGATAAAATCAACAAAAAAAAAAAAAAATCAAAGCACATAATTTAAGCTTTGTTTAATTACATGGGTATATTATGTATCTATATTAAATAAACAATAATGAAAACAATACATACAAAATCTTCTGCAAGTAAAATACGGCAAAAAATTTAAAAATTTGCTATTATTGTGCAGAAAATTTAAGAAATTTTAAAATATTCAAAACGCTTATAATCGAATTAACGTTGCATGAACAGAATGAAAGTTTTGTAATGTACTAAATAATGTTTTTTTCAAAAAAACTCAATTTATGTGTGATTTTATTATATTTTTTTATATAATATTTCAATTTATTTTATTGAAATATTTTAATGTTCCCGGAAATGATCAACCGTTCCCGGAATGACAAAAATGTTACCGAAATGATGATATTGATATCATATGAAGCTGTTCATAAATTATGTCACACTTTTAGGTGGAAGGGGGTTGAACATTTGTGACGAAGTGTGACTTGGGGGGAAGAGGAGTAGGTCGTGAGTTTCGTCACAAAAAATTTTTTGAATTTAGTTTTCAAAATTTTACATTTTATTAAAATTTAATTTTATTGTAAGTATTGATTTCATTCTTTAACAATAAAAAAAGCACCTAATAGAACTAACGGATCACAAACCGAAAAAGACAGCTTAAGCTATGTTTAAATCGAGCAAAGGTATAAAAGGTATTTGAAACACCTTTAACAACTGTAGCAGCTCCAAAAAACATTTTTTTTTTTTTGGTGAACTGAAGTGTGAATTCTTACTTTAAAGCAGTCATCGAAAAAAGCTCTTATATCTTTACGTTTAAAGTGAACATCAAAGGGTAATAAAAAAACTAAAACAAACAATTTCCACAATTTGAACAATTGTCGCATATCCAAGTTATAATATTACGTTGGTGTTCTTGTTACCGTCAGAAAAGCTTTAATTTGTGTTTAGTCCTGCACCAAAAACATTCTCCGATAGAAACAATTAAAATAAACTAAAATAAACGAACAAACCATATAGTCATGAAGCATTTGGCTTCAAGCATTAGTGCAAGTGGAATACTAAGAGTGCTAAATGCTTCATATGACTATATGGATTGTTCTTTTATCTTCTATATATTTATTCCTGTAAGGGTCCCCTTATTCTAGCGAATCTACAAATGCTACAGCAACACTTGATATGTCATTAGAAAGGTCTTGAAGTGTAGGTAAGCAGAAAATTATTACAAATGGCATGAAAATTTGTGTATAGAAGTTTTCGGATACGGTGAGTTTTTATGACTTATATGCTCTGTTCTATCTTGAAGACCAGAGGGCGCTGTTTACAAATATTTTAAAAAAGTTTTAAGCTGTTTAGCCGATTTTCATGAAAATAGGAAAATAGGGGTTTTCTGATATGGTGACTATTTTGGACTTATCTTTTTTGTATTATATCGAACACCAGAGGGCGCTGTAGTACAAATCTCTTAAGAAATCGTGAAAAGTAGAAATCCACTCATCCGATTTGGATGAAAAATTTTACTAAAGGATTTTCGTGTAGGGCAACTGTTTTGGCGTTATCTCTTTTGCTCTGTTTCGAAAACTAGAGGGCGCTGTTGTACACTTTGTACGTGTGCATGTTATTAAACTGTTCCTACATGGCTACACCGATTTTGATCAAATTTTTTGTGAGTGTTTAAGTGGATTCCTGGATGGATGATATTCGCAATTGGACCCGGTAGGTGGCGCTGTGATCGGGTTCCACGAATTTTGTTATTATAGTCTATCTCCGAAACTATTCATCCGATTTACATGAAACTTTGTGTTTAGGGGTTTTGTGTTTACGGTAGTTTTTATGACTTATCTATTTTGTTCTGTATTGAACACTAGAGGATACTGGAGTACAAATGTTTTAAAAATGTCGAAAAACTTCTAGCTGTAAATCCGATTTGCATGAACATTTTTACATAGGAGTTTTCGGATACGATAGCTATCTTGGACTTTTTTTCTGCGCTATCTTAAACACCAGATGGTGCTGTAGTACAAATCACTTAAGAATCGTGAAACACTCAAAAACCGCTCATCCGATTTAGATAAAAATTTGTGTATGGGTGTATCTATCCCAAAAACCAGAGGGCGCTGTTGTACAAATACCAAAAAAAAACTCAAAACAACTCATCCGATAAGTATGATTTTTATAAGTGGTTTTCGGGTGAGTCTTTTTGGTTGTATGTATTTTGCTATATCTTGAAGCCCAGAGGGCGCTGAACTACAAAATACAGTAAGGCGTAGCAAAGCGCGAAAGGTGATAAATATCTTCTTTTCTTCTTTATGTGTATTCGGCTGATGCCGAATTCTGTGGTATTTGAGTACGCATTAACACATGCGCAAGTCAGTTGCGTCCTAAGTTGGCGTTGTTTTGACGTTTTAATTTATATTTTTAATGCTTATTTAATTTTTGTCCAGTTTCCTCGCGAATTGCCAAGAATTCGTTTTTGCTCTGATTTTTTTCAAAAATGTGCAATCATCGAATACAATATAAAACTTGATAATATATTTTTGCAAGCGATCGGTGGCTAGCACACAAATCACGATTTCCCAAACTTTTTCTCATAATTTTCAGATGTTGAAGCTACATTTTGTTCATTTCGCCGAAGTTACCGGTTTGAAAAATGCACACAAAATTCCTTCTAAAGTTTGTGAAAAGTTTTTCCAAATCGACGAATTAAATCGAAAATTATTTATATCAACTCCCGAGTTAAACCGGGTATTCAGCTAGTATATATATAAAATTGTAAAAAAAAATTCTGTACATTAAATATTTTTTGAAATTCTTTTTGCGATGGACGTTTTGAATGACGCTGAGTCCGAAAATCGCATTTTTAAAATTTTTGTCTGTCTGTCTGTTAAAGCATCACGCGAAAACCACTGGATGGATTTAAATGAAACTTGGCATCTAAGTTCCTTATATCCCCGGTCATAACATAGGCTACTTTTTATTCAGTAAAAAGGTTGGACCCGGTAGGGGGCGCTGCGATCGAAATCCAGGCATTCGTTCATTCAGCTTATCTCCGAAACCGTTCATCCGATTTGCATGAAAATCTGTATGTATAGGTTATCGGATACGCTGAGTTTTTTTGACTTATCTACGCTCTTCCATCTCGAACACCAGAGGGCGCTGTAGTACAAATATTTTGAAAAACCTCGAAAAACTCGTAAACCGTGCATCCGATTGACATGAAAATTGGTATATAGAGGTTTTCGGATACGGTGAATTTTCCTGACTTATCTACTCTGTTCTATCTTGAACACCAGAGGGCGCTGTAGTAGAAATATTTCTAAAAACTTGGAAAAACTCCTAAACAGTGCATCCGATTTGCATGAAAATTGGAATGTAAGGGGTTTCTGGTACGGTGAGTGTTTTGCACTTATCTTTTTTGTGCTATCTTGAACAACAGAGGGCGCTGTAGTACAAATATTTTAAAAAACGTCAAAAAACTCCTAAGTCGCTTATACGATTTGCATGAATGTTCGTATATAGAGGTTTTCGGAAACGGTGAGTTTTTATGACTTATAAACTAGGTTCTATCTTGAATAGCAGAGGGCGCTGTAGTAGAAATATTTAAAAAAAGTCGAAAAAATCCAAAACCGTTTATCCTATTAGCATAAAATTTTGTATGAAGAGGTTCTCGGACACGCTGAGTTTTTTTCACTTATCGACTGTTTTCTCTCTCAAACACCAGAGGGCGCTGTAGTACAAATATTTTGAAAAGCCTCGAAAAACTCCTACGCCGTGCATCTGAATAGCATGAAAATTGGAAAATAGGGGTTTTCTGATACGGTGAGTGTTTTGGACTTATCTTTTTTGTGCTATCTTGAAAACCACAGGCCGCTTTATTACAAATATTAGGAAATCGTGAAAAACTCTAAAACTGCTCATCCGATTTGGATGAAAATTTGTAAATAGCGATTTTTGAGTACGGCAAGAGTTCTGGTGCTATATTTTTAGCTTTTTCTTGAAACTAGAGGGCGCTGTTGTCCAATTTGTACGTGTGTATGTTATTAAACTGTTCCTTAACGGCTGCACTGATTTTGATGAAATTTTTTGTGTGTGTTTGAGGGGATCCCTGGATGGTTCAGATTCTCAATTGGACCCGTCAGGTGGCACTGCGATCGTGCTTAAGGCATTTTGTTTTTATAGCTTGTCTCCGAAACCGTTCATCCGATTTACATGAAAATTCGTGTATAGAGGTTTTCGGACACCAGAGGGCGCTGTGTACAAATATTTTAAAAAAATATCTAAGCTGTTTATCCTGATTTTCAGGAAAATTGGTATATATGGTTTTCTAATATGTTGACTGTTTTGGACTTATCTTTTTTGTACTGTATCGAACATCAGAGGGCGCTGTAGTACAAATCTTTTAAGATATCGTGAAAAAGTAGAAAGCTGCTCATCCGATTCGGATGAAAAATTTTATTAAAGGATTTTCGTGTACGAAATTTTTTTGTGTGTTTAAATGGATCCCTGGATGGTTCAGATTCGCAATTGGACCCGGTAGGTGGCGCTGTGATCGGGTTCCACGAATTTTGTTATTATATGATAGTTCTCCGAAACCATTCATCCGATTTACATGAAAATTTGAATGTAGGGGTTTTCGAGTACGATAGTTTTTATGGCTTTTCTATTTTGTTGTGTATTGAACACCAGAGGGCACTGCAATACAAATATTTAAAAAATCTCGAAAAACTCTTAGCTGTACATCCGATTTGCTTGAAAATATTTATATAGCAGTTTTCGGGTACGATGGGTATCTTGAACTTTTTTTTCTGCGCTATCTTAAACACCAGATGGTGCTGTAGTACAAATCACTTAAGAAATCGTGTAACACTCAAAAACCGCTCATCCGATTTAGATAAAAATTTGTACATCGGATATATAGGATTTGATTATCGAGTATGGAAAGGGCTTTGGCGTAATTTTTTATTCTATCTCGAAAACCAGAGGGCGCTGTTGTACAAATACCGCAAAAAACTCAAAACAAAGCATCCGATAAGTATGATTTTTATAAGTGGTTTTCGGGTGCGGTGAGTCTTTTGGCGCTTTGTATTTTGTTATATCTTGAACACCAGAGGGCGCTGTACTACAAAAGACGGTAAGACGCTGCAAAGCGCAATGGGTGGTAAATATCTTATTTTTCTATATGTGTATTTATATTCAAACTTCTTTTTTCGCATATCAGGACAGTTGATGCCGAATTCTGTGTTATTTTAGTACAAAATATGCACAACTCAGTTGCGCCATAAGTTGGAGTTGTTTTAACATTGCAATTTCTATTTTCAATGCTTATTTATTTTTTTTTCAGTTTCCTCGCGAATTGGAAAAAATTCGTTTTTGCTCTGATTTTGCTCACATTCTTTCAAAAATATGCAATCTATCGAATATAATATAAAACTTGAAAACATATTTTTGCAAGCGATTGGCGGCACGCACACACAAATCACGATTTCATTTTACATTTCATGAAACTACATTTTATTCGTTTCGCCGTTACATTTCGTTACATTTTATTTCGCCGAAGTTTTCGGTTTGAAAGATGTACACAAAATTCCTTCTAAAGTTTGTGAAAAGTTTTCTTCAAATTGACGAATGATATCGAAAATTATTTATATCAACTCCCGAGTTAAGCCGGGTATTCAGCTAGTACAATATAAAACTTGAAAACATATTTTTGCAAGCGATTAGCTGGGTATTCAGCTAGTATATAATAAAAAAAGAAATTTGAGTTAATCATAACATAAATGCCACTAATTAAAATTTTTTTTTAAAATATTTTTTTAAGAATTTTATAAGTTTTGCTAATCTTTCTTACTTTTTATTTACATCGTACTTTCATCGACTTTCTTATATCGATGCCATAACCCCTTCGCGATTTTTGTCGGTAGCACGTCGGATAACGCTGCTTTAAAGCTGAGCTGTCGTTTTAGTGCTTGTATATGGCTTGTATATGCTTGTATATATCGGGGTCTAGAAACGTTGGCTCTGGAAAGCCAATGTACTGTACCAAATGCTCGTATGGAATATTTGCTATGAATGGAGAATGCATATCGAAATAATCCTTGCAATTAAAATTTTTAGTTGGTTTCTTATACGGTCTAACTTCGTTTGGATTCCACAAATTTTCTCTAATATTAACTATTTTTCTTACAGATGCTTGACGGATTTCCACTCTTTTATCAAATAACATACTTTTTAATGACTTCTTCAAGTTGGGTCTTGCTAACAGGTATTCATTAATTATAAGCAAATTTTTCCTCTGAAAATGAAAAAAAAAAACCAAAAAATTCTATTGTAGCGCCCTCTGGCGGTTGCCTTAAAAAAAATTAAATATATAAAATAGATTCCTACCCCCCTATACAGTTTTTATAAAAATTTAAAAAAGTTTTAATCTCATTTGTATGAGAATATATCTTTTCCGGCTTGTGTACTTTAACAAATTTTAAGGCAGCTCAATATTGTCTTGAGAATAATAGTTTCTTGGGCAAAGTTTCTTCGAATTGCCCGTAGTTTTATTTTATGCTATACTCTTTGTTCACTTTTTTTCTTCCGATCAAATTGACCCGGCCTATTGTATGTACATATATATTTTTAATTTGTTTTAATTGGTACAAACACATTGTAAGGAATGTTTTCAGGTATTTTTGCACATTTTGGCATCTGCAATGTTAAAGTGCAGTTAATATAACAAGTTCAAGCATAGGTATTGAAGAAACATACCCGTATATGGGTTGATAATAAATTATGCGCTCCTATTTAAAGAAAATTTATACAAACAATTGTACGTTATATTACAGATTTATCTAAAAAAAAATTTTTTTTTTAATTTTGTACCCCTATTGGCTGTGAACCCGTGGCGGACCGCCTTCTCCCCTTTGCTACGCTGCTGGTGCCTTCGAAGCTCTACTGTTCACATTACTTACTTACTTAGGCGGTGCTTACAACCTTAAGTCGGTTTTGGCCTTTTGTAAGAATTTGCGCCAGCCATTTCTATTTTGCGCTTGCTGACGCCAGTTGGGAGCTCGTCAGTTTCGTCAGGTTGCCCCCTACTTGGCCCTTCTAACGAAGATGGGGTCGTCCTCTTCTGCCTTGACCACCGCTAGGTACTGAATCGAATATTTTCTTCGCTGAAAAGTCGCCTTCCATCCGCTCAACATGACCTAGCTAGCAAAACTGCTCGATTTTTATGCAGCTCGCCATTGACGCAGATTGGTCCGCAGATCTTTCGAAGTATTTTCTCTCAAAAGCTCCCAAAGCATTTTCATCAGAGCTGCTCAATGTGCAGGTTTGTGTTGCATTAGGCATGTCAATTATCGGGGTTTTTTGATCACGGGATTTTCGGGATCTGAAAATACAATCCCGTGATCCCTAAATCCAGGATTTGACTCAATGACGTCACCCAGCGCTTTTGCATAGCAAAAACTAATGCAACTATTGTTCGCTCACTTAGGCAAATTGAACTAATTGGAAAAACAGTTTTGAGTGAAAATGTACTCAAAAAGAGTTCAAAATAACTCCGTTCTTTTATGTTTCTTTTGCATTTGGACAGAAAATAGAGAAAATTTTCTTGCCTTATGCGCTTGCTCAAAGAGTATATATATTTAAGGAAGAGCAAAGAGTATATATATTTTAGGAAGAGAACAATGAGTATATACAATGAGTATATATATACCAGAGAATTTTTTTCGCTCTTGAGTTTTAACTCAGTCAATTTGAGGTTAACAAATAAAGGGACACCGAAAAATGTTCGAAAACAGCGCAGTCGGTATTTGTGCGTCGAAAGATTTTATCTTCGAAAACAGCGCTCTCGGTATGTGCGCATGCGCCGACATTATTGTTGTGCGCTCTCAGAATCTATGAAAGTGGTTTGACTGCTTTTTTCCTTTTATTGAAATAGATTCTGCACAATGTTTACATTTTTGGGTGGACAGACTTGCATGGATTTCTTTCAATATGCCGATTGGATATTTGCAAGATTCTGGCATTTGTGTGAACTTATGAAATGATTTTTTTTCAATATTTTTATGTGAATTCCTTTTTTTTAGGTCAAATAGGAAATTTTTCATTCATTTCAAGTCTAATTTAATCGAATTTAATTTGAATAAATTTTTCATTTAATCCAATTTTTATTTTCAAATAAATTGGATTAAATGGAGTTTAATGTTACATTTTTTAGCTTTAGATAAGTTCTTAATTATCTGAATTAAATCGAACTTATTGTAATTTTAAAAAAATTGCAACAAATAAACTTTTTTACCACATTGCTTGCATGCATTTATTTCTATATGAATATATTGAGTATGAAAATGATTTCTTTCCCAATATTTCTATTTTTTTTAGGTCAAATAGGAATTTCTTTCATTTAATCCAATTTATATTTTCAAATAAATTGGATTAAATGAATTTTAATTTTACATTTTTTAGCTGCTTTTGCTTGCATAGATTTTATTTCAACTTGTCAATAAGATATTTGCAACTTTTATTGCAATATTTGTAATTACCTCTAAGTTAAACCAGCAAATTTATAAAAAAAAAAGAAAAAAAATGCGCCGCCACCGGGACTTCGAACCCGGGCACTTTTATTACAAGGCAACAACGTTAGTCAGTCCGCCAAAATCTAATTTAGGGGTTGTTTTCTTAATAACAAATAACAGCAACTTCGATGAAATGATATCAATATTTTCTTTAACATATTTATATACGCTGAAAAGAACGTGTTGTATGGAAAACATTTCATTTATATTCGTGGCATGTATAAAATAGAAATTTATTTCAACTTCCCAATTAGATATTTGCAACTTTCAAAGGTTTTCAATTCACTTGCAGGTATTTAATTGGCAAATTGAAGTATGAAAAATAATAAATGTTATTTTTTTAATGTGTCTTACCTATATGTTATTTATTTCAAGTCAAATAAAAAATGCTTCTATTAAAAGTATATAAAAAAGTCAAAATTTTTTTTCCAAATTAAAATTTCTCCTGGCCTTTTGACTTCTTCATCTTCTTCGCCTTTTCCCACATACAATTTGCTCCTCAAACTCTTTATGCATCTTCAAAACTCGTGTCATAGGCTCTTTAAGCACTTTCAGAACTTTCTTGTGGCATTGCTCACAAACTTTCTCATTACAATGACCATTTTCAACTTTGGGCTCGTTACAATTATTTATAATTTTCAAAATTTTCTATCTTCTATTTCTGGTTTTAAATTATTTTCAAAACATTAATTACTTCTATTTTTCCAAATTTTCTATCATCTACTTCTGGCTTTAATTTTTTTCACAGTAATTTCCGTCGAAATGCTTGCCGCATATTACCCCAAGTTATTATATGATATAATAAGATTTTCATTTAGTTTGTATTGTATTGATATTGATGTATTGTATTTGATTTTCATTCGTTATCGAAATTATTATATGATATAATAAGAATGCACTTCACTTTCGAAGTTATTATATGACATAATAAGAGTTCACGTTAGCATGTAAGTTATTATATTATATAATAAGAATTTCACGCACTTCACTTGGGAAGTTATCATATGATATAATAAGATTCCATTTTAGTTTTAAGTTTGTATAATTGTATAATAAGCCAATAATTTGACATTTGGGTCAAATAGCACCCAAATTTCACTCTAAACTTTACTTACAAGTAGCACGTACGTTTCATCGATGAAAAATTGTTTTTTCAGTGCACTTTTTTATGTTAACTTTAGATTCCATTTAATTTTGCTTTAGCTAAAGTTTGTACATATTTCACATATATATTTTGTGAAGATAGTTTTTCAAAAATGTTTGAAATATTAATATATATTATCCACATTTATTCTTTACTATTTGAATAAATATGCATTGGATTTAATGAAACATTTTAAATTTTACATAAATAAAATTGTAGGTATATATATTTTAAACATAGTTACACATATTTTGTAAAGTAAGCTTTTGAAAAGTGTTTAAAATATTTTGAATATAATTTATTGGCCAATATTTCATTATAATCAATAATAAATATAATAATAAATAAATGAAATTGAAAATATATATGTTTTTCTAATTCTTTTTATTTTAATTCTTTCTGTTTGAAAATTAATTTCACTTGAAAATTAGAAAGAAGTGTACAATGTTGTTTTAGGTGCACTTGTTATATGTTGGAAGTAAAAGTTTTCTTTTTTTCATAAATTTTATCAATCACAAGAAATTATCATAAAAGTTTTGAAAAAATATTCGCTAAAGTGACGAACTAACAATAAAAGATTGATAAAAAAATACTTTTCTTAAAAAAAATTTTTTCATATTAAAAAGTCGGTTCCGTTATGCATTTGAAATGAATTCCAAAAAAATCAAAATGAGCTAATCCGAAAATTTTCCGCAATTCCGTTTCTAAAACGATGCGACTATTTTAAAAATCTCGTTTCGAAAACGTTTTGATTATTTTTAAAATCTCGTGTTAAATTGTTATACCTTGCAAGTTGAAAATTTATTCCACCACTTTTTAAAAACATGTTTGAAATATTTACAATATATTTTCCACATTTATTCCAATTTATTTCAAAATACAATATGTAAATTGCATTGAGTGAAGTAAAACACATAATATATAATAAATTGAATTAAATGCAACATTTTCCATTAATTTTTTCATACTTCAATTTGTCAATTAAATACCTGCAAGTTGATTGAAAAGCTTTGAAGTTGATGAATCCTACCTTACCATAAGGTAGCAACAACAAGCAGACAAGCAGAATATAAAAAAATGCATGCAAATTTCTTTCTTCCATTTCAGCTACCCACACACACGCATGCGTACAAAAACAATAACAAACTTATTCTTTGAATTTGTCTTTTTTTGTTTGTATCATCGTAGAAAAATATTTTAGTACTTGTAAATAAATAAATAAATAAATTTATAAATTTTCTAATTAGAAATAGTAGCATTTTCTATTTGACTTGAAATAAATAACATATAGGTAAGAAACATTAAAAAAATAACATTTAATATTCCATACTTCAATTTGCCAATTAAATACCTGCAAGTTAATTGAAAACCTTTGAAAGTTGCAAATATCTAATTGGGAAGTTGAAGAAAAAAGGAAATGTTTTCCATACAACACGTTCTTTTCAGCGTATATAAATTTGTTAAATAAAATATTGATTTCATTTCATTGAACTTGCTGTTATTTGTTATTAAGAAAACAGCCCTTAAATTAGATTTTGGCGGACTGGCTAACGTTTTTGCCTTGTAATAAAACTGGCCGGGTTCGAAGTCCGGTGGCGGCGCATTTGTTTTCTTTTTTTTTTATAAATTTGCTGGTTTAACTTAGAGGTAATTACAAATATTAAAAAAAGGACATTTAATAATTTCTAAAATACCTGTAAGTGGATTGAAAACATTTAAAAGTTGCAAATATCTTATTGACAAGTTGAAATAAAATCTATGCAAGCAAAAGCAGCAAAAAAATGTAAAATTAAAATTCATTTAATCCAATTTATTTGAAAATATAAATTGGATTAAATGAAAGAAATTCCTATTTGACCTAAAAAAAATAGAAATATTGGGAAAGAAATCATTTTCATACTCAATATATTCATATAGAAATAAATGCATGCAAGCAATGTGGTAAAAAAGTTTATTTGTTGCAATTTTTTTAAAATTACAATAAGTTCGATTTAATTCAGATAATTAAGAACTTATCTAAAGCTAAAAAATGTAACATTAAACTCCATTTAATCCAATTTATTTGAAAATAAAAATTGGATTAAATGAAAAATTTATTCAAATTAAATTCGATTAAATTAGACTTGAAATGAATGAAAAATTTCCTATTTGACCTAAAAAAAAGGAATTCACATAAAAATATTGAAAAAAAATCATTTCATAAGTTCACACAAATGCCAGAATCTTGCAAATATCCAATCGGCATATTGAAAGAAATCCATGCAAGTCTGTCCACCCAAAAATGTAAACATTGTGCAGAATCTATTTCAATAAAAGGAAAAAAGCAGTCAAACCACTTTCATAGATTCTGAGAGCGCACAACAATAATGTCGGCGCATGCGCACATACCGAGAGCGCTGTTTTCGAAGATAAAATCTTTCGACGCACAAATACCGACTGCGCTGTTTTCGAACATTTTTCGGTGTCCCTTTATTTGTTAACCTCAAATTGACTGAGTTAAAACTCAAGAGCGAAAAAAATTCTCTGGTATATATATACTCATTGGTATATATATAGCAGAGAATTTTTTTCGCTCTTGAGTTTTAACTCATTGAAATCCTGGTTCACAAATAAAGGGTCACCAAAAATGTTCGAAAACAGCGCAGTCGGTATTTGTGCTTCGAAAGATTGTATATAAATAATAATTATGGTTAATAATAATTAAAAATGGGTTGCTGAATCATTGCCAGATTTCCAAAATTGTGTTTCTATTCTAACATCAACTTCGAAATTAGCGACCATCTAATTCTGCCAGCGCATGTACAAAATGTGTTAAGCAAAAAACGCATTATTACCTAGTGTTTGCTCCAGCACCAAATGCGTGAAAATAAAAAAAATTTTAGTTGGCAACACCATTAACCTTCTTGAATTTTAAGATTGTGACATCAGATTCGAAGTCAGCGACCACAAAACACTGTTAAACCATGTTAAAAACTCTTAAAAATACATTTTAGTAGATGGCAAAACTGTTATAAAAAAATGATACAATTTTGGAAATCTGGCAATGAATTCGGATTCAGCGCCCCATTTTTACGTAGTGTTTGCTCCAGCACCGACTTCATGAAAATAAAAAAATTTTAGTTGGCAACACCATTAACCATCTTGAATTTTAAGATTGTGACATCAGATTCGAAGTCAGCGACCACAAAACACTGTTAAACCATGTTAAAAACTCTTAAAAATTCCTTTTAGTAGATGGCAAGACTGTCAAAAAAAAATGATACAATTTTGGAAATCTGGCAATGAATTCGGATTCAGCGACCCATTTTTACCTAGTGTTTGCTCCAGTAACAAATTCATGAAAATAAAAAATTTTAGGTGGCAACACCATTAACTAACTTGAATTTTAAAATTGTGACATCAGATTCGACGTCAGCGACCTATAAACACTGTTAAACCATGTTAAAAACTCTTAAAAATACATTTTAGTAGATGGTGTTAACACACGGGTTAACAGGAATGCCAACCAAAGGGTTAAGATAATCGTAAAAACATAAGTAGGTTACAAAACGTTAAAAATATTTATTACAAAATATGTAAAACTGCTTATTAGCAAATATGTATAAGTGCTTCTGCTAACAATAGCAACAACCTTTTTGTTTAATTAACATAGTTCATAATTTTGCTTAAATTCTTATTTTTAATTTTGCAATATGTTTAATTGTGTCATAACGTTTATTTTATTTGTTAATATTAATTTAATCATTACTGCTAACACTAGCATATTTGTAGTTATATAAACTAGCAATTTGTCAATAAACATCAGTGTAATTCTTACAACTCAACAAGGTGTTTCGATTCAGACCAAGTTCCAATGGCTTGTTTTGATCACAAAACTAATTGCAACAAGTTCAAGTGCTTGTTGTGATAACCAAAAAAACCCAACGAATTATAACAAGTTTCAAGTGCTTGTTGTAATTACCAACGGGCAAATAAACTAATTTGTCCAAAACATTTGGCGACCGTGACAGGACCCTGCAATCTCCGCATATCATCAACAGAAGATCTCCAAGACGATCATCAACAGACGATCATCAGCAGGATCATCAACAGAAGACGATCATCAACAGACGATCATCAACAATGCCACCTTCTCAGAGTTGGTAGCAGCTCAAAGCAATGCAGGTCAACAGATCGAACGCATTGTAAAAAATTACAAAAAGGATCCTTCAGACAGGAAACAAAGTGCTCGATACTTCCAAGATAGAATTGAGCAGCTCAAGGCACTCTGGCAAGCATTCGAAGAAAACGACATGAAGATCAGAGTGTCAGAGACAGAGTACAACGACCACGACTATTTCACTAACAACTACTACGGTGAAATAGAAACGTTGGTCTCAAAATACATTCAACACTTTTAAGAACACATGAATGTGTTATTAGAAAATCAACAAGCAACAAAACACGCTTCAAAATCCAAGCAATTAGAAGGCCCTAACGAAGAACTAAAAAAGGTGCTTCGCAACCAGAAGGCGTTATTAAATATTATATCGAAAACTTTAAGCAAAATTGATGCAGATGGTGAGCCACAGTCAATAACAATAGAGTTCAGCTACTACAGCTATATCGCACTACCTCAGCATTAACCCATCTAAAGCCACTACCCAGTAATCATTGAAAATATCAATGTTATGGATACCCGTGACCACAAACAAGTTAATGTGGGAAAAATTTACCCACCAATGAATGGGTTGGGCTCAGGGACAACACAAGACGTAACAACTAACCATGCGTATACATAAATCTATTTACACAACTAATTTAAATCTACTTTTGAGTTGACCTTTTGACAAATTAACATCAAAAACGCTACAATTGTTAACAAAGGAACTCATGCGACTTAAAGGAGCAGTAGCCATATAATTTGTTCTACTAAATGGCAAATAAATTAAGTTGTTAGCGTTTCTACTGCTTCTACGGTTAGTGTTAAAATTTATGTGAGAAAGAAGTTCTGGAGAATCGAATTCACCTGTTATGAGCTGGTGTAAATATACGATATCTGCCGATTTCCTTCGATCACCTAAAGACTGCATTTTTAATAGTTTTAAACGATCCGCATAAAGAGGAAGGTCTAATATGTCAGTTCCACTTAAGCCCCTTAGAGCAAACTGAACAAAACGTTTTTGGATTCTTTCTATTCGATCAACATGCACATTGTAACTTGGGGACCACACTTGACTTGCATACTCTAAGTGAGGACGCACGATTGCATAATACAACGTTGTAGTTGTAATCATGCTATTAAATTCTTTGGCCCAGCGTTTTACAAAACCAAGAATTGAAGATGCGTTTTTACAAATATTATTAATATGAGTGTTAAACGATAGCTTAGAATCCATGCATATACCTAGGTCTTTGACGGTGTCTACACGACTCAAGGCAGTATCTTTAATCTTATAATCAAAAATAAAATTATTCCTTTTTCGCGAAAAGGTCATAGTTTGGCATTTATCTGGATTTAAAAACATATTATTTTTAGAACACCAAACTTCAAAGGATTTTAGATCAGACTGGAGTAGATCTGAATTATCTCTAGAATTAATCGTTCTGTATATTTTCATATCATCGGCATAAATAAGCAGATGAGAGTGTTCAATGACGTGAGTTACATCATTGATAGCTAAAATAAACAGAAGAGGACTAAGGTGACTACCCTGAGGAACACCTGATCCAGCAATAAATTCAGAAGACAATGCGCTTCGGAAACGTATTTGATAACATCGCTCCACCAAATACGATTTAATCCAGTTCACAAAATATTGTGGAAATCCCATTAACTCAAGTTTAAATAAGATTAGATTGTGTGGTAGCTTACACCTTACTAAAGTCAGTGTAAATGCCTTACTAAAGTCAGTGTAAACACAATCGACCTGGTTACCAGAATCAATAGAATTTAAGCAGAATGTTGTAAAATCGAGAAGATTAGACACAGTGGATCTGCCATTCACAAAACCATGCTGACGAGTTGTTATGACTTTGCCACAGTGAATTTTCACCCGATCGTACACCATCCGCTCAAAAAGTTTTGGAATCGATGAGAGCTTAGCGATAGGCCTATAGTTACTGACATCGTTCCTGCAACCCTTTTTAAAAATAGGACTTATAAATGATTTTTTCCAAAAAAGTGGAAAATAACTTTCGTTAATAGATTTATTGAATAATAAAGACAGTGGTTGACTCAAAACGGAACCGCATTGTGTTAACACTGCGGCAGGAACACCGTCAGGTCAAGCACCAAACTCCTCATCGATCGATCTAATATACATTAAAATATCCTCTGGAGTGAAGGATATATGTTCCAAAGATACTCTGGGTTCGGAATTCATATATTCAAAGTACTCTCCATCAGGATTAAAAGAATCTGAACAGAATGATTCTTTAAAAAGATTGGCGAAAAGGCCACAAATTTTGACGGGATTGTCAGTAAATCCCTCAGGAGTTCTAAAAGAAGAAGGAAATCCATCAGATTTCTTCTTTGTGTTTACGAATCCCCAAAATTTCTTTGGATCTGTCAATATTCTCAGCTTAACATTATCTAAATATTCGTGATATAATGTAGCTGAGCGATTTTCAAATTCCAGAAACAAACGTTTGTAAGTTTCTAGGTCGTTTGAGCCTAAGCTACAGATGTATTTCTTCCATGCCCTATTCCTGTTGTTGCGAAGAGTCTTTAAATCCTTTGTGTACCAAGGGTACGTAGAATTCCTCGCAAATTTGAGACTATAAGGTACGGATTGAGAAAACACAGCAAAGAGTTCCATATAAAAAAAATGTATGGAGTCATCAAGGCAATTTCCATTTATATATTCTAAAATTGCATTAAGTTTGCCATTAAGCAACTGATTCAACTTCAAAAAGTCAGCTTTTTTAAAATTGAATTCATAAAGCTTATCTGCTGAATTAGATTTTACTATATTTTCTCTGTCGGATTCGTACCAAATACTCAATGGTGGATGATATTCATCAACAGTAGTTAGAGCATGAAAGGCCCTCTTAACAACAACATTGTTACTGTCTGTAGTTAAGACCAGGTCAAGAAGTCTTTCAAGACTATTATAAATACAACTCACTTGTTGTAAGTCTGAACATATATTATCAACAAATATATGTTCTTGGCGGGTCTTCGAATTAGATGCACAATAGTACGTATCATCGTCAGAAGAATGCCATTTTAAATCAGGTAGATTAAAATCGCCCAATAATAAAATGTCGTCATTAACGTCAAGTAAATCAATTATGTAATCTATGCACTCCGCAAGGCTTGCATAGACCTCTACACTACTCTTAAGAGGAACATACGCATTAATAACATATACATTAGAGTTACAATGTATAACTTTAACGCAAATTAGTTCAATATTAGAAGAGCAGGGAATGTCAACAATAAAACTGACAAAGCAGTTCCTTACAGCCAAAAGGACACCACCACCGACAGAAGAAATATTGTCAGTGTATCTGTCTTTTCTAAAAACTTGAAAACTATTGTCAAACAATTCCAAATCAGTAATGCTTCCGTTCAGCCACGTTTCTGTCAACGCGATAATATCCTCAGAGCAATTTTGAGTTGATAGAAATAAGCTCTGCGTCTTAAAACGTAGTCCCCTTACATTTTGATAGTAAAGGGACAGCCTATTTAGTTTTTTTGAGCCTGGCGGGCGGCTTGAGTCACCCTTTTAGGCTTATTTTTTGGCTTGAACTCAGTAACAAGAATATTATCGGCCCACAAATTAGAGTTAAGAACAGTTGTAAAATCATCGGCTGCAACTGTTAAAATGAAAGAAGCATGGGAAGGCTTATTTCCAATTTTTTTGCATGAACAGAATGCATTTGAGTTCACTAACTTGAGTTCACTAACTAATGAAAACATTTCTGGTCCTCGAAACTGCTCTTAAAGTCAAATGACTGTTAGGCGTAGTTGAAATCGTATTTGAACTACTAGTCAATGGAGGAATAGAAGATGGTGTATAAGAAATCACCGTATTATTATTTTCTGATGGCATTGCTGAGGGCTGCTTTGCCTTGGAAGGTCTGGACGACGCCTTCTGACGCTTATTTTTGTTTTTGTTTTTCCTCTTTCTTTTAGAGCTTTTAGGGTCTTTTTCTGATGAAACTGACAAAATTCCGGAAGAAGCAGTCATGGACGAAGGAACCGAAATGTTATCCTGAACAGTAATTTCATCAGAAACGCTGGTAGTGGGTGCGGCACTAACTTCGCTAAAAAATGAAACAATTTCTCTGAAGTTATTATTTAATAAGTTAAGGCTTTCCCCAAAAAGCTTAATTTTAGAATAGAGTTCATCCGGGGAAAGGGCCCTGCACGAAGCACAACACCAGCGAAGACCAGATCGGACTGAAATTAAATCGTCAAGGCACGATTTAGAAATACCAGCACAAGAAGCGTGGAACATTCGCTCACATGGGCCAGAACAGCTGAACATAGGGTACAGAATATTCTGGCTTTTGCATTGCTCGTTCAGAGAACAAGCAGCAATATTATCAATGGAAAAATAATCCATTGCAAAAAATTTTAAATTATTCTGCGAGCAAGTGCTTTTGAATGTAAAATGTGCTTATAGGGTTAGCACATTAAAATGTAGCGCACACAAAACTGTTTTAAAACAACAAACAACACTACATACGCTGACTGCACTTAAGTAAACAAACACAGCACAAAGAGGAATTAAAAAAAAAGGCAGACAAACATGCACTGGATTGTGTTAAAAACAACAAACACTATTCAATCAATTATTATATGTTATATATTAATAAATTATTTCTTGAACAAATAAACACTGCCACGAAATGGAATTGTTTTAAAACATATAAAAACGTTATTAAAATGTTTTTTTAATACTTAATGTCCACAAAAATCAAACAAAACACGATTATAAAGAATACTAATCACAGCAACACACTAAAAAACCACCGATAACAACAAGAAGACGAGATCAACTCCGATCTCCGAGATCAAGTCCGAGATGTACTGCATTTTAAAGGCATCACTACTCGAGAAATATCAAGCAGATTTAATAAATAATAACTCCAAAATATGGGATTCTACTCAGTTGGACACTGTAGATGACTACAACTGGGAAACTTTTTACGACATGGAAGCAAGAATACAACATGTCCTAGTGGCCCTTAACCAATACATAAAGGCATCGACAAGCGTTGCTGAGAACGGTCAAGGAGCACTACATGAACACACACAATTTCAACCAGTAAAACTACCAACAATAACGCTGCCTACATTTAATGGCGATCATCTAAAATGGGTACAATTTAAGGACCTGTATGAGCAACTCATACACAGCCAACCGTACAGTGATGTGCAAAAAATGTTTTATCTAACGGCAAATCTTAATGGTGAGCCCAAGAACCTGATCAAACATTTGCCAGTATCAGCTCAAAATTACACGACAGCATGGGAGATATTGACCAGTCGATACGACAACAAACGATTGCTTGTCACAGCATTACTTAATCGGTTATTGGCACAGGCTAGTATTAGTCAGGAGTCAGTGCACGCTATTAAATGTCTTCATGATACAACAAAAGAATGCATTTATGGACTAAGCGCATTAGCCATACCAGTGTCAACATGGGACGCGATTCTTGTGCACATCACCATAAGAAAATTAGATCGATCGACCCACACAGCCTTTGAGCAATCCCTTAGTGACTCAATACAACTTCCAACTGTTCAAGAAACTCTAAGCTTCCTTGAGGCCAGGTTCAATTCGTTGGAAGCATTGAACAAATGCACTAATAAAGGGCCTGAGAAGATGCGACATAACGCAACGTCTTTTATCACATCAACATCAACAAACCAGTGTCCAGCTTGCAGTGGTTCACATCCACTATTTTTGTGTCTGATATTCAAAGAAAAACCGATTTCTCAACGCTATGAAATTCTAAAAAGGAACAAACTATGCACAAATTGCTTAAAAGGTGGTCATGAAGCATACAAATGCACCAGCGGAACATGTAGCAAGTGCAACAAAAGGCATAACACTCTTCTCCATCAAGAAGGGCAAGAGCATAGAAAAAACGAGGCTTCAAAACCAGTCGCATTAGCATCATCAGTCAAACCAAAATCAAGCTATGTTCTTTTAAGTACTGCAAAAATAATACTAGTAGCAAATGGCAAAACTCTTGAATGCAGAGCGTTGCTAGATTCCGGATCACAAATTAATGCTATAACATCAAAAATATCGCAGCAGCTTGGGTTAACTCATCGAAATTCATCCCTATCTGTTGAAGGTATCGGCAGACAGAAACAGTTTGCCCGTCATCGCGTTAACGTCATTTTTCACTCTCGCGCTAGTGGGTTCAAGGCTCCATTAGAAGCTTACGTATTTCCGCAAATTGTAAGTAAACAGCCATCAAAATTCATCAACACATCATCATGGAAGATACCTCAAAATCTACAACTGGCTGACCCACAATTCAATAATCCAGGCGAAATCGACATTCTGTTAGGTGCAGAATTCACACATCAAATAATGTCAATGGGGCAAGTCAAACTGGGAAAAGGTTTACCAGTCCTTCAGAAAACCGTTCTTGGATGGATTTTATCTGGAAAAATCGACAATGAACAACGAAAATTAGCTACATGCGGAGTTTTAGCTGACGATAACCTGAATGAGGCAGTTGCAAAATTTTGGGAATTAGAAGACATCGCTGAGACGGAGCCACAATTGTCAAAATCAGAAAAACAGTGTGAGATGCACTTCATCCATCATACGCAAAGAGATGCAGCTGGTCGTTTCGTAGTACGATTACCATTTAAAAACGACACATCAATGCTAGGAAGTTCGCAGCAAATTGCCTACAATCGGTTTATTTCTCTGGAAAAACGCCTAACAAAGGATGTTACACTCAAAGAACAATACATTAAATTCATGGATGAATACAAATCATTAGGACACATGACAAGAGTTGATCCAAATGATGTGTTAGATCCAAATTACTTCATTCCACATCATTGTGTTCTGCGACCAGAAAAAAGCACAACAAAGCTGAGAGTGGTGTTTGACGCATCGTGCAAAACATCAAGCGGAGTATCATTAAACGACATAATGTACAATGGTCCAACAGTTCAGAGTGATCTGTTCGCAATACTCCTCCGATTCCGCATGCCAAGGTTCGTCTTCACCACTGATATTGAAAAAATGTATAGACAGATTCGAATTCATCATGACGATGAAAGATTTCAATTAATCTATTGGAGAAGCAATCAACAAGATTCACTGGATGTATATAAACTTCAAGCAGTGACTTATGGAACGCGAGCAGCTCCATACTTAGCAACAAGATGTTTGCAGGAACTACCAATCATTAAGGAAACACATCCGTTAGGCAGCAACGCACTTAACAAAAATTTCTATGTTGACGATGGTCTGGCAGGAGCAGACACACTTCATGAAGCAAAGGCCATTCAAGATCAACTTATTGAGATATTGACGAAAGCAGGGCTCCATCTACGAAAATGGTGCTCTAATCACCCCAAGCTTCTTCAGATCATTTCCATCGAAAATCAAGAAGTAGATTTGGACTTTGGAAAAGAAGAAGAGTCAACCATCAAAACATTAGGGCTCTCATGGGCACCAACGAGTGACAATTTTAAAATAACGACAAAATTAAGTGCTATGCAGCGAGTCACAAAACGCAGCGTTACATCTGACGTAGCACACATTTTCGATCCATTGGGACTCGTGGGACCTGTGGTGGTAGCAGCGAAGATATTCATCCAGCAGTTATGGATGCTAAGACTTCAATGGGATGAAGCCCTTCCAATGACGATGCACACGTCATGGACAAAATTCCGCAACAGCCTGGATAAATTAAATTAACTTAGAATCCCACGCCACGTCTTTGGACACAACATTCCTCAATCAATTCCGCTTCATGGTTTCGCGGATGCTTCGGAAAAGGCATATGGAGCAGCAATATACATTCGCACCGTCTTTAAAAACAAAAGCATATCGGTCAGACTTCTCTGCTCAAAGTCCAGAGTAGCACCATTAAAAACACAAACCATTCCACTGTTGGAGCTTTGTGCATCGTTGTTATGTACCGAACTAATGTCTCGAGTTAAACTCGACCTTGGGTATCAGAACACCAGAACTCATTTTTGGACTGATTCGCAGGTCGTATTAGCTTGGATATCTCGATGTCCATCAACTCTCCAAACATTTGTATCACTATCTGAACAGTGGCGACACATCTCTACCGATCACAATCCTGCTGATATATTATCCAGAGGAGCCCATCCAGAGGATATGATGAAACCTCAGTTCAATCTTTGGTTTTATGGTCCCGTTTTTCTACATCAGCAAGATTATACGTGGCAAACAGCCATTCAAAAGAATCTCATCATCGAAGACCCTCCTGAAATCAAGCAGACTCATCAAATCATAGCCACTGTATCTACAAGTGCAGTACATTCAGACTCCTTAATTTACTCCATAAAGGCACGAGAGTCATTCAAAAGGCTACAGCGCATTGTTGGATACATTCAACGATACATCAGAAACAGTAGAGGTGCTCAGCGGTCCCAAGAATATTCACTGAGCCCAATGGAACTCGACTCAGCTCTAAAGACTATAGTGAGATTAATACAACAACAAGACTTTAACGAAGAAATCAGACAGTTGAGGTCAAACAAAACTGTTGGCAAGAACAGTCCAATTGCATCTCTCTCACCATTTCTGGATGAAAATGGAATCATCCGAGTAGGAGGACGTCTACATTCATCTTCGCTTTCATATGACACGAAACATCCTATGATGCTACCATATAATGACCCCATAGTGAAGCTAATTTTGCGAGATACTCACTTGGACACCATGCACAGTGGGCCACAAACGTTGTTGGCAAATATTCGTCAACGCTTTTGGCCGATCAAGGGAAAGCTCATGACAAGATCAACAGTACAGAAATGTCTTCGTTGTACCAGAAACAAGCCCACAATGTTCCAACAGTTCATGGGAAGCTTGCCAGCAACAAGAGTGTCCCCTTCAAGACCGTTTAATAACTCTGGAGTTGATTTCTGTGGCCCTCTGTGGGTACACTATAAAGTTCGAGGAAAGAAACCACACAAGGTATATATTGCCATATATTGCTGTTTCGCCACAAAGGCAATTCATCTAGAGATCGTAACAGATCTAACCACCGATGCATTCATTGGTTCATTAAAAAGATTTATTTCTCGAAGAGGTCATTGCCTCAACCTTTATTGTGATAACGCTACTAACTTCGTTGGCGCGAGGAATCAACTTCAAGATATACAAACGTCTCTATTTGGAAAAGATGGCAGTGAAAAAATAGTAAATGCATGCAGCTCCAGAGGAATTAAATTTCAATTTATCCCCCCAAGAGCTCCACATTTTGGAGGACTTTGGGAGGCAGCAGTAAAGTCTGCAAAAACATTACTTACTCGAAGCGTAAATACGGCATCGTTAACACATGAAGAGTTAGAAACGGTTGTCATTGAAATCGAAGGAATACTCAACTCAAGACCAATCACACCTATGTCTAGCAATCCAAATGATCTAAGCGCTCTTACGCCAGCACACTTCCTCATTGGCGAATCTTTAACTAATCAAGTAGATGTAAACTCCAATGTGTCCAAATCAACATTGCAAGAACGGTGGAAGGCTGTCAGCCGGATAAAACAAGAATTCTGGGCACGATGGAGTCAAGAATATCTCACTGAGCTTCAGCACAGATACAAATGGAAGGAACGAGTTCCCAACATTAAGGAAGGAACATTGGTTATAATCAAAGAAGATAATTCACCACCATTGAAATGGCCACTAGGACGAATCACGCATGTCCACCCAGGAAATGATGGAATTATTCAAGTGGTTGATATAAAAACAGCGGCGGGGACTTGCAAACGTCCAATCCATAGACTAGCCCCACTTTATCCAGAAGATAGCTCCAGAGAGGCGATTAAGGATCTGCACAAAGGAAAAACTTTCAACAGCAGCGATATTCAAGATCAGGAAAACCCTTCCATACCCCCAAACCGACGACGTGTTCCCATCGGCAGCATCATTACAACTATATTGGTAACGCTATTGCTATTACCGTTAGCAATAGCCAGCCCAATAAAAATAACCCAGTTTCAATCAAATCCTGGTATATATTTTGAAGAAATAGGTTCGGCAAAAATAATAACAACAAAATGGAATTTGATTGTTTGTTACGACCTATTACCATTTTATAAGGAATTGAATGTCTTACGCACTGGTATCACAACACTTCAACGTCACTGCAATGAAAGCGCACCAAGTCCAATATGTGAATTTTTTGTAAACTACTTTCAAAATTCACAGCAAGAAATAGGCTCAGAATTTGAAATGCTGTTAATACGGAGAGTGCCAAGAAGAGTCAAAAGAGGAGCCTTAGACTTTATTGGAAACATTGGCAACTCACTATTCGGAATACTCGATTCCAAGTATGCCACCACAATGTCAGATACCATCAATCAACTGAAGAACAATGACGACTTTCTGCGTGAACTTTTGCAAAACCAAACTTCAGTTATCGATTCTACCATCAACATTACCACAAGAGATCAAATGACTTCGATGAAAAGGTTCAAAGATATCGACGACCATATCGACAAAATAATGAAGCTACTTAAAAATAACGAAAGTAATAACAGTGATATGACCCTAACAGCTCTATGCCTGCAAATGTCAATAATGGTATCAAACCTACAACGCATACAGTCTTCAATCGTCGATGCTCTCACAGACACACATCATGGAAAAATTAATCCCCTCATACTTACACCCCAACAACTAAAAGAAGAAGCAGGAAAACTTAAGAATCACCTACCTTCCCATCTTCAACTTCCGGTCAGGCAAGATAACTTGTTGCTGCTCTATAGCCTAATGAAAGTTGAGGCCATAGTGACAGCTGATCATGTTGTATTCAACATCAAAATCCCTCTGGTTGATCAAAAATATTACGACATATTTAATCTTGTTCCGGTAACAACAGTTATCAACAACACGTTAATCGAAGTTAAAATATCAACAGAACTTTTGGGAATCAATCATTGCTATTTATGTTCAAAAATACAGTCTATACACAGAAAAGAGTCTGATGAATTCCAATGTGAAGTGGATCTGTTTAACAATGAAACAAATCCAAGATGCGATACTATACGACTAAACAAATCCATCGTATGGCATCAATTAACTGACAAAAATCAATGGACGTATGCCGCAAGAAAATCTATTCGGCTTAGTGCTGTATGTGGACAAGAGACTTCTCAACTAACGCTTAATGGATCGGGATTGCTCCAGCTTCAACAAAACTGCGTAATAAGAGACAACCAAATAATAATTCAAGGACATCGGTATTTGACTACTTCCCGTAAATCAACTTATACAAGCGTCGGTGTGCCGTTAGCAGCTATCAAATCACAACACATCGAAGTGCTTACCAAACAACAATATACCACTCAAATAGAAGAGCTTGGAGTACTTCATAGAGAGTTGACGAAGAATAAACTACTTAAATTACCATCAATAGTAGAATCAACACAAAAACATACCTGGCTAGCTACATATATCGCATTAGCATTGGCAATCAGGATCAGCATTTTTATAATTGTAACTCTATGGAGCAAATACCAGAAGAAAAAGCAGCAACTACCAAAGCTTCCGACGCCACTCCCAAGAACTCAATCAACATTCAATGTAACTACAACATGAAAACTCTACAGTCACAACGTTGTTAACACACGGGTTAACATGAATGCCAACCAAAGGGTTAAGATAAGCGTAAAAACATAAGTAGGTTACTAAACGTTAAAAATATTTATTACAAGAAATGTAAAACTGCTTATTAGCAAATATGTATAAGTGCTTCTGCTAACAATAGCAACAACCTTTTTGTTTAATTAACATAGTTCATAATTTTGCTTAAATTCGTATTTCTAATTTTGCAATATGTTTAATTGTGTCATAGCGTTTATTTTATTTAATATTTAAAAAAAAAAAACTAATATCTTTGCGCTCTAGTCTCAGGAAGAAAGTTTTTTATTTTCAATAACCTTAAGAGGTTTATTGATTACTTGTATACTGAAAACTTAAAAAAAAATTTCAATGCTAAAAAGGAACTCCGCTTATACTATAAAATGGAGTTGAAATAGCTATACCAGAAAATTTATTAAATAAAGCGCCGTTTAAGAGGTGCAACGAGTACATAATAAGTAAAATATCTCTCAAAATTTCCATGGGCTTTTTTCGCTAATAACTACCTCCTCTAAAATATTTTATTTAAAAATAGAGGTTAATCCCCTATAATCAATATTTAAAGACACACTAGACTAAGAAACAATTGATACCATTATTTTCGTCTTATCAGAGCGCGCATTATGAGTTATAAAATAGCAGAAACGAAAAAATTATTATATATAGATTTTAAGTTGAGAAATCACCTTTGAAAATTGGAATTGCCTGATATTGTTTACCAAAAAAATAAAAACCACAAACTTTTTCGTTACGCCTTTTTCATTTGAAAATTGGAAATTGACATTAATTTTATGTCCCTGGTATTCCCCTATAAGTCAATAGCCAATATATATAAGTTACTAGAAATAATCTTTTAGAAATTTGTGTTTAGATTTAATCTTTTGCATGAATAATTTATTCAAAAAATTTATTGAGAACCAACCCCTCAATAATGTGAGGAACGATAATTAAGCCCAATTTGAATATAACTATTTATATAAAATAATTTTCTATTCCAAAGTATTTTCCCACTATTATAACTTCCCAAAATATTCCATCTATATTATCCAAAGGGGAGAGTCTTAAGAAATTAAACTTAATATATTAAATAAATCAATTTACCCCTAGAAAATATTTTTACATAAACAACTATTAATAAGCCTTATGTTTAATCGCTCTTTTCAAACATTAATGGCATTTCTGCTCTTAACGGGTAGGTTCTGTAGAGCCATAATGCCAAATTGGAATGCCTTAAAGACATTCAAACGCAGACTATATCTTAAAAAACTTTGATGTGACCTTGTTCAGGAATTAATTCGACGTAGAGACAGAATGACAAGAACTCAATTATCTGTAGATGTTGTCCGATCAACCAGAAGTCTAACAACAAAAAGGCCAGCTAACGAGGTAGATTTTAGCATGCGAAGGCCACAGTTGAAATATTGTTCGTACATAAGCTCTAAACGATCAAAGTTTTTTAAGGAAATCACTTCAAACCACATCCTGCAATATTACTAACGCTGCCTCCTACAGACCCCGTACTGACACTCAAAAATCCCTATTGGAACTGCTTTGAAACAGGTCCACTGCGTTTGCGCCATACTGCAGATGCAGCATGCATTTCGGCAAGGTTTTTGTAAAGTATGGTTTTAGCTTATCACACGGCGCATGTGTGGTTTTTGTAAGTGTGTTTACTGTAAGTGCGCTGTAATTATATGTAAGAAGTTAAGAATTTAAAGAAATAAATTGATTTATAAGCATATTTTTATCTTGCTTAATTTTATAATTGTGTTTGACTTTTTATTTTTATGATTTTTTAATTTAATGATGTTAAAGTGCAATAGAAAACATAAAAAATAAGATAGTATAATCAGGGCTTATAAAAAAGTACTTTAAGAGTACATTTTCAAAAAAGAGCTTTTAGAAAGACTTTTTAGCAAAGTGAGTGGGGAAGTACTGACAAATTTTCTCATTCCATACAAACAATAAAACGGTTTTTGCAAGGAGTGTGAAAGGTCTATTAAATTTTAACAAAGGCCTGCTCGAAGGCCTTAGCACTCCTGCAGTTGCCCACTGGGTACTTTGTCTTTTCAAAACATAGCAAGTACACCAAGTAGATTTTGCTGTACACCTCGGAATAGATATGAAGATCAAGTTAAAAAATCATGTCTAAAAAGGTCAACTTTATTTTTAGTTTATTTAATTCACTTTATTTTAAAAGTATTGAAGTTTAAAAATTTCAATTTTAACGTTTGTATGAATTGTTTTCACATTGCACATTAGGGTTGCCACATGGCCTGGACTCGCCTGGACTGTCCAGCTTTTTCATCCCGTGTCCAGTGCCCAGTTTATTAAGAATTTGTCCAGCTTAAATTATTTCTGATACGCACGTAATTTATAGCTTTTTCATTTACATAACAAAAATGAAATCTTACGTCGCCAAAACAATCAAGATTTTAAAAAGAAAATTTAGGCGAGCTTGTTTCAATATCATTATGATATCGTTTCGTATGCTGGGCTAAGTAGTCTTTTTGGGTATTTCTGAATATAAACGCCGTTGTGCTCAGGCGTTGAAAAATTTATCGGCTCCGTGATTTTAAAAAGCAACACAGCAATCAAGTTGTCAAATTCAAAAATTTCATTGCTGCAAAATTAAATTAAAGTTATTTTTGGATATTTTGGATTCTGCGTATCCAATTGTAATTACAATAATTGGAAAATTTTTTAAACTAATATTAATTGAAAAAATAAGCGCGCAAAATGTAAGTATAATAGTCATTATGAAACAAGAAAAGGAAGTAAATAAAAATGATTTTAAAGGTTAGCAATGTCGAATGTTGACCAAGAGCAGCCAGAATCATCAAAAAAAAGAAGGCTTAATACGTTTTCTGACAACTGGATTAAAAATCCATTTTATGCCGGTTGGCTAAAAAAAAAGGATGAGCACACCGCCTCTTGCTTATTTTGCCAAATAGAATTTATAATTAAATATGAAGGAAGCAAGGCTATTGAGAGGCATCTTCAATCGAATAAGCATCGGAAAATAAAATCGGCCAAGGAAATTTGCGGCAGTTTAGGTAAATTTGTAACAAAAGTAAACGAATCCACAGAAGACGATTTTATAACTCAGGCTGAGTTGTCAACCATTTATCATAATGTTGTCCATGGATTAAGCTACAATAGTTTTGATTGCCACATGAAACTCGTTAAGGATGTGTTTCCTGACAGCAAAATAGCATCACAAATTTCATGTGGCCGAACAAAAGCTGCAGCAATAACCCGAAACGTGTTGGCACCTTTCGCTCAGGAGCAAGTCGTAGCCGATTTAAAAAACTGTTTCTACTTTTCTATTGGTAATGATGGTGCAAGTATAGGGAATTGGAAAGTTTATGCATATACTGTACAATACTTCAATCCGAAAACAGGTATTTGTAAGAATATTTTGGACTTTTATGAAGATTCTTACGGCGGATCTAAGGACATATTTGAGAGTTTGAAGCGGATTACTGAAAGCCACACCCTTAAAATAGATCAGATTTCTTCATTCAGTGCAGATAACGCAGCAGTTAATTATGGCGTTCGCAATTCAGTTTTTCAAAAACTTGTAGACATAAAAAAAAACATTATAAAAGCAAATTGTAACTGCCATGTACTAAATAATTGTGTAAAGTATGCACTTAATTCTCTGTCAGTTGATATTGAAAATATTGTAATTAAGACATTTAATGAGTTTAGTTCTTCGGCGTCGACCACGCGAAAATTGAAGGAATGTTTTGAGTTTGCTAAATTAGAATTTAAAAATCTTCTTCGTCATGTGCCTACGCGATGGCTTTCGCTGTTTCCAGCTATAGATCGTCTCATTTTAGCCTGGCCAGCTGTTAAAAGATATTTCCTTTTAAAAGGTGAAGCAATTACTCGGAAAGAATTATGGGAGTTTGTTTCCAACAACTTATCTATGTCCGAAATTATAAATGAAGACGAGGAATGCTTTGAAGAGGGAATATCGGAGGCATATTTGTATTTTGTACATAATGTTTTACCAGAGTTTCGCTCTGCAGTGTTAGCTTTAGAGAAAGATGACTGTGCTATAGTTGATGTAGATACGATTATGAGGAAATTGATGCAGAACTTGAAAAATAGATTGAATGATAAATTTATTGGAATTAAAGCGCAAACTATTTAAAAAAAAATGCCCCTTCATGAAAAGCATGTTTTTGAGCAAGAAGTTGAAAAGTTTTTAAAAAATGCGGTACAATATCTGGAGACGCACTATGACTACAGCGATAATTCTATTAAAAAACATTTATCATTATTCTGCCTTAAGTACAAGTTAATTTCGTGGGAGGAGCTCCAAGATACAGTGCAAGTTTTGGGGCTAAACAATGATGTTAATAATGATGAGTTATATACTGACTATTGTTGCTTACGTAATGCGTACGAGTTTCTTGAGAAAAATATACCAAACGATAAAATTTGGTCAAACTTGTTTTCCAAATTTGATAGTGTGGAAATAAAAAACTTAAAAATAGTTATTTGTTTTATTTTTACAATACCAATAAGTAATGCTTACTGTGAAAAAGCTTTTAGCCTATTAAACGACTTATATTCTAAGGAGAGAAATAGAATGTCAATTGATCTCATAAAATCTGAACTTATTATAAGACTAAATTATAACAAAGACTGTAAAGCATTTAATTTATGTTTAAAAATGGAAAAGGCCAATAAGTTGGTGCAAGCAGCTCGTTCCAGTACTAAGTATATGTGGAAATAAATAAATAAATCTCATTATTCCGGGAGCTGATGATTTAATTATTTTGAAGTGTATTATTTCTAAGAGCATATGGAAATCATAAAATAAAATCTTAAGTTGTATGGCGTTGAGCGCCATTTGAAAATCTTTTAGAAATATTGAATTGTTTTTAATACATATTAATATACATTATATATTGAATTGTTTTTTATATTTTTGTTTAATGTACAAATTTGTATTTATTATACATTATTTTTGTTGTGCAAATAAATCATTAAAAAAATTTTTTTCGTTTTTTTTTGGAAACTGACCAACGCTTTCTTTCAATGTCCAGCTGAAAATGTCGAAGTCCAGATATTTATTTTCGAAGTCCAGGCGAAGTCCACTTTGAATGTGGCAACCCTATTGCACATGCATGTGCTTAGTATACGAGCACAAGTACGCGAGGAGATTGCGGTTAATTTTGGTTTTTTTTTTAGGTCAAAACATACCTTGCCCACATGCATACTGCATGTAAGTTAACACGCGCAATGTTAATAAACTCTACAAGCCGCACCACTAACCCATATTTACAAAACTGCAATCGCCAACAGTTCGATCAACTAAACAATTGCGAAACAATTATTCTTTTGAAGCAAATTAAACAACGTTGCATAAACGAACTTAAACAGCAGCATAAAACTATTAACTTAAAAGTTAACTGCGCCATAAGCCGAGCAAATTAAACAACGTTGCATAAACGAACTTAAACAGCAGCATAAAACTATTAACTTAAAAGTTAACTGCGCCATAAGCCGAGTCAGCATAAATCGCAGTTCAAGCCAGCCACAGCTAATTCCAAGAAGAACATTACAACACAGGTTGACACAAGTTGAGTTAATAGCAGCCTCATCATATTATTAATAGTTTAAGTTATTATAAATATAGCATTCTCCGCTTGAAAAGTTAGTCTTCCACAGTCTTTCATAGTATGTCTTCTTAAGTCAGTAATAAGGTGATCAATAAAGTGGACGCTTATCCAATAAAAAAATATATTTTTAAAGTGTTTTAATTCTACAAAACACTTACTTGTATATTTCGTGTATGCACCTACTCTGGACTTACTGGGTTGTTTCTATCATTCTTGTACATACAGTAGCGGGCATAAAAACGCAACGATTTTATTGATCATATGTATATTGATCTCTTATTTTTTGCACTTTATATCTTATTTCTTTACTTTAAATGTACAAACTCAAAAACAACACAGTGTTTATTATGATTATATAACTCATGATAATATGTGTAGCTTTTCCTGATTTTGTATTCTCTGTGAAGCAATCGTGTTTTATAAAGTGTTTGGCTCTGGGCCACTTCGGCTTTTAAAGTAAGCCAGCAACTCAACTTCAAGTATTCTTAATAGTAACAAAAATTTATGGACTTTTTCATTTTTCATTTCAGTGCCCAGTGTGAGTTTCAGTGTTTATGCACCTGGCTTTTTTGCAAGATTTATTGAATCACATGCGGTGATGTTCCAGGGAAATGCTGGACTTAAACCAAAAGAAGGCGAAGTAACCAGCAGACCCTGGCAGTGGCCTATAAATTATAGGGTATGTGAAAATCAGTGCTATTTGGTTAAGTGTTTCTTTTATTAAGCAAACAATTAATAATCAATTAAAGGGAAATCATAAACTTAAAATTAATGTATAAGTAATTATCTATATACTATTATATAAAAGCGTTGTGACACTAAACGGATGATTCGCAACCACCCGAGAGCCACTGAACCGATTTTGACGATATAGGTACCAACCAATTTGTTATTTTAGCGAAATCGTGATAGGCTATGTTAGATTTGCCACGCTTACTTAAACCACCCATAAATCAATAAAAATTATATATTTCAGGCGGTTTTGGTCGTGTTAGACTAACACTTTGTAATTAAATTAGCATGCTTATTATCGGTAACTGTACTAAAAATGGGCGTGGTAGGATTATAACATATATACGCCCACTTTTACGAAATCATTACATTTCCTTAATTGTACATGTATATACATGTTGCCACGCCTACTTTTACCACCCATTTATCTATCTATCAATATGTATAAAAATCAAATGTTACATGTATGTTGCCGCATAAATTGAGAACGGTTAAACCGATTTGGTTAATTTTTTTTTGTTGTATTTCATTCATGGTTAATTTTTTGTTGTATTTTGTAGTTACCAGGACAAGGTTTATACGCAAAAATATACCCGTTAGATGGTGCTGGTGTCAAGCTTTTACGAAGAATCGTATTTACAGTCCGATTGGCTCATATTAGAATTATATATTGGCAAGGATAAGCGAGCTACACCGAGAAAATAGCTTATGTTAAATTGAAAAAAACCCTAGTATAATTTATAAGATGGCTTTGGTAGTTTTCACCCTCCCAAGTACTTCATCAAAATGCCTAAGTCTTACATGTTGACTTGCCAATATTTATTTGGGTGATAAATTAACCAATTTAGTAATTTTTTATACAGTACTTTAAAAAAAAAAAATTAATATCAAAAATACAACTTTTTTTCGGGTTTTGGTTTTTTTAATTTTCCTTTTTTCTGATGCTGCCGGTGCCTCTCGTTCTGTGGTTTGCTTGACTGAAATACGGAACAACACAAATTTTTCTTTTATCAACACCGTTTTTTTCTTAGAAATTAATGACTTCTAGGCTTTTCTTGCTGCTTGACGTCTATTATAACAAGAACCTTAAATTAAATTAAAATCAATTAAATATCAAATACAAAAATTTTACCTTCGCATGCCGTTGAGATTCGAACCCATACCAACCGATATCAGTGTGTATGAAGTCTACTATGCATTGAGCCAAACTGTTTCGTTACAAAGAGTGATTTACTGAATATTAATTACAACTGAAGCTATGCTGCAGCATAGCACAATAATCTATTAAAAGATTTTTGTTGTATGGCTATCAACAGAATACTGCGACATACTGCATCTGTTAATACAGCATCTATTAACATAGCTGCAGTTATGTCAGCAAGTAGTAGCAAGGCTGCTTGGATCAGTGGGTAGAGCGATGGACTAGCGCCAAAAGTACCAGGTTCGACTCCGCACGGGGGCAAGCAAGTTTTTTTTTTCTTTCCTTTTTGTTGATAAAATGCAATAAAATTTACTGCTGTGAATATTAACGTGTGTTTTTTTTTATTTACTTTATGTTATTTTTGAATTTAAAAGTGGTGTTATTACAAAAAAAGACCATTAAATTACCAAATCTACCCTTGCCTCTTGTGTCTAATGACGCAGCTGTATTTTTTTTTTGAGAGAATATGCTTAAGCCATCCATGCTAGTTGTTTTTTAATACTGTATTTTTGGATTTTGGGCTTAGGTGAATCAAATATTTTTTTTTGGCAAGGTATCGAAGTATGTGCTTTCAAAGCAATGTATTAAACAATAAATTACTTAGGTGAATAAGCATAAGTTTGTAATTCCCATACAATTCTCTTTATCCAAGCCTACTTTGCTGATTTACCTTTTGCTTTTTTTCTCGGTGTATGTTTTAAAAACTTGCGCTGCTAGGTGGTGCCAGTGTTGAATTGCTATCAAAAACCTCCGATAGTCCGATTTGGCTCAAATTCGAAATACGGAATTGAAATCGAAAGAAGATTTCACTTTTTTCGAACATTGTTTTAACGTGTTCTGCAATTCGATTTGTTTGTAAAAATTTGAAAAAACATATGTAAGTAAATAAATGTAAACTTCTTTCCTACAAAATTAAACAAAATAAATTAAGGGGTAGGCATAAGAACTCCAATCAAGCTTCCGCGATGGTTGCCTTTATGGAAAAACATCCCGACATGGCAAAGGGTTATACCAAAGGCGATCGAGTGCGTGTAGTATCATTGTGGAAGGAATTGGAAGGAACAATGAACAGCCAAGGTCATCCCCAAAAAGATCCCGAAGGCTGGAAAAAGGTAACTTTACAGTAATGTATAGAATATTTCTAAAGTGTTTTCTTATAGGTTTGGATTGACTGGAAGAGCAATGTTCGTAAAAAAACTAGCTCACAACAGAAGGGAAGCCACAGCTACAGGCGGAGGACCTTTCAACAAGTTCACTCTTTCTCAAACAGAGGAAACCGTTGCCCGGATTTGCGGATTGCAAGTAGCAGTTGAGGGGCTATCAACTTCCATTTCAATTGGTTTAGGTGAAGAAATGGCTTTTGATGAAATGCATGAAGAAGTGGCTGCTGATAATACTGAAGCAGAATACCTTTGTCCATCAAGCGAAGGTGACAATGAGATGCCGTGTACTTCCCGTGCCAGAAATGCAACGCCCAATATAAATAAAAGAAAGCGCGAACCTTCTTTGCAGGCAAGAATTTTACTAATTTTATTTAACATTTGTCTTTAGACTGGTCATATTTCATTACCCTTAAATATTATTGAAATCCTTAGAAAATATCTCAAATTCTATTTATAATAATAACAATATAATAACAAATAATTATAAATTTGTTATATTTGCAGGAAAACTTGGAAAGTTACATGCTTAAAGAAACGGAAACGCACAAAGCCTTCACAAATAACTTAAAGGATTTGGTGTATATTGGAAAAGAAAACTTACGCATTGGAAATGAAAACAAGAGCAGCCTAAAAAGAGTCTATCGATCAATTGAAAAATTGTGTAAAGTTATGAAAGAGCGAAATGAAGATCAAAGAAAACATAATTTACAGGTTGAAAAATTAATGAAAGAAAAAAATGAGATTAAGTTGCGTCAATTCGAAATGGAGGAACTCCGTTTCAAAATTGACCAACAGAAAGAAAACAGTCACTAAAAAGAAATTGGTTTTATGTTATTATATATGTTTTGAGATTAATTTCGCTTTTATGTAATTATCTGTTTAACAAATGATTTTTTGTATATGAATTAATATAAAATGTGTACGAATTAATAAATGAATATGATATATGTATATTAAGGGGGTCTTCTCATTGAGCAACTTTTTTTTCGACTTTTTTTTTTGCATTTATTTATAGCTTGGGTAGTTGTGAATATGCCCCTAAAAGGATTTTTAGAAATACTTTAGAAGATACAGCCTTTTTTGTGAAGCAAGGTCTTCGTCAAAATGAGCTATTTTTTTTCGACTCATTTTCGAACGAAGCGGCATAAAGTAACCACCGAATTCCGTTGAAAATGTTTATTGTTAGGTAAACACGTGTTTGCACACATATTCATACAAACATACGAATACACATTTCTGCTTATTTTAGGGGTTGAAGCATTTTTTGAGTCCAGGTGTTCAACTGAAAGCATCATTTAGTTCAGTTTGTATCGAGTTGAGCAACAGACGCGTGCGCTTCAGTGAACGAAAAAGTAAATTTTTCATAAATTTATTGTGATTTTTGTAAAATGGATCGGAAAAGTAATAAAAAAAAAAAAACGCCCAAGTGAGCGTCAGAATCGTGCTAAAAAACGCGGGTTTAGTGGAAATCAGCATCTTAGATCAGAGGATTCTAAATATACCAGTACATCGGCCAAGAAATTCAAGAATAACGAAGACGACGAAGTATCAATCAAAAACAATTTGAAGTATTGCATTCTCGAGTTCTGTTCTGTGTTTACCACGTTGTCAGCGTTGGTAATTTGTGCCTCATGCAAGCAAAAAATTGAGTTCTCAGAAGCCTCACCAAATGGAGTTGGATTTAAAATCGCTTTGAACTGCGCCTGCCCACGCACAACATATATTCCTTCGTCACCTATGATCGGAAAATCATATGAAATTAATCGACGCTTGGTTGTTGCCATGCGGCTTTTAGGCATTGGGCCAAAAGGTATAACCATGTTTTGTGGCCTCATGGACCTCGGACAAAGTTTGTCCAACAATCTGTACTATACTATCCTACAAAATTTGTACGTTGCTGGAAAAGCCATGTACGAACATGTCATTTCAAAAGCTATTGGAGAAGAAAAAGAGGCTATGATCGAAGCGAATCCAGAGTGCGATCCCACTTTATTTACTGTGTCGGGGGATGGGACTTGGAAGAAGCGTGGCTTTGCTTCCCTTTATGGTGTCACACCTTTGATTGCCAAGCATAACAAAAAAATTGTTGACACTGTCGTAAAATCTCGTCTGTGTAACAGCTGCAAATATTGGGAAGCCAAGAAGGAAGAAGAGCCAGAGGCTTACCAAATTTGGCTTGATACTCATGACGAAGAATGCACCATAAGCCATGAAGGAAGCTCTGGGAAAATGGAGGTGGACGCTGTAATAGAGATGTTCTCCAGGTCGTTTGAAACACACGGCATAAAATATGTAAAGTATATCGGCGATGGTGATTCGCAGACCTTCAAAGGTGTATTAGATGTCGACCCCTATGATGGTGACCCTATAGTGGAAAAGAAAGAATGCATTGGGCATGTGCAGAAGCGAATGAACACGCGACTTCGAAAAATAAAAAAAGAAAATAAGGGCATTGGAGGCAAAGGTGCGGGCAAGCTCACCGACAAATTAATATCCGAGTTGACCACATATTATGGCCTTGCGATCCGCCGTCATCCTGACTCCGTGGAGGATATGAAAAAGGAAATTTGGGCCACTTTTTACCATAAGTGCTCCACCGATGATAAACCGCAACACCAAAATTGCCCCACCGGTGCGTCAAGCTGGTGCGCATGGCAGAAAGCAGCTGCTGAAGGTACGTTAGATAGCTTTCACCACACGTATGCACCTCTCGACAAGAAGGTGATGGAGGTAATAAAACCAGCTTACGAAGCGCTGTCGGCAGATAATTTGCTTGAAAGATGCCTTGGATCTGAAACTCAGAATTCCAATGAGTCCTACAATTCTGTTCTTTGGTCACTTTCGCCCAAACACATCAACTCAGGCGCACGCAACATCGAAGTGGCCAATTTCATTGCAACGTGCCTCTTCAACGACGGTTTTATACCCATACTTAAAATTATGGGTTTGATGGGTATTGCGATTGGCAAAAACACATACGAATACGCACTATCTCGCAATGAAGACAGATTGAACCGATCAGAGACTCGAGCTGCGGCATCATCAAAAGCTGGCAGAACGGCTCGCAGAGCAGAGAGGGCAGCAGAAAGCAGTTTCTACGAAAAAGAGGAAGGTGGCCTGTATGGAGCTGGCATCGCCGACTAATATTTGTAAGTAAAAATTGTCAGCTCTTTAAAACTGCATTTAAACATTTTTGATTTTTTTTTTTTTTCCAAAAAAAAATTACTTCAAACTTTAAACGCGTTTATCTCGAACCCACGTTTTTCGAACTGGCGGCCATGATATCTCCAGTTCAACTGAACCGATTTTCATGAAACAAAGTGGAATCGACGCAGAATTGTCACCATTTTCGGGTGAACCTCGACCATAATTTTAAAAAATTTTTTACTATTTTTTTTTACACTAAACTACAAAAAAAAAACCCGAAATTGAAATTTTTTTTTGAATGGCCGCAATTTTGTCAAAAAAAATCACAAAATTAAGCTTGAGGTTCACCCGAGAATTACATCTATACTGATTATAACCCCGTTTTTTTTTTTCATTTCAGACGCTCCGGAGACCCGGAATCGTGGCCGCCGTGACGACACCTTTTTTTTTCACCACCAACTTTGAAGTCTCATTACTCTTTGAACAGCCAACGTATCGAAACAAAAAAAAATTTTTTATTTACTTTGAACCTTTTGTAATACAATAAATAAAAAAAGTTTTCAATTATTTTTTGCGTTTTCAAATAAGAATTTTTTTAAAAAGGGTCCAAAAAACGGGTTTTGAATGAGAAGACCGCCTTAATATAAAATGTGAATTAAAATTTCAAAACTGAATAAAAATTATTTTTATTATTTTAAATATTATTAGCAATGTCTTCTCTTATTGTACTACTAATAGTCTACTATTGTCAGCAACCATTTCAATTGCATCGACTGATGCAATTAATTCTGGATTGTTGTTTTCAATATCATACTGAACATTGTAACATCTGCATATATTATGCAATGCGCAGCATAGATTTATATCTTAAAAACTTTTTGTGGGTTATAGTGCAGTGTGCCTTGTAGACAGCGAAAGCGGCGTTTTAAAACACCGATAGTTCTTTCCACAATATTGCGTGCTGATGAGTGTTTTTCGTTAAATCTGTGTTGCATTGTACCTTCGTCTGGGTCCCTATAAGGCGTTATAAGGAACGGTTCAATGCCATATCCAGAATCACCTAACAGCCATGATCCACGATATCCTATCTCATATCTAGAGTGGAAATGAATCCGTGAGGTGCTCATACTCCAGATGAAAGCGTCGTGGCACGACCCAGGATGACAAGAATCTACTGCTTTTATATACATTTTATAGTCACATATCTAAACAGCTATATAATTTTGAAATCAAATATTTTAAGATATTCCAAAACTTACGATCATGGCGTTTAAACTAAAGAATCCTTTTCTGTTGAGAAACAAAGATTCGTCTTCGCGCGGCTTTTGTATTTTAATATGTGTGCCGTCGATGCAGCCGATAACACCAGGAATTCCATATTTTTCAAAAAAATGGTATTTTGAGTTACGAACTTCTTCTTCTTCTGTTGCTACTAATTTGACCCACTTAGAGCAAAGTTTGGTTTCCAAAATACTTATTATTTTTGTAAGCACTTTTGAAACCGTGCTTCTTCCAAAGGCAATGTCCGAATCTTTGCCTACAGATCTTTGATATCCTCCTTCCGCTAAAAAACGCAGTGTCGCAGCAACTTCAAGCATTAATGGAATTGAGGATTCCTTTGCATAAAGTTTTATTTCATCCAAAACCATTTTAAATGCGTATTTATTCAACCTGTAACCTGCAACAAAACTTAAACAAAATAACATTGTTAATAAAGTTTGGCTAAAATTGTTAAATCAGATCTCAAACTAAAATACTTACGCTGCATCAGGAATGCTAAAACAATTCGATTGGTCTCTCAAAATTCGTCAAAAGGATAAGAATCCTTTCATTTGTATTGCTTTCATTTTCAAGCAGTAAAACAGCAGCCAAAAATGCAGAACTCATTGTTAATTTTTTTAAATATTTATTTTTAATTGAATTCCCTGACATAAAATGTTATAAAGACAACGTTCAGCACAAAATTGAAAGAAACAGCTGATTCGAACAAAAAATCGAAACCGATTCGATTTCTATTCGATTTTGCCAAAACGAACGAATTGCAGAACACCGAAAAAAATTAGACTCGTTTTTAAATTCGATTTCGATTCAATTTCGATCGGATTGCAGAACATGGCTGATATATTAAGAATATGGGAACTACGTTTTCAAAAAATTGTGCCGCTAGGTAGCGCCATTGTTGAATTATTTAAAAATGTATGGTCCAATTTGTTTCATGTCATAGCTTTGGGGCAAAAATTACATATTTTTAAATTTTTTCGATGAAGAAGGTCATTAATGTACGAGATATAAATTTTGTTTATTATTTTTATTTACTTAAAAAAGCATGATTTGAAGTTTTTTTTAGTAGTACTATTTTAGGTTTTTGAGTTGTACGAGGTAGTATGGTTAAAATATTTACAAACTTTTTTCTTGAAATAAATGTATATGCATTTATTTGATATTTGATATTTTGATATTTGATATTTATTTGATATTAATTAGTTCAAAAAGATACAAGAAGATCTTTAAAAGTACAACATAGTTATATATATATATATAATCAACAGCAATCTTTAAATTGAAATACTTTAATTAACTTAAAATACTAAATATATAATTAATTTTGAGTTTAATAACAAATTAAAAAACTAGAACATAAGAAAAAAAGAATAAAACAAAGATGAAAAACAGTAAAAAAATGTCAGAACGAATAGTTAGAAGAAAAAGAGTTATAGATAATTAGATGTTTGAGTAGTATAGCATAATAGATGACTTAAATTTATTCGTACTGACAGTAGATTTTAATCTTAAAGGTAATGAGTTCCAGAGTTTGATGGCGTTGATAGAAAAGAGTCGTTTAGTAATTAAGGCGTTGAATTTAGGCAGTATAATATTGCATGTTCGAGTGGAAACACTGAATCGTAACTTTTCATATAAGTATGCAGGAGTCTTATAAGTTATTAGTTTATGCAAAAATAAATTCCTCGCATTTAAATAGTTTAGAATACTAAAACTAAAAATGCTTTTACTTTCTTCAGATACATGCTCAAAGCGTCTCAGGCCAAACACGTAGCTTGCCGCATCATTAAAGGCAACTAGAATTTTAAGCGAAGAGTGCGAGTTAAGATTGATATATATCAGTTCAGACTAAGATATAATTGGAAGTATTAATTCAACAACAAGCCTCTTTTTTGTCTAAGTTGGTGTATATCTAGCAGACAGTCGTAAACATCGAAGCGCGTAGTAAACTCGTTGAACGATATTATTGACATGATCAGAGCATGAAAGTCTACTATTAATATAAAAACCTAAACTTTTAACTTTATTAACCATTAGTAGACAATTATTATTTAAGAAGATCTGTGGTATTTGTTCGTGGTCAAGTTTATCCCTGGAGATAGGAAGAACGTAAGATTTGTTGGCATTAAGGCTTAGTTTGTTATCTGATGCCAACTTCGAGATTGCAGTTAAGTCTTCATTTAATCTACAACATAAATCATCAAGTCCTATTCGATTGGAAAAATATAACTGAAAATTATCAGCATAGCCATGCATTGACACGTTTTTGCAAACAGTAAAAATATCATTTATAAAAATACTAAAGAGCAAAGGTCCAAGAATAGATCCTTGGGGTACTCCCATTTTAACATCCTTGTACTCACAAAAACGGTTGGCGATCTTTACTTCCATCTAAATAATTGTCAATAAGATTGACTTCTAGAAAAACTAAACAGACACTTAAGTTTTTGAGCTAATACAAAATGGTTCACAGAGTCAAACGCTTCTGAAAAATCTGAAAGACATAAAAGAGTAATATGACCTGCATCATAAGATGTACGCGTATCATCAAGAATTTTGAGTGTTGCAGTTGCGCAATAACAAGTTAAAAGCACAAAGTTGTATAGAAGCCCTGTTAAATATAATTTTTTCCGATTAATTATTTACACATACGGAAATTTGGAGAAAAAACAAAATTTTTGATACCCATATTGTGGTCTTTTCAAAAAAACAAAAAAAAGGTAACTTTTAGAATTCTTTTAAATCAAATGTTAATGAAAATGAAACAATTTCGAAAATGCGCTAATTATGATATCGACTAAATACTGTTAAAAATGACAACAACAAAATTACAATGAAATTTATTTCTCCAAAATGGATGCCATCATGTGTGGCTTTAAAATACCTTTCATTTGATACCAAATTTGTATATATTTTTATGGAAAATAGTGAAATTGTGGCAAAAAAACGAAATTATCGCTAATTTTAAAACGTCATTTTGAAACCGTAAACTATCGATTGAGCACGTATAAAAAAATACGTCGACCTTAGATTTTTGTCCTCTATCACATATCCAAAAATTATTCAAATCGTTGAGTGACACCTGGGGACATTTCCTTGTAAGTACTGATTGATTTGACGAGCCATAATGGATTCACAGATTTTGGAAAAAGTAGTCAGAATACTAATGGGTCTATAATCTTTCATATCTGAGGACGCGTGTATTACTTTAGCAATTGGTGTAACTGTAGATTGTTTCCACGTTGATGGAAAACAAGAAGTTGTAAAGCAGTGATTTATAATGTGCGTCAAAGGTTTTGCAATATAAGGTAATATAATTTTAATGAATTTTAGAGAAAATCCATCATCTCCAACCGCGTTGGATTTTATTTTCATTAAAGACTTAGGGACATCATATTCAGTAACATTCACAAAAGAAAATTTGTCTTCATTACGTAATTGTTGATCAGTGCATTGAAAGTCATCATTCGAGGTTCCGTTATTTGAAAGAAAAAAATCATTTAAATGATTAGGGTCGATATCACAATTCAAATCAGATTTATACACACGCCAAGACTACTTATATTCTTCCATAGTTCCTTATATGTAAGAGTGCAATTCAATTTTCGGTGAAAAAATCTTTTTTTGGAATGTCTTATGTTCCCAATTTACAAAATTACGGTGCTTTTCCCATTTGTTATATAATTTGTTCCTTAATTTTATGGCTAAACTATCGAATAACGTGAACCAAGAACAAGACTTATTTTTTATTACTGATGTACGAAGAGGAACGAAATTTTCAAAAGCATGGCTAACATGGGAGACAAAAGTATTTAATTTCTCATCCACAGTCTCGCAGAACCTACAATCATTCCAACGGATATGAAACAAATTATCATACAACAAAGAATAATCAATGGAATTGTAATCTCGATAAGAAATAGTTGTTGGAACAGAATTACGACAAGCATTATAATTAATTGTACATGGTCAGAGATAAATTAAATTTGATCAAAATGCAGAAGTATGGACTCATCAGAAAGTATTAAGACATCGAGTAGACTACGGGTAGCATTGGGAGCAAAACGAGTTGGAAGAGAAGAGTTAATAATTGTCATTACAGCTGCATTGACTTTGTCGTAAAAATTATCATAAATATTGTCCATCTTAAGCAAGTTCACATTAGAATCACCGCAAATAGAAAAGAAGTCGAATTCAGTCACTCGATTGCAAAGATCCACGAAATAAGGTTCAACACTATAACATCTGTTGGGATTGTGTAAGCAAGAGACAAATATTTTAAAATTGGAATCACAAATTTCTACATTTATAAATTTGACGTCAGACTCATTGGATTTATTGATAAGGTTTGACCTTAAATATGATTTGCAATAAATAGCAACTCCGCCTCCTCGTTTACCCGTTCTGTCTTTTCTAAACAAAGTATAATTCGGGATATTGTAGTATGCGTTAGAAATTTCCGAAATAAACCATGTCACAGAGACACAAATAATGTCTACATTTGATTTATCAAAAACGTATCTTACAAAATCAAGTTTTGAATGATTCAAACTTCTAGCATTAAAATGGACTATAGACAAACCATCAGGTTGTTTACACAAAATATAAGAAGCACTAGAATTCATAGGAACGAAAGGCAACATAGTCAGACGAATAACAAAAAGCTTTAATAATAATAAACTTATAAAGATCTAATATACTACAATCAAACATCTTATATAAGGGTAAATAAGAAAGAGAGAACATAGTTAGAGACATATTTGTTAAGAAAAAAAGAAAGTAATTTATAATATAAGGGAAACTAAAACAAAATGCTAAAAAAGTTGAAATAAAATTATCTGCGAGAAGACACAGCTTCGCATGTTGTTCCAACAGCCTCATGCAGTGCATTCAGACTGCTGACGCAGACACTATCAGCATTCCTCTCCATCCTAATGTGTACCGAGCCACGAAAAGTAAACGCATTGAATAAAAACTTTTGGCGTTTAAGAGCAATGGCAGCCTGTAAAATTGTACCATTAAGTACACTGAAGCTTTCGTGGATGTAGATGTTGTTATCAAAGTCAAACCCTGCATTTCTCAAATTGACCACTGAGTTTTTTCGTCTTCGATACGCTCCAAATGCTTTGAGAACACGGTTGCGATCAAAGGCAGAAAAGAATTTAATAATTATAAGAGAGTTAGGTGTTTGCAGGTTCGGTTTTACTTTAAAGATGTCTCTTATTTGCGGTGGGTGAAACTCATGATTCAATTATTATAAGGTTATTTGTATTTTTTGACGTATGCTTAATTTGACAATCAAAAATGTTTTGAGAATCTGCCAACAGTGTTTTGTGATTTTGGAAAAAAATGTATGTTTCAGTGTTTCGTTGTGTAGTTTTTTTAGTGTACGAAATAATACTCAAGTTTATTAAAATTTCATTTAAATTTAATTCAGTTCGAGGTTGTATACAAATTTTTACAAAATTAGCGAGGTGCGAAGCACTTAAAAATAAATCGTTGCATTGTTTTTAAATCTAATCCTGACTTATGCAAACAATATGTTTTGGTTAAAGTGTACGAATTCGCCTTACTGTGTTTTAGCAAGTGGCCGGAATTACTTATTAAATATACATTGATGTTGGAGAATTGTAAATATAAAGTAATGATGTGAAAATAATTTTATATTTAAGTAAATGATATCACATACAGAAAACAATATTAAAAAATGAGAAAAATAATAAATATTAATTTTTATTTTTTAGTATTTTTATTTCTAATACATTTATTTAATGAGTTTTCATTGAAGTTAAGTAAGTCAAAATAGTTAAGTAAGTTATTAAATGCACAAGGAAAACGGAGCACTAAAAGTAGCAGAACAAATTTATTGTAGTCAACTTGGTACCATATAGTATGAAATTTAGGCAACCGTGTGCATTATTTGCTCAAATTATATTGCTCTCATGCTCTCATTTTAAAATAAGCATATCAATTTGAGAAAACGTCAAAAATACGAATAGGCACAGTTCAAGGTTGATTTATAAGGTTGTCGCAGGGGTGATCGCACTCTCTTCTCAGTACCCGTAATTGTCAAAACCAGCCAATTTTGCGAATGACTACGAAAGAAAAACGGATGATAATAGAGAGCACTTGAAGATTTTCTATGAGCTGTCAACTTCGATTTGACAATTATGGGTACTCGCTCTCTCCCTTGCGACAACCTTATAAATCAACCTTGGCACAGTTTAGACGTCATTCAAATTCAAAGAGCACATAGTTGACTATCAAGCGAGAGTAGTTTATTGTCAAATTGACTGATACTAGTTTATATTGCAATGACTTCAGTGTTTATTTTAGTCTTAAGCTTGTTTTCTAAACATACAATCTCTTCTGAGAGGCGCTTAAACGAAATGTTATATTGCTGAAGAAGCCGATCCTCCAATTGTCTAATTTCTGTTTTTATATTATTACTCAGGCGCTCTTCCATTTCTTGCAGGTAAGTGCGAAGAGATTAAGATATTGAATTAGCACCCTCAGACACAGGCGTGCCATGGTTTTTGTTGTTCATGCGGTTTGAGTGCTGCAGTAGGTGTTGGCGCGTCAATCGGGGAGACCTTGTCATTAATATGCAAAGATAAGCTGTAGCGATGCACCGCAAATAAGAGCAGTGGTGTAGGTGGGGGTGCCCAAGCGAACACACAGAAAAAAGACAGGGCAGATGATAGCAAGACGAGAAAAACAGTAAGTCCCCTTTTCCACACGGCAATTTTTCTTGCCAGCAAGTTTTCAATTCCCCTTTGAACTTGCCAATTGCGTTTCCACACAGCAATTCTGAGCAATTCTGATTTTAATTTGGAGAAGCGCTAGAACTGGTTAATAAAAAATTAATAAAGTTTGCGGTAGTTTTAATATTTAATATTAAATTTTTATGCATTCACTGTTTTATTCAATGTTCATATTATTAAAATATTACAACATTAATTTACAATCAATGTTTTTTATATGAATACTTTGTCCGCTAATGTGCTGCCATCTTCACTGACAAATCAGAATAAAACGGAACAGCAAATAATGAACAGCACAAAAGAAAACTTGCCGGTATGAGCAAGTCTGTACTCGTCCCCTCTCGTCACGTTCCGAGCGCTCAAAAACTCGACTTGCCGGCAAGAAAATTGTCCTGTGGAAAAGGCATCTAAGAAACAATTGCTAGGCAGCATCAAGGTTTATTAATACAGGTTAAGTCACTTGAGAGAAGCTCGGTCGAACTGTCAGAATGGATAAAAGGAAATCAAGAAAAAAAAAAACCTAAATCTGTACAATTTTTAGCTAACAGCTACTTTGACAGTTCGAGCAAAGGCGGAAAAAGAGTGCTTGTTTAATGCGAACTATTATAATTAAGTTATAATTAAGTTAAATTCTTTCATGACTATTCAGTCACTTGAAACAAAGGTTTCGGATGGCTGTCCAGTCAATAATCTAAATAACTTCGAGGCACGTCATACCAAATATGCAAACTTGCATTTTTTTTGTTATTTATAACATTCAACAGTGCTCTTAGCAGCACACAATTTATTTGTTTATACAACTACAATGTATATAAAACTGTTCATCGCGTTATTTTTGTTGTTGTCTTTGTACTGTATGTACAAGACATTTTGGGCTGAAGCAGTTGACGCTGCTCCGCTTTTTAGTTTGTCGCTTTTCAACCGTTTACTGTAACAGACGTGGATCTTGCCTTCAAGTTAATAAAGTGTAACTCCTTTTAATATCTTTTTGTTTAATAAATATTTTTAAGTAGAATTTAAAAGAAAGTGGTTTTCTGTTATTTATTTGAATTGATTGTTGAGCGAACATTTTTTGGTGCCGAAACCCGGGAACTTAACAGAAATTTAAATGCATTCAAAAGCTTTTGTTTGCATCTTCATAACAACTCTGCTATATTTAATTGGAATATCATCTTGCACTTCCGGGCTGCCCTGCTGTGCGCTACAATTAGCTTGCTGTGCCGCTGCTCTACTGTATTTCCTTGGAACTCTAGTGATTATCAGCACTGTATTTTGTATCTGAAAGATCAACAACGATGGAAAAATTAATTGAAGAACAACGCGATGCGTTTGACGATTTGTCACGCATGATAAAGATGGTACGTGAACGAAGAAGTAAATCTAGAGGATACTCTACCACCGTGTTAAATGAACTGAACAACAACTTTGATAAGGTAAAGAAAAATCATTTCGATATATTAAAAATAGCTCAAGAAACATCATTGGAATCAAAGGATATTCCATACATTACCGAAGAGATATATTATCATTATAGGGAGTTAACCTTCGAATTAAAGGGAGAACTCTTAGACATTATTCAAACTGAAGGCGTTATAGATCCATGCACACCACCCCATTCTAGCACAGTCTATGTGCAACGAGAGGACACAATTTTGGGAGCAGAAACAAGGCTGCCCAAAATTGCTGTTCCAACATTTTCAGGTGATTACCTAGAATGGTTTTCATTTCGAGACCTGTACACATCTCTGGTTCATAACAATAAGTCATTGAACAAAATTGAGAAAATGTTCTATCTTAAGGGCTCCGTCAAGGGAGAGGCAGAACATTTAATAAGACATATATTTGCAACTGAAGCAAATTATGATCTAGCTTGGAAGACATTGGAGGACAGGTTTCACAATAAACGCATTATTGTAGACACGCTTCTTCAAAAGCTCTTCGCTATTCCTAAGTGTAGTAAGCCTTCGCACTCAGCGATCAAAACTTTATTAGATACTACCAAGGAATGTCTATCTTCACTTGCTAATCTAAATATCCCTACTGATAATTGGGACCCAATGATTGTACACCTTACGGTACAAAAGTTTGATACAGAAACTAGAAAAGATTGGGAGCACACTCTCAGAGCTTCAAATGAACTTCCAGAACTTGAAAATCTGTTTCAATTCTTGGAAAGTACCTTCCGAACGTTAGAAACCTTAGGCACAGCTGAAGCTGCCTTTAAACCAAAATCTATGAATGGGCCATCGCGCTCTCAGCTTAAGACATTCAGTCTTAACAAATCATCACTTTGCCTCTGCTGCAAAAAATCTCATTCCCTCTATTCGTGTTGGGCATTCAAATCTTACTCATTGGAAGATAAGATTAAGTTCGTGAAAAGCCAATCAATTTGCATGAATTGCTTAAGTAGCGGACATAAGGCTTGTGATTGCAAATCAAGCTATACTTGCCAAGTGTGTAATCAGAAGCATCACACTCTCCTACATAATACTTCTCCAAGTGAGACAGCTAAAAATATCACAGTCAAGCAAAGCTCAAGCAGTTTACAAAACCATCACGTTTCCACTCTCGATGCGCATCAGCCGCAATACTTAACTAATATTTTACTTGCAACACTTTTGCTGAAAATTGAAACCCCGAATGGTAGAGTTTGGGCAAGAGCACTTCTAGACCAAGGATCTCAAGGATCATTTATCACTGAACAGTTTGTGCAAACATACAAACTTCGCTGTCATTCTACTCACCTCAAAATTCATGGGGTAAATCCTAATCAAGTCAATTATGCACGGAAGTCCACTTATATGCGACTATATTCAAATCATGACACATTCTCTGTTGCTGTTGAAGCTTTTATTTTGCCAAATTTATCAACATACTTACCAAATCGAAGCATTTCGCCTTTAAAAATAACATCAAGCTTACCATTCAATCTTGCTGACCCTCAATATTTCGAATCACGTCCAATTGATATTATATTAGGCGCTGATGTATATGGTTTAATCTTAAAAGAGGGCCAACATAAAAATGAAAATGGACTACTTTTCCAAGAAACTTATTTCGGTTGGATACTCTCTGGACCAATAAGTTCTTTGAATCAAGAGTTCACCATTAGCACTCATTTTTGCAAAATAGATGATCAATTAAGGCGCTTTTGGGAACAAGAAGAATTGACCCAAAAACGGGTACCTACATTAGAAGAAGTTGCATGTGAGAATCATTTTATTTCGAACTATAAAAGAGACGACAAAGGTCGGTATATAGTATCATTGCCATTCAAAGCTGAAATTGAAGGAAAATCAATTCAAGACTTTGAAGATTCTCATATTGGTGCTAGCATTAGGCTACGTAATATGGAGAAAACTTTTGAGAGAAAACCTGAGTTGTATAAAGAATACAGCAAATTCATGGATGAATATCTTCATCTTGGACACATGCAACTAGTAGGCGAGTACCCACATGACGTAAAGAAAAATGCGTATTATCTTCCTCATCACGGAGTTGAAAAACAAAGTAGTACGACAACAAAACTTCGTGTAGTTTTTGACGGGTCTAGCAAATATCGTAATCAACGGTCGTTGAATGAAGAGTTAGCACCAGGCCCTGCTCTTCAGTGCGATTTGTCTCAAATAATTCTACGATGGCGCAGACACAAAATTGCGTTGAGCTCTGACATTGAGAAAATGTTCAGACAAATACTTATAAAACCAGAACACCAATGGTATCAGCAAATATTGTGGAGGAAATCTAAAAATGAACCAGTTCAAATATATAAATTAAACACTGTAACGTACGGAACTACTTCCGCACCGTTCTTATCAATTCGAACTCTTCAACAACTAGCTAGAGATGAATATAATCGATATCCCGATGCAGCGGATAAGCTCTTGACTGATATTTATGTGGATGACATCATGACTGGAACTGATGATGTTCCAGAAGCCCTCGCTCTACAACAAGAACTGTGCAAATTACTGAATGCTGGTGGATTTAATTTGCGGAAATGGGCCTCAAATTCAATGGATTTACTTCAATTAATACCACATGAGCTAAGGGAATCATCAGATTCTGTTGAACTTAATCAAGATAATTTTATAAAAGCATTAGGTTTATATTGGAAACCATATACTGATTGTTTTTCATTTATAGTTAACTTTGATACATCATCGGCTCCTACTAAGAGAAGCCTGTTGTCTGATGCTTCGAAACTCTTTGATCCACTAGGATGGCTGGCACCGACAACAATTATTGCTAAACTGTTATTCCAAAAATTATGGCTCGCTGGCATCAAATGGGACGATTTGCTCCCCGACAATATACGAATAGAGTGGATGGAGTATCGAAACTCACTTAAGTACTTAGAAGAGGTACAAATTCATAGATATATTGGTATTTCTAAACAAAGAAAATGTTCATTACACGGATTTGGTGATGCTTCACAAGTTGGATTTGCCGCAACCGTTTATTCAAGGACTATAATGGAAAATGGAGACATTATAATACAGTTATTACAAGCAAAAACAAAGGTTGCACCCCTTAAAACATTATCAATACCAAAGCTTGAATTATGTGCAGCACAGTTATTGGCAAAACTAATAAACAAAGTATCAGAATCACTCGAAGGATCCATAGATGAAGTAATTCTATGGAGTGACAGCACAACTGTGTTAGCCTGGATAAGAGCACAACCAATTCGCTGGACTGTTTATGTAGCAAATCGTGTAGCTGAAATTCAACGATTGACTTCAATAAGTCAGTGGCGTTACGTACCTACGAAGGATAACCCAGCTGACTGCGCAACAAAAGGTGTTATGCCGCGAGACCTAGTTAACCATGATCTATGGTGGCATGGTCCACTTTGGCTGAGAGATGTTCCTGCCTCTTGGCCGTCCGATATTGATCCAGCAGTAAACACAAACTTAGAGGAACGTAAATCCGTTCAAGTATCGAATCTTGTTTCGAAGTCATATCCAGATATATTGGTAAAATATTCTACATTGAGAAAAACACTCATCATTACCAGTTACCTGCTTCGATTTCATCATAACTGTCTCAAAAAGGAAGATCGCCGTATAGGGTTTATATCATTTCAAGAAATACAAATGGCAACTAATCATCTTATTCGAATAGCTCAACAGATAGATTTTTCTAGAGAAATCGAAGAGATATCCAATGGTTGCCTACAAAAGGGGCACGCTATTGCAAACCTGTGTCCTTTCTTGGACAAAACTGGAATTTTACGAGTTGGTGGCAGACTTAAACTTGCAGACATTCCGGCATCTATGAAACATCCAATTCTTTTATCAAATAAAAATCCACTTACCTTTCTAATCTTTTCAGATGCTCATGTTAGAACATTACATGGTGGCATTCAATTGATGTTGAACTTCGTTCGTTGTAAATACTGGGTACCAAATGCTCGACATATCGCACAAAACATCTTGAAACGCTGTTTAGTATGTTTTAAGTATACCGCCAAAACTGCTGAGCAACTTATGGGAAATTTGCCATCAATTCGACTTAAGCCAGCTCGACCATTTCTACATAGCGGTGTGGACTATGCAGGACCCATCGATGTTCGACAGTCTTCACTTCGAAATTCGAAAATTTCAAAGGGATATATATGTATATTCTTGTGTATGGTAACTAAAGCCATCCACTTAGAAGCCGTATCGAGCCTCTCCACTGAGGCTTTCATTGCTGCATTCCGAAGATTTGTCTCAAGAAGGGGTAAATGTAGTCAAATATATTCAGATTGCGGCACAAACTTTGTAGGTGCTGATACTGCTTTACAAAAAATGCATTCAAAAAATACTTCTGCGTTAACGAAGGATCTGAGAGAACTTTTGGTTGAAGAAGGTACTACCTGGAATTTTATTCCTCCTGCATCTCCCCATTTTGGTGGTTTATGGGAGGCAGGCGTGAAATCTACCAAGCATCATTTGAAAAGAATCATGCAGGACCATGTTTTAAACTATGAAGAACTAGCTACGCTTCTAGCTGAAATTGAAGCCTGTCTAAACTCACGACCACTAAGTCCACTTAACGAAGATGTTGAAAATTGCGATGCGCTCACACCCGCTCATTTTCTAATTGGTGAGCCTACAATCAACATACCAAATGAGGACCTCCTCGATCTTAAAACAACCGGCAACAATCGCTGGCGATTGATAGAACAGATGAAACAACATTTTTGGTCAAGATGGCGCTCAGAATACCTAAGTCGAATGCAATCGAGACCAAAATGGGCAACTATACGCACGAATGCAAGAATCGGAGATCTGGTTTTACTATACGATGAGAGATGTCCACCTGGAAAATGGCCTTTAGCACGCATTACAGAAGTTCATCCAGGCAAAGATAACTTGGTCCGCGTAGTTACCTTAAAATGCAATGGTAAATTTTTTAAACGACCAATCAGAAAAATTTGTTTTCTTCCGAATATAGATTCCCACGATTCCACTCGAGAAAGCGATGAAAGTAATGGCACATCGGCTGCGAGTCGAGGCGCAGCCAGTCAACCAGGCGACTCACCAATAACCTCCATCGGCCTTACTCCTCATCCTTGAGGTCTACTTACCTAAGCATATCTCTCTGGCTTCGCACATACTTGAAGAACTATCGTCCTTGGGGGGCGGAATGTTTAATGCGAACTATTATAATTAAGTTATAATTAAGTTAAATTCTTTCATGACTATTCAGTCACTTGAAACAAAGGTTTCGGATGGCTGTCCAGTCAATAATCTAAATAACTTCGAGGCACGTCATACCAAATATGCAAACTTGCATTTTTTTTGTTATTTATAACATTCAACAGTGCTCTTAGCAGCACACAATTTATTTGTTTATACAACTACAATGTATATAAAACTGTTCATCGCGTTATTTTTGTTGTTGTCTTTGTACTGTATGTACAAGACATTTTGGGCTGAAGCAGTTGACGCTGCTCCGCTTTTTAGTTTGTCGCTTTTCAACCGTTTACTGTAACAGACGTGGATCTTGCCTTCAAGTTAATAAAGTGTAACTCCTTTTAATATCTTTTTGTTTAATAAATATTTTTAAGTAGAATTTAAAAAAAAGTGGTTTTCTGTTATTTATTTGAATTGATTGTTGAGCGAACAGTGCTTTTCTCTCAAGTGACTTAACCTATATTAATGAACATTGGGCAGCATCAGTGTAGAAGGGGCGATGACGCATACACGATGTCACCACAGACGATCTGATTTAGTTTGAGCGTGGGTGGCAGAATCGTCGTTGAAAGCAAAGCTCTGGTTGATTTTATTTTGTTGTATTCAAAGTATTTAGTTAGAGTAGCGGATGGCTTTGAGTTGTTTTGTTTTTATTAATTTTAACTTTAGTTGAGTGAACTTGTTAAGATATGCAGAAATAAGTCATTTGTGTAACTTTAGATTAAATTATGAATATTTGACACAATTTATTGCCCATTTTTTATTTATTTTTAATTCGCGTAGCACAAATGTAGGCAAGCCACAAGTATTTTGTGGTTTGAAATTAAGAAAAATTTTAGAGGTTGCAATAATCAAGATTTTAGCGAATAGATTTATACATAGACAGATTTATACATAGCCAAAGCTTTGAACTAACGGTCTTTTTTAAATTTTTTTGAAACAATTCGCAAAAATATTTTAAATGCACATTTCTTCTAGTTTCCTTGCACAAAAATTTAAGTTTGCACTCTTCAAATTTTTTATTAATGCGAAACATGTAATAATCAAAAGTAAAACGCAGGCCTTAGCTAGAACTTTTACTAAAGCTTAATATCAAAACTTACTGACAATGAGTAGAAATTGCTACTTTTTTTCAATCACTTCTTAAATAAAAATATGTTTGAATATTCATATGTTCGCAGAAACATTTGAAAGAAAATTAACTAAGTCCCATATTAGACATGGCGATATGACGATGAATTCTCTCACCGATTTTCAGTTTGTGGATGCAGGAGTCGAAGAGAAGGCGAAAATAAAAATCGTGCAAAAAATCGTTCTTACCAGCGATTTTGCGACGATTTATCGTTCTTACTCTTTCACTCACATGAAAAAATAATGAAACAGTAAACAAACATCGTTCGGCAAAATCATCGTGTACAATATAATAAGGCGAATCATATCATTTCGTAAGTGAATATTGAAACCAGCAACATTTTTATTATAATTGAAATTATTACTTAATTACATAAACTCGTTATCAAATTAAGTTAGCATTTTATTTAACCAATAAGATGGAGTATAAATATTCCTCGCTAAGGTTGTTGTATCTCTGATACCCCATGACAAGTTTTAAGGCAGAAAATGTACGCTCCACGCTTACATGAGTAGCAGGAACAGCGTGTGTAAATAAAACTAGCCGTCTAAGCCAAGGATTTTCATACTTCTTTCGGTTCCAATACTCTAGCAAATTAGTCTCTTCATCAATAAAAACTCTTTTGTAACTGTCTACTTCTACATTTTGCTTTTTATTTATTGCCTTAAAAAATAAAAATCAAAACTTACCAGTTATTTAATGTTCAAAAAAATATTGGGAAAATTTGGTTTATTATTTTTGCCTTAAAAAATAAAAATCAAAACTAACCAGTTAATTAGTGCTCAAAAAAATATTGGGCCCATTTTGCTTTTTATTTTTGCCTTAAAAAATAGAAATCAAGTCAATAGAAAAGTAATCTTAAACGGGGAAAATATGTTCCTCGTTCCAGTGTTAACTCTACTAGTCTTTTCTTAATAAGTTAAATGAAAGCCTTTTTTGTATAGTATGCTCAGCATAGTTGTAGAGCAAGTCAATTAGAACTAATTTGCAAAAGTATGAACCAGTAACAACCAGTACAAAAATAATAGCATCTAAAAAAAAATTTTAAAAATTTTACTTGAACCTTAAAAGTTTTGAATGCCTATAAAAATAATATTTAGCTTACTTCACTAAACCTTTCGTCGATTTGAGTACCAACATACGTTTACTTTAGCTGGATGCTTAAATCTTTCCATCCAGAGACATTGACCTAAAATTTGTCGCACAGTGTTATTTGTCAGAAATAAAAATCTAAACAACTTTTTATACATATCTTCGACTTTGTTCGAAAGAAAAAATCACCAATTTGTGTTCAGTCAATTTTGAATGACAAAAAATGTGAAAAATTTTGGCATTTCAATTTTTTTTTTGCAAATTTAAATTTCATGCGGAAAGTTTCTCGCAAATTAGTATTTTTTTTGCTTTTCTAACAAAAAAACCTAAACATTAAGATTTATTAACCTTATTATAGTACCATGGTAAAGTGCTTTTAAAAAGCAAGCAAAAAAAAAAAAACAGTAAAAGCATGCCGTAATAAAAAAATGGCGACTATTTTAAAATCGAAATTCCTGAATTAAAATGAAAAAATTTCCTTCAAAAACTCATTTTCCGTCCATTTTCAACAAACATTTTATTATAAAAAGAGGAAAAGAAGGATAGAAGAAAACAATTGCCAAATGTTATGTCATAACAAAAATAATTAAATGTCATAATTCTTTTCAGATTTTTTACCATTTGAAATCGAGTGAATAAATTGGGTTAAAAGACGGTCTAATATATCTACGTTTTAACGAAGATACAGTTTGAACTAACAAAAAAGATTTTTTTTAAGTGTTTTGTTTTTTTTACTGTGAACAGTAAAACTCAAAAACGGCAAAGTCAAACGACGACAAGTCAAATAGTGATTCTGTGTATGCTCATGAAAGTTGTTCTGCTTGCAAGAGTAAAGATATATACGTAAAAATCAAGCACAAAACTAAATCCGAGTTTTTCTAATTGAGCAAATATTGGAACATTTTAAATTTGGGCATTGCGGCTGTTCATTAATAGCAGTAATATTAAAATTTGGATAGTACGGAAGACATAAGAGTTGTACATGTATTAAAATTGTTATACTTTCGCCAACACTAGTTTCGTATTTATTGATAAAAGAAAACGTCCTTTGCGAAGCCGCGGAACACTGAGTCCTGCTAGTAAATATATAAAACACTTAAATAAAAAAATTCATATGATTCAAATTCTATTTTTTATGACTAAAAAAACATTGTGTATATAAAAACAAAGGCAAAGTGCGGCATCTACATGTTGATACGCATTTTTTACTCTTTTTACCTAAATTTTGTGTAGATACGACAATTTAGGTTAAAATATTTAGGTTTGGGGCCAAAAATTCGGGATTGTTATTTTACACTCTTAAAGAGGATGGGCTAATATGGACTAATAAGGAAAATACAATAAAATTAATTTTGATTTTCATGCTAGATGCCGCAATCTTCCTTATGACGGCAATACAATAATGTAAATAAACCTTAAATTTTAGGTTTTTTAGGAAAGATATAAAAAAAAAAATTAATCAAAAAACTATTTGTAAAAATAAACAAAAAAAAAATTGTAAATGCCAACATTTTTCCATATTTTGTTTCACTCAAAATCGTACATTTTTTGCCATCCAAATGAATAAATTGACGATTTTCCTCCCAAAGAAAGTCGATGATGTGTATAAAAATGTGTACTCATTTTTATTTCATACCAATTTAAATTTAAATAGCAATATTTTCTAAAAAAAATATTGTCGCTTAAAAAAAACAATGTCGTCATAAGATCTCAAACTTAAAAATAAAACTCATATTGTTCCTATTTACAAGTCGGGCCCTAAGCAAGATGTTCGTAATTGTAGACCCATATGTAAAATATCGTCAATACCCAAATTGTTCGAAAAAATTGTTTATGATAAAATCAATCCCTGTTTTTCCAATGTCTTGTCCGATTGTCAACACGGCTTCCGGACTGGAAGATCTACTGCCACTAATCTTCTTATTTTTTGTATTAAATAATCAACTGTTTTTTCTACCTTTTGCAAACGGATGTGATATTTAAACATGCATTAACAATAAAGTTCAGCTACTACATCTTTTTCGCACTTCCTCACTATTAACCCATCTAAAGCCACGACCCAGTAATCATTGAAAAATATCACAAACAAGTGACAACAAACAAGTTAATGTGGGAAAAATTTACCCACCAATGAATGTGTAGGGCTCAGGGACAACTCTCTCAAATATTTTAGAGAATGTGCCAATAAGCTTATTGGTCTGTTAGATTTTAAACTATTTTCTGGTTTGCCCGGCTTAGCGATCATTATTATTTCAGCACACTGCCATTATAAATATTTGTTAAGAAAATTACACCTTTTTTTATTAAGATTCTTTACAACTTTAGCATTAATGCAGTCGTAGCCAGGGGATTTAACGTTGTTTAGTTTTTGAATTTTGTTAGAGATTTCAGTTGGGAATATGTGACAAATAGGTAAATCCATTTGGCAAGGACAGTCAAGGAAATTAACAATTTCACTAGGATCATTGTTAAATTAAAATGGTGTAAATGTATCTTTTAAGTGATTTGCAAACGCTTTAGCTTGTTTACCGTCTGTCTTGCACCATTTTCCGAGCTCATCTTTAAATGGAACACTTCTCTTTATAGGGCGTTTTAAGAACTTTGTTGCTTTCCACAAACTGTGCTCATCATTTTTTGTAACATCCAAGTTTTGGAGAAGTATTCGATGGAATTATTTTTCTCCTCCAAGAGTCGCAGAGTCAATTCCTTTTTCGAGCGATTAAGGGAGTTTTCCTGGTTGGCAAGATTTTTTTTTAATTTTTTTTATAGCTTGGATATTTATTTGAGAATATCGTCCTGAAAGGGTTTTTTGAAATTCGAAATACTTTAGGAGATATGGCCTTTTTTGTCCAGCAATGTTTTCGCCAAAATGCGATTTGCTTAATTTGGCTACTTTTTGAATGCAACGGTTTGAAGCAACTACCGAATTTCGCTCAACGCGTTCTTTAATAGGCAATAACTTGTTTGTATACGCATTTTAGAAATAAATGAATACACATTTTAGAGCTTAGGTATTCGAATGTTGGCAGCGTTTATTTCACTTTGAATTGAGTTATAAACCGTATAAAGTTGTTTCGAAAAACTCGTCCCTTGAAACGCCAGTTTCGTGGTAACCAACACCAAAGAGATGAGGACACCGAATTCACAAGTACATCGGCAAAATAAATTAAAAATAATGAAAACGAAGGCAAAAATAAGCATTGACAACAAAACGGAGAATTGCATTTTGGAGTTTTATACAGTTTTCTCGGCGATTGCTAATCTAGTGATATGTATATCGCACGTGCAAAAAAGAATGGGCACCAGATTCCGCAAGGCCAAAAAAGAGAACAGAGGCATTGGCGGCAAGGGTGCAGGCAACTCACAAATAAAGTCATCTCTTAACTACATTGGCAACGTCACATATGATTTCACCATGTCTAGGAAGGAAGAACGTTGAAAAGGTCCGAAGACAGAGCTCTGGCCTCATCAAAAGAAGGTAGAACTGCCCGAAGAGCACAAAGAGCCGCTGAGTCCACATTTTTGAAGAAGAGGAAGGAGTTCTTTATGGGGCTGGCATTGCAGATTGATATATGTAAGTATTTCACAAAAAAAAAAATGTTTTATTGTCTAAAATTTTATTTGAGTTTTTTCTAAATCACGTTTTTGAACTTCGAAGTCACTTTTCTCCGATTCTACTAAACCGCTTTTGATGAAACCAAGTGCAATCGACGCAAAATTGTCGAATTTTTAAAACTGCATGCTCAAATTTTTCTGTTCAATTTTTTTTATGTAAAAAAATAACTTCAAACTTAAACGCGTTTATCTCGAAACCACGTTTTTCGAGCTTGCGGCCCAGATTGCGCCCGTAGTTCTGAACCGATTTCGATGAAACAAAGTGCAATCATCGCAAAATTGTCACCATTCTTGTCCCTACCTCAATCACAATTTTTAACAATTTTTTACTACTTTTTTACACTATACTACAAAAAAAAGACCCCAAATCGGTTTTCCATTTTTCAATGACAGTCATTTTGTAAAAAATAATCGAAAAATTATATTACATCTGTACTGAATCTAACGTCGTTTATTTTTCCATTTCAGATGATCCGAAGTCGAGTTATCCGGGCCGCAAGCAGCACACCTTTTTTTTCGATGGCAAACTTTGAAGGCCGACAACTTTTTGAACAACCCTAGTACAAAGGAAAAAAAATATTTATTTAATTTAATATGTTCTTAATACAATAAAAAAAACAGAATTTAAATAACTCTTTGCGTTTTCAAATGAGAAGTTTTTCAAAGAGGGTCCAAAAACAGTCTTCCAACCAGGAATACTCCCTTAAAGTTGGTTTTATCGGTAGTATTACGACTTGTTTTCCATATTTTTCTTAGACTTCGTTTCTTTTGTATTAAAGATCGAATTTCTCTGGATATCATCAATGTGTTATTTTTAGAGGAAGAGTTATTTGATTCTCGCTGTGGTGGATTCGCGTAGTAAGCAGCTTCATGTATGAGATTTGATCAACACGCACATTGTAACTTGGGAACCAAACTTGATACTTGATACTCCAAGTGAGGACGCATAATTGCATAATACAACGTTGTATTAGTTTTTGTAGTTGAAATCATGCTATTAAATTCTTTGGCCCAGCGTTTTATAAATCCAAACATTGAAAATGCTTTTTTACAAATAAAATCAATGTGAATGTAAAACGATAGCTCATAATCCATGCATATACCTAGGTCTTTGACAGAATCTACACGACTTAAGGCAGTATCTTTTATCTTCTAATCAAAAATAAAATTATTCCTTTTTCGCGAATAGGTTTGGTTAGTAAAATTGCACCATTCTTTGTTTCTATATTAGGTATAATTTAAGAAAATATTTCCATGACATTTCAATGATTTTTTTTAAATGTGGATTTTTGCGTTCTTTTAATACAAAAAAAAAATAGATTTTTTTCCAAGAATAAAAATCATAACTCTGGTAATTTAAGACCGATTTTCATGTATGATAACTCATTTTAAAGAAAAATTAAATAAAAAACGAAATGCGTACGAAGTTTTTGAGTATTTGAGCTTAAAAAAATGTAATTGGGATTTTTTTGGAAAAATAGCAATATTTCCCCATACAAATTAGATTTCCAATATAATGGTCGCTTGCGGCACGTATTAATATCAATATTTTTCCCTGAAAATTTCACAGCTTACCTCTCTTCTGTAAAGGACCAAATCCCCGGATTCTCGTTGTAACCTTCGAAAACAAAAAAAATAAGGACCACTCTAATGTTTATGTAGTGGTTTGCCCGACACTGGTCACGTGACAATGTGGCGCTCGGCTCTCAGCCGCCGAATTTTTAACCGATTTCAATCAAATAAAACTTGCTGAATTTAGAATAAGCTAGATTTTTTTATTGTTACAACATAACGGGATATTAAATACAAAATATGTCCACGAATTGATCTCAAAAAGAAAAAATATGAAAAATTTGAGGACATTTTTAATTTTTTAAATCATACAGATGCAGAAGGATTGCGCTTAATACAATTTTTGAAAAAAGAAGTTAATTTAGATTTAGTTTTCACGATTCGTAAATCATGTAACTTCCGAAGTTCACTTATCATATATTGGTTACCACAAACCTAATAGTACAGTATTTAATAATGGCATTACTATTAATGAAATTGATCAACTTACCTCATAATGAATTTATGTAATGTTCGTAAGTAAAATATTTTAAAACTAGCTGAATACCCGGCTTAATTCGGGAGTTGATATAAAAAATTTTCGATTTCATTCGTCAATTTGAAAAAAACGATTCACAAACTGTAGAAGGAATTTTGTGTGCATCTTTCAAACCGGTAACTTCGGCGAAATGAACAAAATGTAGCTTCAACATCTGAAAATTATGAAAAAAAGTTGGGGAAATCGTGATTTGTGTGTGCATGCCGCCGATCGCTTGCAAAAATATATTTTCAAGTTTTATATTGTATTCGATAGATTGCACATTTTTGAAAAAAATCAGAGCAAAAACGAATTCTGGCAATTCGCAAGGAAACTGGACAAATATTAAATAAGCATTGAAAATAGAAATTGAAATGTCAAAACAACGCCAACTTACGACGCAACTGACTTGCGCATGTGTTAATGCGTACTTAAGTGCCACAGAATTCGGCATCGGCTGTCCAGACTTGCGAAAAAAGAAAGTGGTATATAAATACACATAAAGAAGAAAAGAAGATATTTATCACCCTTCGCGCTTTGCTACGCCTTATTGTATTTTGCAGTACAGCGCCCTCTTGCAACCGGCGCCGCACTCACCGCACCCAAAAACCACTTATAAAAATCATACTTATCGGATGAATTGTTTTGAGTTTTTTACGGTATTTGTACAACAGCGCCCTCTGGTTTTAGAGATAGAATTAAAAAAAAACGGCAACGCCCTTTACATACTCGATAATCAAATCCTATATACCCGATACACAAATTTTCAAAAAAAACGCACATCTAAATCGGATGAGCGGTTTTTGAGTGTTTCACGATTTCTTGAGTGATTTGTACTACAGCACCATCTGGAGTTTAAAATAGCGCAGAAAAAAAGTCCAAGATAGCCACCGTATCCAAAAACTCCTATGTAAACATTTTCACGCAAATCGGATGTACAGCTAGGGGTCTTGCGACATTTTTAAAACATTTGTTCTCCAGTACCCTCTGGTGTTCAATCTGAACTATCCAGGGATCCACTTTAACACACAATTTTATCAAAATCTGTGCAGCCATGTAGGAACAGTTTAATAACATGCACACGTATAAATTGTGCAACAGCGCCTCTAGTTTTCGAAACAGAGCCTCAGGGTAACGCCAAAACAGTTGCCTTACACGAAAATCCTTTAGTAAAATTTTTCATTCAAATCGGATGAGCGGTTTTCTACTTTTTCGCGATTTCTTAAGAGATTTGTACAACAGCGCTCTCTGGTGTTCAAGATAGAACAGAGTAGATAAGTCATAAAAACTCACCGTATCCGAAAACCTCTCTACACAAATTTTCATGTAAATCGGATGAACGGTTTCAGAGATAAGCTATAAAAACAAAATGCAGCACCGGGTCCAATTGTGAATCTGAACCATCAAGGGATCCACTCAAACACACACAAAAAATTTCATCAAAATCAGTGCAGCTGTTAAGGAACAGTTTAAAAACATACACACGTACAAATTGTATAACAGCGCCCTCTAGTTTCGAGAAAGAGCAAAAAGATAGCACCAAAACACTTGCCGTACTCGAAAATCGCTATTTACAAATTTTCGTCCAAATCGGATGAGCAGATTTGGAGTTTTTCACGATTTCTTAAGATTTGTACTAAAACGCCCTCTGGTATTCAAGATAGCACAAAAAAGATAAGTTCAAAACACTCACCGTATCAGAAAACCCCAATTTTTCAATTTTTATACAAACCAGATGCACGGTTTAGGAGTTTTTCGAGGTTTTTTTAAAATATTATATTATACTGATATATTATTTATATATAGAACAGAGTAGATAAGTCAAAAAAACTCAGCGTGTTCGAGAACATCTACCTACAAATTTTCATGCAAATCGGATGAACGGTTTTGGACTTTTTCGACGGTTTTTTAAAATATTTGTACTACAGCTCTGTCTGGTGTTCAAGATAAAACCTAGTTTATAAGTCATGAAAACTCACCGTTTCTGAAAATCTCTATATACCAACTTTCATGCAAATCGGATAAGCGACTTAGGAGTTTTTTGACGTTTTTTAAAGTATTTGTAGTGCAGCGCCTTTTAGTGTTCAAGATAGAACAAAGTATATAAGCCATAAAAACTCATCGTTTCGGAAAACTTCTATATACCAACTTTCATGCAAGTCGGATGCACGGTGTAGGAGTTTTTCGAGGTTTCTCAAAATATTTGTATTACAGCACCCTCTGGTGTTCGAGATAGAACAGAGTAAATAAGTTATAGAAACTCACCGTATCCGTAAACTCTACTTACTAATTTTCATGCAAATCGGTTGAACGGTTTCGGAGATAAGCTTAAAAAAAAAGAATGTCTGGAACCCGATCGCAACGCCCCCTACAGGGTCCAACCTTTTGTACTGGATAAATAGTATCCTATGTTATAACCGGGGATATAAGGAACCTAGATGCCAAGTTCCATTTAAATCCATCCAGTGGTTTTCGCGTGATTCTTTAACAGACAGACAGACAGACAAAAATTTTAAAAATGCGATTTTCGGACTCAGCGTCATTCAAAATGTCCATCGCAAAAGGAATTTCAAAAAAGTATTTCATGTACAGATTTTTTTTTTTACAATTTTATATACAGGGTGTCCCGCAATTGAGTGCATCTGAGAAATTTGCACTCAAAATTTAAATTTGGTAGTTTCAATCGATTGATTTCATGTTCACACGATCACAGCTCGATTATGGTTAAGTTGGTCGGGTTTGTTGATATACCGTTTGAAAGGTGATTTCATTGCCTTTAAAATGAGCTATCAAAATAAGTTTTATGTAAGTTAGTTTTTCTGCTAGAAACAATAACGTGAATCAAAGTCGTGAAATATTAATTAACCCTGTAGCTCTTAAGAATGTGAAAATAGACCCCCCCCGCTCCCATACGATTTTTTGCTCAGCTCGACATAACCTTTCAGCTTCGTAAATAGTTGCACTCAATTGCGGGACAGCCTGTATATATTGATATATATAGATATAGATATAGATTTAAAAAGTATACAATCCTTTTAGAAACATAAGAGATGCCTTTATTCACCCTATTTAACTTATATATGCATCTCAAATTCCAAGGTAATCGATCTAGAGTAGTAAACTCAAGTCGAGCGTCGGAGCTGACACGCACACTTTTTTTTCAAATTTTTTACACAGTACGCTTAAGAGAACCTTATATGCAATGGAAATAAGACTGATATTTCGATAGTTGGCGCAGATTATAGAGCAAAATAATCTTTCTTAAATATAGAGCAAAGTACGCTGAGATTCTTCTCCATGGGCGGCATTGGTGGAATGGTCGCCAGTAAGTAGATTGGGGAAGTGCTGTCTCCACAATCCCAGCGCACACAGCGTATCTGTAACCAGATCTCCGTTTTCATCTCTACAAGTGGATGCTCCGGGCCTAAAACTTTGTGTTAGACGCTTAACCTGTTGATAAAACTTCTGTGCATCCTTCTTGCCCTGGTACATCTCGAACTCTGCTTTCTTTTTTTGCGTCTGAAAAGGTGCCTCTCTTCCTTCCTCTTTTCGTGGTAGTTTTCACGCACGGCTCGCGTTGCAGCTGAATGCAACGTTTTTCTAAAAGCAGCGTTTTTTACTGCTGTCGCGATGCGACACACGTCATCGTACCATTGGGTCCAAGGTTGTGGGCGCCGGAAACCAATGATTTCTTCAGGAGCAGCGCGCATGGAGTGGGATATATGCGCCCAAAGTCCGCCGGCTTCGTCAAGTTCAGACTTTGGTTGGTTGAGCTTCACCGGGAGTTGGTTCCCTTCTCCAAATGGCAATTTTTCCTGCCTGAAAGTCGATTTTTTGAGCGATAGGAACGAGACTAGAGGGAATGAGTACAGACTTGCTTGTACCTTCAAGTTTTCTTTTGAGCTGTTCTTTCTTTGATGCTTCTTTTTATTGTTATTCATCAAAATAAGATGCGTGCGTATTAGTATGAAAATATTTATAGAGAAAAATATAAAAATTGAATTGATGTTGCAATATTTTAATAAATAAAGAATAAATAAAACAGTAAGTCATATAAATTAATATTAAATAAGTAAAACTACCTCAAATCTCATAAGTAAAGTCAGACAAAGTAAAATCAGATTTAATCAAGAAATCTTGCTGAGTGGAAACGCAAATGGCAAGTTCAAAGTTTTGAATTGAAAACTTGCTGGTAATAAAATTTGCCTTGTGGAAAACGGGACTTGAGCACAGTTGCCAACAGTCCAGTTTTTCAAAGCTTTGATATGTCCAGTTTTTGCCAAGCTTACAATATGCAATTAATACAGAGCGTATTTTAAGCGTAATAAAAAATACTAGTGTCGCCTGTGGTCGAAATTCGACCATATCAAAATTAATATTAAAGTCTTCACTTAGTCACATAGTAAAATGTTTCGGTAAATATTTTTTCGAGTCTTAGAACCTTCTTTTAAATATATCATCAGATTTTCGAATATAAAACAACCTTCTTCATATGTGACCCATAGAGGTGATCCTTCAACATTTCTTCTAAGCACACCTAACCTCTATATGCCATCGCTTTTGGAATACCCGTACAAGAAAAACAAATATCGGCGATTATAGTTCATATCTCTCCCGAACTGACTCGTAGGGATGTCAGTTATATGAGCTGGTCATATTATTTTCTCCCCTTCAAAATTTTTTCTGAACGCACTTACCCCCTATCTACGAAGGCCTCAAAAAATGCCTCTACGAAGGACAGCCACCTTGTCGTGGTGTAGAGGCTTAGGTTGCAATGAAACAATGGGCTATGATGACGGGAGCGCAAGCTCCTGGTAGGGTCACCCATGTCGTACAGGCTATTGTGGAGCAATGAACAAAGAGCTATCCCCCCCCTAATCCAGGGTGTTATGTTGCACCGTGCCTATTGGATGGTTTGCAGCCAGGGGGCAATACCGGCTGTATGAGAACGGAGACCTCACTGATACCTGGCCGCCTCAGTGAGTAATTGTGGCCTTTCCATGGTATGCGGGGCTCTGGCATGGATGACGTACTTTCCCTAGCTACTCGTGGGACCAAAAATGAACAAAACCTTTAAAAACAACAACAAAAAGGAAGAATGTACAGAGGCGACAACAACAAAAACTACTACAGACGAAACGGCAACTGCGACGGAAACTGGCAGGTCTAGCATAGGGCGACCTACTCTGACCAAACAGGACAAGGAGTCAAAGTCGTCGGATGTGGATCGAAGAAATCCCTGGAGTTCCTGACCAAAACCATCGCCAACATTGGTGAAATTTGGAAGGGAGCTTCACTAAAGGTGATCTCCAAGTCCACGTTTCCGCTTCGCCACAAGGTATCTGTATGGATTCCTCCTCCTGCTTTGCACGAGGATGAGTCTATTCAGAGGCTTTTGGCGGCGCAGAATAAAGACGCCAGAATTCAGGAGTGGAAGCTGGTCAGGTCGCAGAAGAGTCACGGCAGCGAAGGGAAAATTCTTCTCTTTTCTGTAGACGCTGCTTCCACGGGCTGGCTTAAGGAGCAGTCGGACATGCTCAAATTCGGCCTCGGATCCATTAAGGTGAAGAGGCTGAACCAACAATAGCTGAGAGGAGGAGGAAGCTGCAAGTGATACAAATCAACCTGCATCACTGTAAGGCAGCGACCGACAACTTGATGCTGTGCATGTCCGAGGAGAATGTAGATGTGGCCCTCATCCAGGAACCTTGGATACCAACAACAAGATCCAAGGCCTAGGGTCGAAACAATATAACCTGTTTCACTCTACAAATGAAGGTAAGTGAAGGAGCTGTATACTTGCGAAAAAATCTATTAATATGTTTTTTCTCCCTAGATTCAGCAACGGAGACGTAGTGGCAACCAGCGTAGAAACAAGGTCAGCAAAACTGATCCTTTGCTCTGCGTACATGCCCTATGAAGAGGCGAACCCACCAGTGCAAACAGTCCGCGAATTAGCAGAACATGCTAACACAAGCAGGGCATTCCTGGTCATCGGTTTTGATGCTAACGCCCATCACTCGCAATGGGGCAGTAAAGACATCAACAAAAGGGGTGAGTCTATTTTTGAATTTATCCTTACCACAGACCTTATTCTATGCAATAGGGGCAATAGGCCAACATTTCAGAATAGAGTCAGGGAAGAGGTAATCGATCTTACTTTAGCTAGTAACTCCGAACAGATTATAGTCGATAACTGGGAGGTGTCACAGAAGGAGTCGTTTTCCGACCACTTTACGATTCTCTTTACTATTGACTACGATCCCCAATTAAAGAAACATTTTAGGAACCCATTAAAAACTAACTGGGAAAGGTATTCAGTCTGGATAAGCAGAAATATTGCAGACCCTGACACAGAATACCTCCCAACCGATGTATCTATTGACAATGCAGTCAAGTTTATAACGGGAAAAATGAACCAGGCTTTCAAGAAGTTCTGCCCAAAGACTCGAAGTCGCAAACCTGCAAATGCGAGCTGGTGGACCAGCGACCTCAAAAAGAGGCGATCAGAGGTTAGAAAACTTCACCGGAAGGCCATCTTAAGGAAACTAGAGCAGGACTGGACAATCTACAGATCCATGCTAAATGCTTACACTAGGGATGTAAGAATAGCTAAGCGAACATCTTGGACAAAATTTTGCGAGTCCATTGAGGATACCAGTGAAGCCGCCAGACTTCGAAAGACGCTATCCAAAGACCCAACGGTCCCGGGATACCTTAAGAGGTCCGACGGATCCTGGACAGAATCCAGACAAGAAACGCTTTTGCTACTCATGGAAACTCACTTTCCAGGTTGTACAGAACCGTATCAAAACGATGCTAACAACAACTTGGAAATAACAATGCCAGAACCTTTACAAGAACTCCCCAACATTATTACAAGGTCAACTGTAGAATGGTCGATCGGATCCTTCAAGCCCTACAAATCTGCGGGGCCAGATGGTATCCTACCGGCCATGATGCAACATGCCCTTCCTAGCATCATGCCCTGGCTTATAGCAATCTTCACCGGCTGCCTCAAGACAGGATATGTTAAAAAATTTGGAGAGATGTGCGAGTTGATTTCATTCCTAAAGCTGGGAAACCGATACACTCAGCACCAAAGGATTATAGGCCTATTAGTCTCTCATCGTTCTTGATGAAAACGCTAGAGAGAATAATAGATCTTCACATAAGAGAATCTGTGAACGATAATAATCTCTGCAGTGTACAACATGCCTACCTTAAGGGTAAATCGGTAGAAACGGCACTGCATGAGGTGGTTTCGGTCATAGAAGGAACCCTTCATCACAAAGAATATACTTTAGCAACGTTTTTAGATATCGAAGGCGCATTTAACAATGTAAATACAGATTCTATAAGAAATGCTTTGGTAGACAAAGGAGTTAACAGTAAAATAACCCAGTGGATTTATAAAATACTCAATAGCAGACGTATAAGCTCACAAATGGGAATGAGCGTTGTGAGGAAAGAAGCCACAAGAGGCACACCGCAAGGAGGAGTCATATCCCCCCTTCTCTGGCTAATTGTGGTTGATGAAATTCTCACTACACTCACAACTGGAGGAACAAAAGTGGTAGCCTATGCCGATGACGTTGCCATCCTAATATGCGGGAAATACCTGCAAACATTTAGCGAACTAATGTCTGCGGCATTGAATAAGCTATCGCGGTGGGCAGAATCGAATGGACTTGGTGTTAACCCAGTAAAGACCGAACTCGTTCTGTTCACAAGAAGAAGAAAAATAGAAAGTTTCACATTACCGAAACTTAACGGAGTTACTCTGAAGCTTTCCACGGAAGCCAAATACCTTGGAATTATCCTTGATAACAAGCTGAGCTGGAAACGCAACACAGAGGAAAGAAGGAAAAAAGCACTGTGCGCTTTGTACGCTTGTCAGAGGACATTTGGCAGGAAATGGGGACTGCGACCGCACATAATCCACTGGATGTATACAGCGATCGTGAGACCCATTCTTGCCTACGCTGCTCTCGTATGGTGGACGATAACGCATAAAAAAAGCTACCTTAGCTTCCTAACAGGAGTTTAAAGGTTAGCGTGCATAGGAATAACAGGAGCCATGAGATCTACACCACAGGCGGGTCTAGATATGATGCTCTTTCTCTTCTTCTTTCCGTACAAGAATTCCTTAAATGTTCGGCGACCAAGAGCGCGATTCGCCTCAACGAATCACGAGCCTGGAAAAGCAGCACATTCGGACACGCATCTATTCTAAATCTCTTTGGAACCGAGGAATCAAAAAGAGCAACCGACTATATCATACCCAGTGTAAGATTCGGTACAGAATACACCACATCTATTCCCAGCAGACAAGAAGGGGAAGAAACGGCTGTAGAATCCTACGGCAATCTCCATTTATATACTGATGGTTCCAAAATGGAAAACGGAACTGGATCGGGTGTATACTGTGAAACGCTACAAATCAAATAGTGTTACAAACTCCCGGATTACTGTAGCGTTTTTCAGGCAGAAATATATGCTATTGAAAAAGCTGCACGGGCCATTTACAGGAAAAATCTTACCCCCACAAGGGTAGTAATTTTTGTGGATAGCCAAGCGGCCATCAAAGCACTGAACAGTAAAACGACGGCTCGAACGGTGCAAAACTGTAAACTTGCACTGAACAGTATCTGCAATACTCATAACGTCACTCTCTGCTGGGTTCCCGGACAAAGCAATATTGAAGGGAACGACGCAGCAGATGAACTGGCAAGGCGTGGAGTAACCGCAAGTACAAACAGAGCTGACACAGATGTGCACATTCCAATAGGCGTCGTCAAAAGGAGTATAGAACTAAAAGCCAGAGATATTGCCAACACAAACTGGGCTTCCAGAGGTGACTGCAACATATCTCGAAGGCTTTGGCCTGAGCCAAATGAGAAAAGAACTAGAAGCCTTCTGCTTTTGGTCAAACGGGAAATCCGGATCCTTGTTGGAGTTCTAACGGGTCATTGCCCCATTGGGGTAATGGCCAATAGAATAGGTATAACAGCGCCAGACTTTTGTCGGAGCTGCAAAGACCCGGAGGAAATAGAAACAATAACTCACCTACTATGCGAATGTCCAAGTCTACAGAATCGTCGACTCCGACACATGGGGAACAGATTTTTCAAAGACTTGGAAGAGTTGGTGAACACACCACTGCTAGACATCTGGAGGTTCATAAAAAGCACAGGATGGTTTGAGGAACAAATCGGAACAATGGTTTAACTTGGTACCTTAACTATAAAAAGGGATTCGTAATGGACCTATAGGCCCCCGCGGAAGCGCCGGTAACGGTGCACGACCCTTCATACCTAACCTAACCTAACCCCCTATCTGCCAACCTCTGGGGGTCCGCATACAAGAAACACAAAACTGTCGATTATAGCTTAAATCTCTCCCAATTTTAACCCTAGAGCTGTCAAATATATAAGCTGGTTCTATAAGTTTTTGCATTTCAGCATTTCTTTTTAACACACATATCCCCTATCAGCCCCACTTCTGGGGGTCACCATCAGAGACCTGCAGCGAATCGTTTTTTTATTTTACGATTCTATCAATCACTCGTCAAAAACCGAGTGCAAGTGCGTACGGTTGCGCACAACAACAACCGCTTCCACGCGAAGCATTCTCATAACAGCGATGAGCGACGAGTGCCGCTGCTTTCACTCATCGCTCATTAGAAAGACTGCTGAATTCTAAGCATATGATTCTAAGCAACCTCAATGACTGGAGTGTCATTGTATGATTTGCGTGCACTTCAGTATCGGCGTGCTTTTTCCTTGTTTTACTTTTGTTTTGTGTTTTATGTGTTGATTAAGATAAATAGCCAGCTTCTTAGTTGGGGATCGCTTGTACAAAGAATTAAATTGTAGCAAACTTACATTATACTTGTATGTTGCCTATTATTAGTTCCTTGTTGTTATTGTATTGTTTTTGATCAATTTTTCAACTCACTTTCACACTTGCAATGATGAATTGCTGAGAATCTTTATGTTTAGGGATGCCATAAGGAAAGCGGCAATTCAAAATAAACAGGATTGCCGCTTTAATTTATTTATTTATTTATTTAAAGAAACATAATTATAAAAAATTATATTACTAATTATAGGCAACTAGCAACTTAGGCTATCGGCCCGTACCGCTTTAAAAAGTTGTAATATTGTGTTTATCGTCTATTTGTTTTAATAAAATGTTAATTATAAATGTCATACAAATGTTAATTAAACCTGCCCTTTAAACCAAGTTGTTTTATTGAAAATATTTTAATATGCAAATCAATAATCTTTTATGTTTGTATTTATACATATTTTAAGAACTTCTGAAGGAATTTATTAACTATTATTTTTTTAATAATATTCCAAATGATTTTTATAGTTTTTCATTAAGTTTGAAACAATTTTATTTAATATTTTAATAATTCTTAAAAAATTTCCCCAAATTTGTAATATTTTTTTCAATATACTTTCACTATTTTTCACTAACTTCTATCAATAATATTTTAATTTTTTTTTTTATGTAGTTTATACATTTAAATATTTTTTTAATACTATTTCAAATTTTATGTTCATACATTTACCGAGTCCGCTAGTGTTATCTGTATGTAATAATAAATTTATATATTATATGTATTGTAAAATATGTCCTTTAATGACTCTAGAATCATAAGGAATGACTCTAGAATCATTGGAATCATTGAGCGGCATTCTTATGAGCGATGAGTGAAAGCGGAGGCACTAGTCGCTCATCGTTGTTATGAGGATGCTTCGTGTGGAAGTGGTGGTTGTTGTACGCAACCGCACGCGCTCGCATTCCCTAAACAGGATAAATTATGAACTAGTCCTATAGTTTTTGGCCTTCAAAATTTCCTCTGAACACACCTACCACCATCTGCCACCCGTGTGGGGGTCCCAATGCAAAAAACACAAAAGCGTTGCTATGTTTTCTGCTTGCCTGGTAGGTAAATCAGAAATGCTGGCATTAACAGTGCGAGTCTTAACAATGCTAACCTTAAGAGTGATGATATTAACAGTGGTGACGATATAGCATTGCTGACGTTAGCATTGCTGACGTTAGTATTGCTGACGTTAACATTGCTGACGGTAGCAGTGCTGACGCGAATTCATAACTTTAAGACCTACCAAAAAGTTCTCAACGCGCCTTAAGAAGTTTTCACTTCAAAAAGCAGCAATAACAACAATACCACACAGCTCTGTTAAAGTGTCGGAGTCACTCTTCCATTCTACTCTTTAGCACAATTGAATTTCAATTATGAAAAAAGAACCAAAAACGAAAAATAATTTCGAAGAAAATGAGAGAAAAACAGCAACAAAATATGCAGGCAAGCAAAACCGTTGGCACCTGTTTGTATCAGAGAACCGCAATGAGTATCCGACCGAAATCGGATACTCAAATCATATCCGAGTTTCTTGCTCTTTTCAACTCTATCCAGATTCAATGATATATGTAAAATACTTAAAAGCATTCGGCTCATTAACATATTTTCGGGTATAAGTACATTCTTATATCCGAGCGCTGCGTGATCCGAACCACTTCAAGCCGTTTTCAATGAGTGCGTTGAGTTAGTTTATTGCAAAGGCGCTCGATCCGAATGTATTTTGAGTGTACTCTGAGTACTGCTCTCTCTCTGCCAACGTCTCTAAGCATTTATTAGTGAAAGCTAAGGCTTTTATTGAAATAAAATGATATTAAAAATGCAAACTAATTTTTTGATTGGGCTTTTTAAATTTTTTTTTGGAATTTAAAAATTTGAATGTTTACAACGCACAATAGATCGCTGGTTATCGACTGCTGGTTATTCGTTTGCATGTTTTTTTTTCGTATGCACTTTACATATGCACTTGTCTGCAGGTAATGTTAGCTCTAGTTTTTTTGTTTGTTTTTTTTTTTTCGAAAACTCGTTTGTATTTTATTGATGCACTCTAGCGAAAAGAAAACAACAACAAACAACGCTTGTAATTTTTTTTTTTTTTTTTTTTTTGTTACGCATAAACAAAACGAAAACAAAGGCCGGCGCCAGTAACCGTTTGCTTGTTGTACGTAAAAAAAGCAGCAAAGTAGAAGTTAAACTATGCGCATGTGATTTGGCAACTAAAGGTGACAGAAAAATAAAAAATAAATTCTTTACAAATTTAATAATAATTGCTGATTGCAAAAAATTAAATGTCATGAAATAAATGAAAAAATTCCTAATTAAAGCTTCAAACTATCGAAGCTGTGTATTTTTTTAAGCCTCAACAACTTAACCTCACGCGCTGCTTTCACAGTGTAAGATAAAAACAAAAAGCAACACAAGAAGAACACGTGTTTTTCTGTTGCTATCTAAATTCTCAAAAAAAAAAAAACGCACAAAACAATTACAAAAAAAGAAGTGTGCGTGTCAGCACCGACGTGCGACTGGAGTTTACTCCTCTAGATCGATTACCTTGGAATTTGAGATTTATATTAAAGGTAAAGGGGGTGAATAAAGGCATCTCTTATATTAGTAAAAGGATTTTATACTTTTTAAAATATATTTATTACATAAATTCATTATGAAATTCAAATTGCTGAATTTCATTAACAGTAACGTCATTATTAAATGCTGTATTATTAGGTTTGTGGTAATCGTGAAAACATAGCATCAATGGTTGTACCATATCTAGTCGATCCCATAGTTCTTCTCGAAACTAAATCTAAATTAACTTCTTCTTTCAAAAATTGTATTAAGCGCAATCCTTCATCTGTATGATGAAACAGTTAAAAATTCCCTTGAATTTTTCATATTTTTCTATTTAAGATCAATTTGTGGGCATATTCTGAATTAAATGTCCCGTTATGTCATAGCAATAAAAATGCTAGCTAATTCTTAATCCAGCAACTTTTATTTAATTGAAATCGGTTGAAAATTCGTCGACTTATTCAATTTGAAGTATTTCTACTTTACTACAAAATCACTAAAATAACTATGTTTTGCTTGATCTTATTTGCGGAAAACTCAGTTTTGACGGAACAACGATTTTGTGCTGTTTTTGAAAGATGAATGCTTAGAATTTCAGTAACTCGACAAATTTTTAACTAATTTCAATGAAATAAAACTTGTTGGATGTATAATTAACCAAGCTTTTATATTATTATCAATTATAATGAAAGCGTACTTTAATATAAACTACTCGTATGAGTAGCGGCTACGTTGCAAATGCACACATATTCAAACACGCACAATTTTTTTGTTGTGCTGTGGCTAGCTGAACATAAAAAGAGAAGAGTAGAGAGCAACATCGAGTTTATTGAAACTCTCTCTGCTGTGAGTAGAAAAGGTAGATAAAAGCATGATACAATGATAAGGTAGGCCCATGATACTAAGTGCTCTCACGCGTCAACGAAGAGTGGATAATGAGAAGCAACATTAATGTCAAAACGACGAATTTCGTAGAAATTGCAAATGAAGAAAATATTTTATGTTTCCAATTTGCAAACAGTGCGGTCGCGGGTATTAAATTTGTGCTAATTTGATTGAAAATATTAAATAAAAAGTGTAATAAAAACTATAAAATGTGAAAGAAGTCTTAAAATTGCAAAAAAACCTGTAATTGTTTTAACCTAAAAACAACTGCGAAACGTGGGCATAAAGAAATTCGCGATGAACAGCTTATTTTGACATCAATGTAGCTTTATTCTGCTTTCTACTCCATTCCTCTCCGTGATGACCTTACCTTATAATTCTGCCATGGGTAAAAGTAGAAAAGGTAGGTGCAATTTGGAGAGCAAATGACGAAAAAAAAAACATTGGCGTAGGTAAAATGTCACTTTTGACATTTGACGGTTACTCCTTAAGACATAAGAATGTGTAGTTTGCTTGTAACCGTATATCTCAATTGAGTACCCTGATTTGATGTGAGATAATGTAAGAAAATTGAGAAAAAACCATAAAAAGTTAATAAAACTAGCCTTGTTATTTTAGATACAATACAAAATTAATTGTACTTTGCCTTTGAACGAAGCAAATACAAGTTAACTTTTAATATAATTTTAACTCGACTGCTTATATCAGACTACCTGTAAACGATTTATTTGCGTCGTAAAGCAGCCGTACAGCTTTGAACTGTCAAAGTATATTTTGACAAGGGAAATTGCTGATGGAAAAAGTAAAACTTACCATGGATGTGCCCAAACAATTGTTCCCAGCAATTTCAGCGGATAACGCTAAGTATTTGTGGTGTCCTATACTAACATATCATTGATCCATACAAAGCTTCTTATGGTGTTTTTCTTTGGGCTTGGGAACTGCAGCTGGCATCAAAAGAATAGAAGAATCTACATACATCGGCTGGTGTGTTGTTGAGGCCGACAGGTACATTTCCATGCACTTTCATCAGACGCGCTCGTTTCTTCAGCGTCTGGCGGGTTAAAAAAATCACTTGGATTAAAATGTTTTCACAAACGACCGAATTCTTGGCAGAAAAAACACCGCATGCGTCGTTCCATATACGCCGCTTTCTTTCATCTTTTGAAGCATTAAAAAGGTTGCAATTACTTAAACTATGTTTGCAAATCGCGCACGATCTTTTGTCCGTTTTACTAATTCACTTATTGTTGTAAAAATACATCACTATTTTTATGTTTTAAACAAAACGCACTTGAACGCACTTTAATGCACTTGAACAAATCACAAATGAATTATATTTCAATAAAGTTTGTCTGTCCGCCAATTAATATTTTCAAAACAGCTGAGCTTAGTGCCTTCACGCGTCAACGAAGAGTGGACATTGAAAAGATTGGTTAGTTGTCAAAGCGACGAATTTCCTAGAAATTGCAAATGAAGCAAATATTTTGTTTCCAAGTTGCAAACAGTGCGTGTTTTAAATTTGTGTTAATTTGAGTGAAAATATTATACAAACAGTGTAATCAAAACTATAAAATGTGAAACAAGTCTTAAAATTGCAAAAAAATCCAGTAAAAGTTTTAACCTAAAAACAACTGCGAAACGTGAGCTTAAAGAAATTCGCGATGAACAGCTGATTTTGACATCTAGCCCGCTTTATTCTGCTTTCTACTTCATTCCTCTCCGAGTCGGCCCTATCTTATAATTCTGCCATGGCTGTGAGTATGTATTTTGTTGGTATTTCTTCGTTGTTGGTATTTTGCTGTGCAACGCTGACTGCGTAAAGCTTGATTTTTTTGATAACGCTCGATTTCACTCGCCATAAAATTTTCATACCGCTGGCAATATATGAAATCGATTCTAAAGGAGTAAACTCCAAAAACTCGCTCAGTTTTCACTGCTGCGCTCTACTCCGCTCTGCTTCATATCTGTGGTAGATGAGCCGAGTGATTCGGCTGCTTGCGTCGATTATAAGTATTTCGGTAAGTACGATAAGCAGTGTTTCCAGAAATTTTTGGAAAAAATCTAGATGGGCTTTAAAAAATGGCTACAAAAGGCTAGGCGGCTTAACAAAAAATGCTAAAAATATGCTAGAACTGTTAACAATATATTTTTTATTATAAATGTGTCTGTGAATATACATACAAAACGGACTTTGCTTTAATTGAGAGGACTGCATTCCGGTATTGAAAGGAGCCATGGCCTGATTATGTTTAGCCCTTTTGCCCAGGAAAGCCGGTTGTAATTTGCAGTAGCAGTTTTTAAAGGTGATGCAGTCGTCCTTAATTGCTATCCACTTTTGAAATCATTTATCGGTCAACCAGGTGCTTTGTGTTTTCTGCTTATATTGTTTGAAATATTTGCAATTTATTTAAAAATATAAATAAATTCAAAAATTCCGGCCAAATCTAATTTTTTTGCTTACATACGGCTCCTCCACGGTTTCATATCCAGAATCCCATATCGCATTGCTGATAGCATTAGCTTCTAAGCAAGGATTGTGTTCATACTTGTACGACCTTAGGAACTTTATTAACCCTCTAATGCCCAGGACCGCCTCTAGGCGGTGTTAACGCCAATCGATATAAATGCGTAATCTATGGAAAAATTTTCAAATTGTTTTCTTTGGAGTGTAGATGAATATCCAAGTCACATTTCCGTTTTTACGGCTTGGCGCTTGCATGCTCCGTTTGACAATTATTTCAGTTTGAAATTTAACTTCATATTTTAACGAATTTAATTAATTTTCAAAATAACTTGATTTTCAGTCAGATAAAAAACACATTAATTGAAGTGATATCGAAGTGAAAAAAATACTGGTGAGTAGGAAATTGTTCACTTCATAAAAACCTGTTTTACTATTTAAAATCTTAATCACATTTCTGTGCTTATTTTCTGTGTTTATGCCCAATCCCGCTTCTAGGTGGAGTCGACATTTCACTTGTAACAAACGAACAAAGTATCAAAACGAAAAACAAAACTCAGATTCGTTTTTCTCTTCAACAAATAAGTCTAATCTGATTTTTGGAGCTCAAACAAAAAATGTGGCATTAAGGGTTAAGATATCTAGTAAATAGAAATAAAAATTGTACAGACTTTTTATTTTTATTTAATGGTTTTACCTTTCCATTTTACTTGTAAACTACTAGAATTTCATAAGCTGAGTTGATGCTTCATTAATAAAGTGCTGCAAAATATGTTCTTTTCAGAGAACAGGGTTGCACAGTGTTATTAAGTGTTCGTAGGTGTTTTTAAGCAATATGTCTATAAATTTATTTTTATACCCCAACGCGTACTGCGTAAGGGGTATATTAACTTTGTCATTCCGTTTTTAACGCCAAGAAGGAGGCGTGTCAGGTATAGAAATATATATATATTTTTGATCAGCATCATTTCGATTTCCGTCTTTCCGTCTGTCTGTCCGTCTGTCCGTCTGTCGACACGATTACAGCCGCAATTTTAAAGCTATCGCGATGAAATTCAAAATATAAGTTTATTTTTAAAAAAGGAAGATCAAGTCCGAAAATGGGCCAAATTGGATGAAAACCACGCCTACCACCCATACAAAGTGACTTAATATTACCCGTAAAATGTCTTTAAAATCCACAAAAATTAAAGAAATGCCTTAAAACTTGGCAGATGAGCTTTGCTCTTCAGTTTTAAGCCTGGCTATGAAATTTGGAAAAATCGAATGAAAACCACGCCAACCTCCCATACAAAGTGATTTTATTTTAAAAGTAAAATCTCTTAAAAGTCTGCTCAAATTAAAGAAATGTCTTGAAATTCTGCATATAAGCTTTGATATATAACATAGACCACCATTATGATATTTGGAAAAATCGAATGAAAACCCCGCCTACCGCCCATTCAAATTGGCTTTATTTTTAACGTTAAATCTCTTAAAAATCCACAAAAATTAATGAAATGTCTTGAAATTTTGCACTTTTGCTATGATATATAGTATGAACCATATCTATGATATATGGCAAAATCGGATCAAAGCCACTCCTACTTCCCATACAAAGTGACGTCATCAAAATAGGAAAACTTTCGTTAAAATATAAAACTGAATGTCATCGTGTATGTAGTGGCTAAAGACTTTGAATATGCTTCAATATGGCCGCGGGGGGTATTTTAGCTTCGGTACCCTGCCGAAGCTCCACCCTCACTAGTTTGTTAGATATTTCACACAATCAGAAAATTCCACAAAATTAAGAAATGTTAGAAGAGGCTAGATCAAAAAAAAAAAAAAAAGATAAGGCTAAAAAAAGGCTAGAGGCTAGGCGGTAATTTTCGAGGCTAGACGTTAAAAATAAAGGCTAGATCTAGCCTCAAAAAGGCTAGACTGGCAAACTGATGATAAGTATCAGCAAGACGACAACAACCATAAGTATTTATGAACCGAAGAAACCCGATCTCTCCCGATCCGACCCATGATTTAGGATACTCAAATTTATTTCAGCGCCGCATTGCAGCTTCGTAGAAGAGAGTATGAGCCTAGTTGCGTGCGCTAAGGGTTGACTCAGAGTCGCAAAAAAGCTATCCGTTGCAGATCACTGGTTTGTATGAACAAAAATACATTAGAGCAATTCACAATCTTGAGTATTTGACATTGCAAATTTATGCAATTGTAAAAATTTGCCATCAATCGTGAGCGGTCTTTTTCGGTTTACTTTGCAATACTTGTTGCAAAGAATAAAATTAATGGCTGATAGCTCATTGACTCTTTAAGGGGGTCTTCTCATTGAGCAACTTTTTTTTTCGACTTTTTTGCATTTATTTATAACTTGGGTACTTGTGAATATGTCCCTAAAAGGATTTTTAGAAATACTTTAGAAGATACAGAATTTTTTGTGAAGCAAGGTCTTCGTCAAAACGAGCTATTTTTTTTCGACTCATTTTCGAACGAAGCGGCATAAAGTAACCACCGAATTCCGTTGAAAATGTTTATTGTTAGGTAAAAACGTGTTTGCACACATATTCATACAAACATACGAATACACATTTCTGCTTATTTTAGGTGTTGAAGCATTTTTTGAGTCCAGGTGTTCAACTGAAAGCATCATTTAGTTCAGTTTGTATCGAGTTGAGCAACAGACGCGTGCGCTTCAGTGAACGGAAAAGTAAATTTTTCATAAATTTATTGTGATTTTTGTAAAATGGATCGGAAAAGTAATAAAATAAAAAAAAAACGCCCAAGTGAGCGTCAGAATCGTGCTAAAAAACGCGGGTTTAGTGGAAATCAGCATCTTAGACCAGAGGATTCTGAATATACCAGTACATCGGCCAAGAAATTCAAGAATAACGAAGACGACGAAGTATCAATCAAAAACAATTTGAAGTATTGCATTCTCGAGTTTTGTTCTGTGTTTACCACGTTGTCAGCGTTGGTAATTTGTGCCTCATGCAAGCAAAAAATTGAGTTCTCAGAAGCCTCACCAAATGGAGTTGGATTTAAAATCGCTTTGAACTGCGCCTGCCCACGCACAACATATATTCCTTCGTCACCTATGATCGGAAAATCATATGAAATTAATCGACGCTTGGTTGTTGCCATGCGGCTTTTAGGGATTGGGCCAAAAGGTATAACCATGTTTTGTGGCCTCATGGACCTCGGACAAAGTTTGTCCAACAATCTGTACTATACTATCCTACAAAATTTGTACGTTGCTGGAAAAGCCATGTACGAACATGTCATTTCAAAAGCTATTGGAGAAGAAAAATAGGCTATGATCGAAGCGAATCCAGAGTGCGATCCCACTTTATTTACTGTGTCGGGGGATGGGACTTGGAAGAAGCGTGGCTTTGCTTCCCTTTATGGTGTCACAACTTTGATTGCCAAGCATACCAAAAAAATTGTTGACACTGTCGTAAAATCTCGTCTGTGTAACAGCTGCAAATATTGGGAAGCCAAGAAGGAAGAAGAGCCAGAGGCTTACCAAATTTGGCTTGATACTCATGACGAAGAATGCACCATAAGCCATGAAGGAAGCTCTGGGAAAATGGAGGTGGACGCTGTAATAGAGATGTTCTCCAGGTCGTTTGAAACACACGGCATAAAATATGTAAAGTATATCGGCGATGGTGATTCGCAGACCTTCAAAGGTGTATTAGATGTCGACCCCTATGACGGTGACCCTATAGTGGAAAAGAAAGAATGCATTGGGCATGTGCAGAAGCGAATGGGCACGCGACTTCGAAAAATAAAAAAAGAAAATAAGGGCATTGGAGGCAAAGGTGCGGGCAAGCTCACCGACAAATTAATATCCGAGTTGACCACATATTATGGCCTTGCGATCCGCCGTCATCCTGACTCCGTGGAGGATATGAAAAAGGAAATTTGGGCCACTTTTTACCATAAGTGCTCCACCGATGATAAACCGCAACACCAAAATTGCCCCACCGGTGCGTCAAGCTGGTGCGCATGGCAGAAAGCAGCTGCTGAAGGTACGTTAGATAGCTTTCACCACACGTATGCACCTCTCGACAAGAAGGTGATGGAGGTAATAAAACCAGCTTACGAAGCGCTGTCGGCAGATAATTTGCTTGAAAGATGCCTTGGATCTGAAACTCAGAATTCCAATGAGTCCTACAATTCTGTTCTTTGGTCACTTTCGCCCAAACACATCAACTCAGGCGCACGCACCATCGAAGTGGCCAATTTCATTGCAACGTGCCTCTTCAACGACGGTTTTATACCCATACTTAAAATTATGGGTTTGATGGGTATTGCGATTGGCAAAAACGCATACGAATACGCACTATCTCGCAATGAAGACAGATTGAACCGATCAGAGACTCGAGCTGCGGCATCATCAAAAGCTGGCAGAACGGCTCGCAGAGCAGAGAGGGCAGCAGAAAGCAGTTTCTACGAAAAAGAGGAAGGTGGCCTGTATGGAGCTGGCATCGCCGACTAATATTTGTAAGTAAAAATTGTCAGCTCTTTAAAACTGCATTTAAACATTTTTGATTTTTTTTTTTTTTCCCAAAAAAATTACTTCAAACTTTAAACGCGTTTATCTCGAACCCACGTTTTTCGAACTGGCGGCCATGATATCTCCAGTTCAACTGAACCGATTTTCATGAAACAAAGTGGAATCGACGCAGAATTGTCACCATTCTCGGGTGAACCTCGACCATAATTTTAAAAAATTTTTTACTATTTTTTTTTTACACTAAACTACAAAAAAAAAACCCGAAATTGAAATTTTTTTTTTGAATGGCCGCCATTTTGTCAAAAAAAATCACAAAATTAAGCTTGAGGTTCACCCGAGAATTACATCTATACTGATTATAACCCCGTTTTTTTTTTTCATTTCAGACGCTCCGGAGACCCGGAATCGTGGCCGCCGTGACGACACCTTTTTTTTCACCACCAACTTTGAAGTCTCATTACTTTTTGAACAGCCCACGTATCGAGGCAAAAAAATTTTTTTATTTATTGGGGGTTGGAATTAGTTTTAAAGGTTTTCTAAGAGATGGCGTAACTATCAATAGATCGCATCGGGCACACCAGTGACTATATTCATTTCAAAGCACATTGTCTAAGCTTCATTTTTCAGTATGGGTCATTCCACTGAAGTGTAAACAACATATATTTTTTTCTCTGTGAACATGTCGACTTTCGTTCCAACAAAACACAATTTGCGGGAAGGTTTACTTTTGTGCTTCCATTTGAAGAAAAAAGCGGTTGAAGCACAACGCACCCTTACTGAGGCTTACGGGGACTATGCTCCATCGATTTCTGCTTGTGAGTACTGGTTCCGTCGGTTTAAAAGTGGTGATTTTGATACGGAAGACAAAGAGCGTCCGGGCCAGCCGAAAAAGTTTGAAGATGAGGAATTGGAGGCTTTGCTCGATGAAGACCCGTGTCAAGCCCTTCAAGAATTGTCAGAATCATTGGGAGTCGACTTATCAACGGTCGGCAAACGCCTGAAGGCCATGGGAATGATTCAAAAGCAAGGAAATTGGGTGCCGTACGAGTTGAAGCCGAGAGACGTTGAACGGCGATTTTGCATGTGCGAACAACTGCTTCAACGGCATAAAAGGAAGAGTTTTTTGCATCGTATTGTCACTGGCGATGAAAAGTGGATCCATTACGATAATCCTAAGCGAAAAAAATCGTGGGGACCACCCGGCCATGCATCAACATCGACGGCCAAGCCGAATATTCATGGCGCCAAGTTTATGCTGTGTATTTGGTGGGATCAGAAGGGTGTCGTGTACTATGAGCTGCTAAAACCTAACGAAACCATCACTCGGGAACGCTACCAACAACAATTGATGCAATTGAGCCGAGCATTAAAGGTTAAACGGCTGGAATATGGCAAAAGACACGACAAAGTGGTTTTTCAACATGACAACGCACGGCCACATGTTGCAAGAACCGTCAAGGAAACGTTGGAGGCGCTGAATTGGAATGTGCTACCCCACCCGCCTTATAGCCCAGACATAGCCCCTTCCGACTACCACCTATTCAGATCGATGACGCATGGCTTGGCTGAGCAGCGCTTCACTTCTTACGAGGATACCAAAAAATGGGTCGATTCGTGGATTGCCTCAAAAGACGAGTCGTTCTTCCGGCGCGGAATCCATATGCTGCCAGAAAGATGGGAAAATGTTATAGCTAACGATGGACAATACTTTGAATAATATACATTGTACCGTTGTTTCTAAATAAATGCTCAAAAACCGAAAAAAAACCTTTAAAATTAATTCCAACCCCCAATACTTTGAACCTTTTGTAATACAATAAATAAAAAAAGTTTTCAATTATTCTTTGCGTTTTCAAATAAGAATTTTTTTAAAAAGGGTCCAAAAAACGGGTTTTGAATGAGAAGACCGCCTTAATGAATTTTTTTATTGGGTTTCTCCCGTTTAATTCGTTTTCTATTTACATATTTTCCATATCTTTTTTTAATTTTTATTTTTTTGACTTTATTTTTTTTTTTACAATCATCTGTTTCCTTGGAGTTCAGTATTGCATATGTATAGTAAATATAAACTATGGATTTTAAGTGTTGCATATTTACACAAGCGTAGTTAATGCATCTCTGTATATTTTGTTAGTGTTGAGTAAAAATATACTCTACCATTTTCCAAATGCTATGATGCAAGACCATTTGGACCTGATAGTGAACAGCCTTATTGTCCTAATAAGAGTGCATGATTTAAATTTTGTGGCATTTTTGAAAAAATATATGCACGCTTATTGAAATACTCTTTATTTTGTTTTATCTCAGCTACACTGATCCATTGTTTTCAAGAAAATGGGAAAGAAAAAGCAAAAACAACCACACAGCCAGTGTTGACGGAGTTAACTTTTTTTAACCAGAACACAAAATAAAAACAGCCCAAACATAAAAAAAAAATGGCCAAAATATTTATTCATTTATTAAAAAAAAGATTCCATGCTGATTTTCTTAACTTTGCTTAAGCTTCTTAACTTCTTTAATTTTCACATTTACATTTCATGATAAAAGCCTTCATTGTTGCTCTTTAGTGACAAGTGATTTGAGTTGCCACATGTCAAATTATTTTATATTCGGCTGTGTTCAAAATTGCAACTAATTCAGCAACATTCGCAAAAAGAGCTGTCCACAATGACCTCACTACAAATGTCAAAGAAAGTCGGTCTAGTGAGATCAGTGTAGCCAGCTCTTTTTGTTTCTTTTTGTTTCTGAATTAGTTGCAGTTTTGAACACAGCCTTATTGCGTTGTACTGCACGATTGACATTATTGGTATGTCGTGTTCACATGAAGGGAAAATTCACCATCGCGAAAAAATTTTACATCATTTAGATTAGGACAAAAAATTAATTTTTGCCAACATAAAAAAAATACCCGAATAAAAAATAGCCAAATAGCCAATAAATAGTCAAAACGGCAACACTGCATACAGATCTGTTGAAGCTTTTGAATTTTTTTTCACTTTCGCAATCTACTCTCACAGAATAACTCTGTTCAGCAGAGGTGTGTGGCTTTGTATTTTGTTGTTATTTCTTTTATATGGGAAAAAATAGTAATTTTTTATTTCTAATTTTTACATATCTTAATGACAAAACATTTTAATAAAATCTATATTCTGCAGTTGGCATAAACCAGACTTTTAATGATATTAGTTTCATTTAAATGTGCTGTCTATAAAGGACCGCAAAAACCCCTGTCCTTTCCTCTCCCCCCCTCGAACCCATCCACTCAACCCTCAAACAGATCCTCCGTATGTGTTTTCATGGTCTCAAAAAATTGTCGTTAGCTTATTTTTTGGTCACTTTTATAAAAACTACTTAATAAACTATATGCTATAATCTTAATTAACTGTTTCGAAAGTCTGTTTCTATAACTTATTATCGCCATAACATGTTTACTTTACAATGCAATAAAAATATTCACTTTCATTGCGACACCCTTTATTATGTTATGTCTCAGCAACGCGAATCGAGTGTGTCTGAAGCCTGTATGATACTTAATTAAATTTATCATTGAAAATTATAACTACCCTATAGGAACAAACTAACTTGTTTTTAAAAACAACTAATTAAAAACTAATTTAAAATAAACCAGTATATGAACTATTTTAAATTATATTAAGGCGGCATCCACTTCAATTCAAAATAGTTTTTATTGCATTATATATGAAGTAATTGAAATACTACTTAAAAACAAGTGATTGATAAACTACTTTGAATTATATTAAGGCTGCAACTACTCTGATTTTGACATGTTTTAATTGCAAATTTTTATTAGATTACAAGTTTATATATATTTAACCATGTTATTTCACCAAATATTATTAACTTTAGGTCATCAGTAATAGTTTTCAATTGGTTATTTTAAAGTAATTAAAAAAAGGATTTAAATATATCTAATTAAACAAGTAGTTGAAAATATATGAAGACGAAAGTCAATTGACTTATTAAGCGGACATCATCATACAAAATATGTTAGCTCGTTCTATGGAAAAAAGTCAGAATTTCAACTAGTTGTCGTATTACTTTTAAATTAGTTGATTTTCCTACAGGGTAGAGCAGTTCAAATAGCACGAATGCATGGATTCAATTGGTGTGAGTGAGTACGCATACGGTACGAATTGGAGAGAAATTTGTAGGACGGACTGTATTTTCTTTGCATTTTTTTTTGCCGTTTCTTTCAATTCGTTCTTCGTTAAGTTTCGATCAAATATTTACTGTGCTGTAAATAATTAATTTGAGATTTTTAGAGGAAACAAAACTACTTAATATAAATGTATGCTGAATTGGAAGTGATGTGTGTAGCTAATGTTAATTTATTTAAAGCAGGTGCTCTTAAAAACGCCAGATATAAAAAAGTAACAACGTTTATCCTTTTCTTACAAAATATGTCTGTCCTGCCCACGAGCCACTTGTTTTCAGATTTTAAAATTGGACAAAAAAATTAAGTATCATACGGGTATGAGAAGATGGGAAAGAAAAATTAACAACAACCACAAAGCTCTGTTATTGTGTATATGTGTTTTTTTTTCACTCCTGCATTTTACTTTCGTAATCTACTCTCCTGCAGCAACGCTTTGTTGTTGCTTCTTTTATATGGGGAAAAGGTGTTTTAATTTTTTCTGAATTGTTTGTCAGAACTCTTCGTCTACTTCAATTATAGAATTTATTGTGCAGAATTTAGTGACTTTCTTATGACTGAGAATGGAATAAAGCTTGCAAGAACTTTAAGTATGAATAAAAGTATTCATTTAACTCAGATAAGCCCAACGTCCTTCCAGAAGGTTTTCAAGAATTGGCGCTATATTTCTTTTTTCTCAAGTGTAGTTATTTATTTATTTCATATAGCATTAGTACAAATAACAACAAAGTTCTTTACGGTACGGTTCTTTTGCGGTACAACGTTTTAGTATAAATTAACAACAATAGATTTGGATATAACAACAGAGTAATAGCAATTACAATAAACAAAATTAATCGATAAGTTAAACAGTTACTAAAAATTCATAAATATTAAAACTTATATATCAAATATAATAGAAAGAAGAAGATTGCAAGGAAAGACACAGAAATTAAGGAGTAGAGAAGTGAGCTAGAATAGATTGCCTAAATTTTTTCGCCCGAGTTTTTTCTCTTACGCTACGTGGTAAAGTATTCCACAGTTTTATGGCATTAATGAAGAAAAATCTAGAGGTATTAAGAGAGCTATACCTTGGAGCAATAAGTAGATTACATCTTCTTGATAAACTGAACTGCAGTTTTTTATAAAGATAATGTGGTGTTTTTCTATGTATTATTTTATGAAGAAAGATGCAGTTTCTAGCATTGAGGTAATCAATCAGGTTGCATCTGAGTATTGCATTTCTGAATGTTGAGAGCCGGTCAAATTTTTTTAAGCCAAATACAAAACGTGTGGCACAGTTATAAGCAATATTTAGTTTTAATTGAGAAGACGAGTCGAGTCTACTGTAAAGAACTTCTGAAAATGTTATTACTGGCAAAACAAGCTGTTTCACAAGCATTCGCCTAAGGTCAGGAGTACAAAGATTAGCTGACATTCTCAAATTTCGAAGGATATAATAAACTTTACGGACAACACTACTTACATGATCAACACATGATAGGGAGGAATTCATATAAAAACCAAGATTTACGATTTTCGTTACGACACTTAGTTTATTTGTACGAATGAAGAGGTCAGGAATATTATTCAGATAACATTTATTCTTACAGATAGGCAGTACAAATGATTTGGCAGCATTTAATTGTAGTCCATTAGTATTGGCCCATTGATAGATGCTTCTTAGATCCTCGTTAAGTCTGTGGCAAAGGTTATCTAGTAGTTCAACTCTACTTGATAGATAGATCTGGATATCGTCCGCATAAGCGTGTACAGATGAAAGTTTGCAAACAGCAAAGACATCATTTATAAAAATGGAGAATAAAAGCGGGCCAAGGATTGAACCTTGGGGAACACCACTTAATACAGGTTTAATGTTAGAGAACATAAGTCCCACTTTAGTTCTTTGTGATCTTTTCGACAAGTAGCTTAATATTAGATTTACTGCACTTTCACTAAAACCAAAGAGAGTCCTGAGTATCTGGCATAAGTACCGCTGACTAACTTTGTCAAATGCTTTCGAAAAATCTAACAGGCAGAGCAAGGACATAGAACCAGTATCATAAGCGGGCCGTAAATCATCCATAACCTTGACTACAGCCGAAGCACACCCATGCCCTGCACAAAAACCAGACTGAAGGGGAGACAGCAATTTATTTTCAAGAAGGAATTTATTGATTTGTTGGCTCATTAGTTTTTCGCAGACTTTAGGTAGCGGGGATAATATGCTTATTGGCCTAAAGTCATTAGGCCCAGAAGGGTTTGATTTTTTAGCCACAGGTAAAACAATTGCTGATTTCCAAATTGCCGGGAATAAAGAAGATATAAGGCAGTGGTTAATTATATGCGTTAACGGACTGATTATGTGTGGTAGAATTATTTTAATAAATTTAATGAATTTGAAATTTTATATATTTATTTATATAATAATGAAAATTTAAGATGGTATTCCATCTTCACCTATAGCGTTTGATTTTATCTGCATAACACACTTACCAATGTCAAGCTCACTTACTGAAGTAAATTCAAAGAGTTGAGGAACATGGTTATTTGTAAGGGAAATTGTGTTAGGGTGAGCAGTGTTTTCAATGAAAAAGTTGTTAAGTATGTCAGGATCAACTTGGCAATCTGAGGTTGTCTTTTACTAACTCCAAGTCTCTTAATATTGTTCCACAAATTTTTAGTCGGAAGGGGAACATTTAATTTGGCAGAAAAGTATCGAGACTTGGACTGTTTGGTTTAGCGGACTGCATCATTCCTGGCCATTCTGTAAGCTTCCCAATTAGCTGATGATGGATTAATTTTCCAGAGCTTGTGTAGGCTATTTCTTTTCTTTATTGCATTAAGCACATTTTGTGTGAACCAGGGACAGGATGAATTTTTTAACCTACTTATTCGTAAAGGAACATGCTTTTCAAACGTTTTTAAGTTTTAAAAACGATCCAATTGTAACACAGTAGATTTGTAGGTGCTGCTGGGAGTAAATTTTAATTTGGCGGTATTAGCTTTTTTGTTTATACTCGGATAGTTTTATGTTGGATAGTGAAAAATAACATTAATTTTCTTTTCCTGAATTTGTGAATCTTATCGTAAACATGTGAGTTTTATTTATTAAAAAAAAACTGATAAAACAAACTAAGCTATGAAAATCCTGTAAAAAAAAAATTTTGGGAAAATCGTTTTCATCACATTTCAATCATATTTCACATTAAATATGTTTCAATGTGGTGGAAAGCGTCCAACGTCCTCCAGAAATATTGCACGTTGCTAAAAGAAGACGGGCGTGGCATTTCAAAAAAAAAAAAAGTTTTATGGAAAATTAAAAAAAAATTCGGGCTTATCCGAGTTAAGTATAAAAAAAATTTGACTTTATTTTCTAAATATAGTCCATAAGATTCGAAGTTGTTTCGAATTTTTGAACAATAAGTCCTTTTTTCTAAGATCCAAAAGTTGGCAACCGTGGACTTGAGGTCAGTAGGCCTTGGCAGTCCGTTGTAGAGATGAGCGATCTGGTGATTTTTTAAGAACCATTCTTTTAAGTGATGATCGCTATCACGTTTTTTACCATAGACATGAGAGATACCGTGATTTTTGAAATGGCTGTAAATCGTGCTTCAGATATATCTCATATGTAAACTTATATATGATTATATATGTTTTAATCATTGACAAAAATATTATCAATTGCTTGGAATTTTATTTAATAATTCATTTAGTAACACCAGTAAAATATTGACGTTTCTCATTGAGTGTCATCTCAAGAGATGCAAAAGAAAGACGAAAATAAGACATAGAGACAACACCAAGTGCGAGCTGTTGATAATTTTGCTTGTGAAAAAAGGCAAGAATATTAAGTTACGAATAGCTAGAAACGAAACGTAGATATTTGTGCCAAAGAAATGACAAAATATCGTGAAATCACTAATCACTGTTTCTTACAAAAGTTGGTCACTACAGTTAACAGTAATTTTTCAATCACCGTGATTAAATCACCGGTAGCGATATATCGCTCATCTCTAGTTCGTTGTGATTACAGCTTAACGACATCTAGCTTTCGTTGCATTTCTTTTCGTATGTTCTTCGCATTGCGTTATCGCATGCGGACGGAGTTAATACTGACCCCCCGACACGTACGAACATATAGAAAACTGGAGTCATGCCTTCCATCGGGTTAGGCGATGGGTTTAAGACCTTGAGACGAAATGTGAAAGGGTGGGGGGTGTCAAAAATTTGCCAAAAACATGTTATGTTACTTATGAACCGCCGATTATGTACAGCTTATGAATGTATGAACAACAGATAGATTATTTTTATTAGGTAAATAAGAAAAATAAACAAAATGAATATCGGTACATTACTGACTTTCTTGGCCGGAAAATGTAAAAATATGGAATTTTTGCACCAAAGCTATTATATGAACCAAATCGGATCGTAAGCACGGTTTTTGGTAATAATTCGACTTTGGAGCCACCTAGTGGCACAATTTATTGCAAACGCCTTTCTTTTTATCAATAGATATTTCGAATATAAGTAATATAAGTAATATAAGGAAAAAAATATATATGTAATATAAATTTTTGATTTCAAAACAAAAACTTCAAATCTTGTTTTGAAACCAAAAAATTACAACAAACACATTTGTATAACTCAATAAAAGAGGCCATAACTTCACGCAAATTTATCAACGCTTTTAACAACCAATACCATCCGCAATTCATTAAGACGTTTTGATTCCTAATTTTTAACGCTATCAATACCTCAGTGGAAAATCGTTTGACTACATTTTTCGATGCCACGGTTCAAATCTAAACTTATGTGAAGTTTTGATAAAACTCATAACAAAGTTTTCAATACAATATTACAATAACATTAGAAATTCCTGAAGAAAAAAAAAAAAAAAAAATACTGTCCATAATAAAAAAACTTGTGTCACACAAATTCTTTAATATGCCGCCCTAAAAGTTTGCCACCCCTGGGCAGCTGTCCGCCTGTTTCCACCGGTAAATGTGGCCCTACTCAAATAACGTGTTTTTGATAAAGTCGATTTACTGTAAAACTTTTGTATAATTCTCAACGGTTCGTCACATGAAATTCCATTAAGTTATGTGTATATGTATAGGTATATAAAATTTGAGATAAGTCCTTTGTACGATATTTTTATTTATTTTTAAAATCGCAAAACACACTTAAGATGATCTGACAAAATCAAGTACTGAAGGCAAACTAAATGACAGATCGCGCTTTATCGTCACGTCAGTAAAGCAGAAAATTGTGCCAACTTAGTGATAAAAAGAATTTTTACAAGCTCTTTAAGCGAGATTTTTAAATGATGATTTTCCCGGCTTTTTTGACAGAATGCATATTTGGATTTTAGGAAGATGTTGTGTAAAATTTGGATCGCAAAACAATGGTGATGAAATAAATTAGCAATCCCAGAAATTCCTACCCATTTACCGGGTGTGGTGGTCAGGAACAGACCTAAGATAAAGACCGTTTAAATTTACCATTATTCCTAAATTTTAGTTTCTTCTGTGTATAAGTCTTTCTTCTATCGCTGTTTATGGATTATAAAACATAATTCTTAAAAAAATGTGTTGTAAAAAAAAAGCCGATCTTTCCCCTTTCGACAAACAACTTTTTGAAATTCAAGTTGTTTCATTAAACCAGATTTAAATCGAAATTATAAATACATATTTAAAACAGACGCCACAACTTCGTAGCTATAGGCACACATTAAACATTTTAATCTTCTTTATATTTTAATTTTATTAAATTTATTTTAATTTAAGTTAATTTAATTAAAGCTTTTTGCAAGCTATTATTTAAGGACAATATTACTTTTAAAATAATTGTATATTAAAAGCATTTCTTTTTAATTTTAATTATGTATCTTTATGCTCTCTGCTGTGTTCATTATCGTGAATTGCTGTTTCACGAATCGGCCTCAAATCAAAACATCGGACTTATTAAAAAACTCACCCTCTACATTGCATGTCATTCACAAAATAACAAAAACAACGCAACAACATCAAAACAAACAGGGTCAGTTCTTTTCGGCAAGCTCCTATCGCATCTACTTGTTGGGAAACCCAATTATCTGGTGGAGTAATCTTATTTTCCTGGCACTCTTCTTAATCGTATTCTTTATTGCCGCCGTTAAGAATCGTCGACAGGAGGGAAGGCGTCAACTACGGAAACAGTTACAAATGCAGCATCAGCAAAAACAACAAAAGCTTACTCAACAAGGGCAATCAGAAGCCGTTGGTAGAGCATTTGTACCGGATGCAGAAAAGAGTCCTGCTAATAAAAACGAAACGGAAGACAGCAGAAATGCTAACAATGGTAATTTTATTCACATTAAAAAATACGCAATATTAAGATAATTCCAGCATGAGCGAAAGTCGTTTTATTCTTGCGAGTGTCCTTCCGCTAAATGAAGTCAATTTGCTGTCTTTTGAGTTGTCAGCAAAAGTCCTGCGGCTTATCATACGTCCCACATAGTTTTACTTTAGATTGTTATGTCAGCAGCTGTTCTTATTTGCGGCTTCAGGTATAACTGAAGTGGAATGTGAAAAAGTTTAATTTTTGTTTAAAAATGAATATGACTTTTACGCTTATAAAAATTTGCACATTCAGCGTTACAAAAACTTGCCGAAAGCAGAGTGATTGTTGATAAAATATTTGCTGCAATTACGCACTGAACTAAGATTTTTACAATATTATCTTTATACCAAAATATGAAAAGAGAGTGGGATGGGGGGGCGGGTGGAGGGGGAAAAGGGATGTGAGGATGTCTTTTATAAAGTATAATAGTTTTGAAACGATACTCACAGAAAAATGTAACAATCTAAACTTACGTTAGAGGTATTCTTATGATACAAAAAACTTAAGTACTTTTATCTTTCTAAGTTTCTTTGTCAATTTAAAAAACTTAAACGATAAAATTTTATAATTTTGATTTAATTCATACTAATAAAAACAATTCTAGGTATCCTAATCTTATCTCAACTTATGTTTACTAAGTACATAATCAATAAATTACCTAAGCTCTGTTTTCTATTGTCAATTTCAAATTAAATAAGTTTTTTGCTGAATTACACAAGAACTACAAAAAATGTTCTACCTCTTCTAATCAAAAGTTCAGTGTACCAAACATAAGCGAATATGTAAAGGGTGGTTAAATTTTAAGGGCCGATGTTGAATATGAACCACACCTAAACGTCAAGTTTTTTTCTGTATTTCATTTGACATTTCTCAATTTCAGACTAACTCAATTTGAACCATGGAAAGATACACAATCGAGCAAAGCGTTAAAGTTATTCAGGCTTATTATGAAAATGGGCGTTCAAATCAAAATGCATAATCAAATGCAAAGCACTTCGTGATTTTTTCGGTCAATTTAATCGTCCAAATGTGCGTACAATCGGAAAAATCGTGCAAAAATTTGAGCAAACCGGGTCTGTAGGAGATGTGAAAACACCAGTGCATGCTCGTACAGCTCGTACTGCGGACAATATTGCTGCTGTTCGCGATAGTGTGGCTGAAGAGCCGTCCACCTCAACTCGTCGTCGCGCCCAACAATTGCACCTCTCACGCTCGTCGTTGATGAACATTATGCATAAAGACTTGCATTTACACGCTTACAAGGTGCAATTTACTCAAGAACTAAAGCATCTTGACCATTTCAAACGTTGTCAATGGTCAGAATGGTGGCAAGAATGGGCAACAGTGGATGATCAATTTTCGAAGAAAATCATCTTCAGTGATGAGGCACATTTTCACCTCAGTGGATTCGTCAATAAGCAGAATTGCCGCATTTGGGCGAATGATAATCCAAGAGTGATTGTCGAAAAACCAATGCACCCGCAAAGAGTGACTGCTTGGTGCGGTTTATGGGCTGGCGGCATCATCGGGCCATATTTTTTCCAAAATGAGGCCGGTCAGGCAGTTACTGTGAATGGTGTTCGCTATCGTGAGATGATGACGAACTTTTTATGGCCCGAATTGGAAGATATTAATGTGGACGATATGTGGTTTCAACAGGACGGTGCCACTTGCCACGCAGCTAACGAAACAATGGCTCTTTTGCGCGACAAATTCAATGGCCGTGTTATCTCACGTGGTGGCGATGTCAATTTGCAGCCAAGATCATGTGATTTGACACCGTTGGACTTCTTTCTTTGGGGTTATTTGAAAGAAAAGGTGTACGTCGATAAGCCAGCAACAATTCAAGAGCTAAAGGATGAGATAATTCAGCACAGCCTCAGCGTCATCGAAAATTGAAACCATCGGATGGAGGTGTGCCGCCGAGGTCGCGGCGGCCATTTGGCCGATATTTTATTCCATGCATAACTGAACCATACCAATATTGTCACAATAAATGAAATAACAGTAATTTCCTAAATAATTTGTGTTTTATTCAAAATCAACATCGGCCCTTAAAATTTAACCACCCTTTACAAAGAATGAGTTGTTGGCTCTGATTTAATGCGATTTAGTAAAACATGGTGTATAGGGTGAGTTTTTATGTTAACACATCTAACATCTCAACATCGCGAAATATGTTTCAGATATTGGGTCTCATGCATAATGGCTTAAACTTAATATTGCGTTAGGTCGGTCGTGCGTTGATCGTACTTTGGTCCGCGTTTTAAAAACTTTGCGATACAAGCTGTCAAAACGGACGACCAAACTTTGCAAAACTCAATGTTGCGTGACAGATCGTGCGTCTGTCATTTTAGTGATGTCAATAAAAACAGCTTTACAAAAAATCCCACAAAACATCCCTTTTCCGAAATCATGCAATTTTCAATATTATTTAATCAATGAAAAATTAAAAGATATTGCCGTAAAATCATTAATCGACCTATTTAAGAAAGCTTAGATCTCTTTTTTTAAGTTTAATATAATCTGCGAAATAATGAAAAATGCCACATAATATATGTGAAAATTCGGACTAAAGGCTTCAAAATAAATGAATGCTTTCCAATTTAATGATAAAAAGTGAAACTAAATTAAAAGTTAAAATTAAATTTCTGTAAACATAATTTCAGTTTGTATGGCACAAAATGATTGTGTTTTCTTATTTTCTAGGAGCTGTGAAAGTTTTTAGTCTACGCTCACTTCCTTGTAGCAAGCTGGTTAATTTTGTCATGGTCATTTGAATGTTTTTGTTTTCAATTTAAATTTTTCCAAGGATTTAAGTCAATACAGGTAAAAAATATCAAGAAAAAAATCAAAACAACTATATAACAATTTACAGCTTTAAAGAAACTTGGTTGAATCGTTTCCGTACTTTTTGAAATATTCTCTCATTTTGAAAGAAGACTAAATGACTATCAAATATTTAACTTTACTCGAACTATATTTAAATTAAATACAGCAACAGAACTATTGACTTAAATTTAAAAAAAAAAATATTGGAAATGTTAAACAAAAATCATTCAAATGACAGCAAAAAGTCAATCCGCTCTCGAGATGTCATCAAAAAAGACACATTTTTTTTATATCAAAATGTATGAAAAACCGAATTTTCTTCATAAACTTTTTTCCATCTTTTTCCGGTTTTTTTTTATAGTTATTCTGCTATTAGGAACAAAGACAAATCAAAGATCATTAAAATCGGTTCAGCCATTCTTAATTTATAAACGGTGTAACTAACCCGACTTTGTTTTATGTATATAGATTATACAATTATATTAAGAGTATTGATGCAAATGGGCAACACCCTTATAAATGGTATAAACCGTGAATAATCGGTCAGGCAAACTTATACCAGCAATGAGCTGATTTTATTTGGTGAAGTTGTTTCTAATCAGAAGGCAAAAAATTCGAAATCGTAAAAATTTAATCTTTCATTTAATTAATTCATGAATTAATTTAATTGAATTTATTTTCATTTAATTAATTTTTTTGCTTTGCCTGGGCCTGCTGAAAGTAGTTGAGTGTTTGTGACAATTTTGTCTAACAGCTGACATATATGCTGCAAATGTACAATAGATTTATGAGTATGTTCATGTAACTTACCTCATAAAAATAAATAGTTGCTCAATATATAATTTTGCCACTTTTTATGCATACCGTTATTATATTATTTATAATATACTAAAACCCACTGTGGTGGCCGTGGCGCAATGGGTGAACTGCGGGGCCCATATGCCAGAAAACCCTGGTTCAATTCCTAACTGACAGAAAGTTTTTTCAATAGAATTCAATTTTCTTTTCGGCCGTCGCCTCTCTGCAGACAATCATCAGAGAGTAAAAACTGCCATGAAAAGTTGCTTGAGAACATAAGCCATTCGGAGTCGGCATAAAACTTGTAGGTCCAGTTCTCCATCATTTGTGTTCAAACATTTCACAACACGCACAACACAATTGATCATAAGAAGCTCTGTCAAAGTCCTTTCAAGGGCTGAAATAGCCATTTACATCAATTTCAATTGGATATATAATTTAATGATATTTATATAATATTTTTTGATTCATTAAAATCATTATTAAATTATGTTAACTGGTTAACTGGTACAAAAATTCACATCAATTATAAATTCCCACGATAATCCTATGAAAATCTCAGTTTTCCATCGAAATACAAGAACACCCACATGTTAGCATTTCTCAACGAAAAAGCAACCCTACATTGGCATAAAATGTCAAACGCACGAGCTGGTAGAAGATTTTTCTACTCATTGCGTTGATCGTACTTTACCCCTACTTTTTATTTTTAAGGTATGAGGTCGACGCAAAGTATGAGGTTGAATTTAGTGTTTCTTTATAAGAACTCGTTGTTTCTAGTCTAGCTGTCAACGCACGACCAACCTAACGCAATATTGCGTTTTAGCTATAAAAGTGAGAAATTGCTTCTTACTAGATTTTTTTGAGCAGCTACTTACTCGTTGCCGTAAGCATAAAAAATATTTTTCTCGTTTGTAAGATCTCGTTTATTGAAATAAATCTCCTGATAATCTTCATTAAACGAATGCTCCCATTGAGTAAATTATCGATACGATATGCATAATCCTGAAATGCAGCTCGCTTGTTTGAGAGTTTTCTCATTAAATGTGGAGTCACCTATTCAGTGAACTCACAAATTTTTTAATAGTAAATATCGCCGAATATTATTAAGAAAATTGTCCCGTACCACTCGATATTCTCGGAAAATATTTATTCTATCATATCGATTCCAATTAATAAATTCTATATCGTTTGTCAAGAGGTGGGACCAGAAATTGCTTTTCTATCAAAATTTATGAATTGGTTTTAGATTGAATAACAACTTTGAAATTTTTAATATCCTTATCGATCATGAGGAAGTTTTTGTTATATTTGCATAAAAAAAACTAGTTTTGAGAACTATACCCTGATATCTCCAGAACTACTTCACTGGCTATTTTCTTATTTCGCACTGTAATTTTGCATTGCATTGGCTTAATAAAGAATAAAAATAAGAGTTTGCTGGAACTTTTTTTCGTTTGATCCAAAAACCAACATTTTTGAGTATAAAAACATTAAGTCTGTTTGTCATTGTTGCGTTCGATTTTTTATTTATCAATCCAATGTATGTAAAGTCTATATTAGTGTTACATCATTATTTTGTCGCATTACAATCAAATTTAAGTTTTCTTTTTCTCAAACGCTCTCTATAATTTATTGTGAATCACTTTCTTTTGCTGAACTCGAGAAATTTTTCTTCCAAGTCAATTTTTTTACCTCTATTTAGACAAACTACAATATGACTACCATTATTTGTTCCTTAATTATTGTATTAAGAAGTAAACATGATGAAGTTGAAACTGGCCTTATCCGGTCAAAAGTTCAGAGTTCTTGCACAATTTCAGCATAACATTTTTTAAAACCTCTTTAAAATACTCATTTATCTGAAAACCATTAATATTTTAACAATTTTATCTTTATTTCTTTCGTTATCTCTTTCGTATTCGTTTCTATCTGTTATAAGATGGTTTTATTTTTGAGTTTAAACATATCTGCTTAGGATGGTGAACAAAAACTGATAGATTGCGAGTGTGAGGATGCCAGTATAATGGTGAAGCAAAAGATCTTAAAATGAAAAACTCAAATCCAATTATTTGAGTTGAAAAGAATAAACGACTCTAAGTTTAGTTTTCTGAAACGTATAAGAATTTATTAATAATATACTATATAAAGAACTTACTCTTGGTTGTGGTTGCTCGCAAAGTGAACGAGAACCCGTCGAGTCAAAAACCTGGAAGTTAGAAAAGAAAAGCTTATACACCTTGACATATTAAAACTACATTAAATGTAGTTCATATTTGTGGGCACACACCATTTTCCTGACGGTGAAAAGCTGCATTAAGGCTAGCTCATTGCTCATCAGATTTAACCTCATTATTTTTGACATTTGAAAGCTCTACAATCTTTTCTTGCTAATCATTAGTGTAACACGCAAATAAATATTATAAGACTTTATATTAAAAGAATTAACAATAATAAATAATAAAAGTAGAATACCTTCATATTTAAGCGAGAAGCGCCATCTAGGTATCAAAAGAAGAATAGGGGTTTTTAAAGATTATTATAGGTACAATGAAAAATGTTCATATAAACATTCCGCCCGCTTTGCGGTACGGCTGCAATGAAATTTAGGTATATAATTCTGAATAAATTCATTCATATTAATTCGAAGATACAATTGATATTTCAAGATAATATGATAAAATATAATAAAAAATGATTATATAATAATTAGATATATGATATTTACTAAATATAATGAAAAATAAAAACTTCATTAAATGATACGTAAGAGCTGTGCATTTGCATATTATTTCAATAATTCACTATAATAGTACGTGCGAGCATATACGTGGATTAAACAATGAGAAAAAAAAATTGGATTTATAAGGCACAAGGACCGGAAAGAATCCAACCAAACACTGTGTTTTGAGCAATTGGTAGGCCGTTAGTGCTAGGCATGACACCGGATTTGATTATTTTTGGTCGCAGCAGACTTATAAAATTTGGAGTCAGCAAGCAACAAATTAGAAAGTTTTCTTTTATTTTCTCATCGATGGACCTTGTAGGTGTCTACATAGTAATGCGATTATCAACACGTAGGATAGCATCTATTTTCACTGTCAAAACAAGCGCCAATAATGATAGACCACACTTTTTCGGTCCCAATTGAAGTTGCTGGAAGCTTCAATTTTTTCACTAGTGAAGAAGAAATTCTGCTATGTGCTGCACAAGAGTCCAACAGAGCACGAACATTATGAAGTTCGTTGTTGTCATCGAGTTTGATGTAAGCCGTTGGAAAAAGGCTAACAGAATGTTGTGGAAGGATAGATGACAGAGTTGGTGGAACTTTTTGCAGTTCTCCGATTGATCTGGAAGATTTGTTTCGGAGTCGCTCGTGAAGATGAAGAAGTGTATGGTGGTTCTCCTTACAATAGTGACATTTAGAGCCACTGAGGCATGAATCTCCGGAGTGTTTATGCGCCAAGCAGTTTGAACAGTACTTGTGTAAGAGAACTACACGCATTCATTTTTCGGTGTTCATCGCTAAAAGCTTCTGACAAAATCGTAGCGCATGATGACGAGGACAAATTTTGCACTGGAATGACTTGGATTTGATGCTGCTTGGTTTCCTTGGACGACTTCGGTGATTCCGGCTTTTGTGGATTTTTTTGGTTTCGTTGTCCATTATATTCTGTAAAGTGATTTTGTGTGATGTAAGGAACATTTTTTTTTTTATTTAATGAAAATGAAAATTCTAAGCTGGAAGAACAACAAGTTTTACGATTGGTCTTTTTATTAAACCGCGTTCGGTTGCAATATCTGCAACTCGAACATTATTATCACGTCCTAAATATATCTTTTTCACTCTACCTAATCGCCATTCATTTGGCGGCAGATTATCTTCTTTAACTACGACCAGAGTATCTTCTCTAATATTTTCTGAAGAGGATTTCCATTTATTGCGTTTGTAGAGTTCTTTCAAATATTAATTTTTCCAACGAGCGCAGAAATGTTGATGAAGAGATTTCAGTCTCTGCCAACGATTTATAATGGATATAGATTGTTCAGAGTTGTTTGGATCAATAGGAGATAAAATTGGTCCCCCCATTAAAAATTGGCCTGGTGTTAGAGCGGAAGTGTCTTCAGGATTTTCGGATATTGGGGATATGGGGCGTGAATTAAGACACGCTTCAATTCTAGAGAGAAGAGTTGCAAGTTCTTCAAAAGTGTATTTGAAAGAGCTTGCTACTTTGGAAAAGTGCGTTTTGAAGCTTTTCACGTCAGCTTCCCAGAGTCCACCCATGTGTGGAGCGCCAGGAAGTATGAAATGCCATGAAATTTGTTGGAGGCTATGGCTAGTTACTAGAGCTGTACGTGACGCTTGAAGAAAATCTTGGGTAAGTATTTTTGAGGCTCCGGCGAACGTCGTTCCATTGTCAGAATAAAGACAATATATAGAAGGATTATTAGATGGCGCTTGTCGTATGATATCGAAGGTGACAATGACAAACGACCACAAACTCTTCGAAGACCCTTTGCATCCTTGAATGGATTTAGATTCAATATGGTGCTGGAAGATGCTATGTGTTGCTTTAAGGAAAGATTATGATATTCTAAAGGATAAGCTACTTTTTGACACAGAATCATAATTTGAGTCTTAATATTTCTCACTTCAAAAGCCGTTATGAGATTAGATTCATAAGAATATTCTGACCGATATTTCGGATGGATCCGATGAAAGAATCGATATATATAAGCAATAACTCGAATCATTCTTGGAAGTTCAGAAAATCGTTCTAATATATCTTCATAATGTTGAAAGTATGTAAAAAATGCTTTTATAGGTTTTCGTTCTAAGCATGTATCTATATCAGGATTTCAGTGCGAACATGGCCAATGGGCTTGAGGAAGTTTAAGCCATTTTGGTCCCTTCCACCACAAGTTGTTTTGAATAATATCTTGCGGTGGAAGGCCGCGACTAGCCAAATCGGCAGGATTACTTTGAGTATCAACATGAAACCAATTGGACTGTCCAACAATTTGAACAATTTTGAATAAGCGATTTGCTACGAATGTGGACCATTGGCATGGTGGCTTTTGTAGCCAAGCCAAAACGATAGTGGAATCAGTCCAAAAAAATTGTTCATGCTTTTTAACATCTAAATGTGGTAACAAAGCATCAATCATATCTGCTAATAATACTGCACCACATAGTTCAAGTCGTGGAATAGAGATCGTTTTTATTGGCGCTACTCTTGTTTTTGCAGCAAGTAAATGGATGAACACGGAATTTTGATGACTTATTCTCACATAAAAAGTTGCAGCGTAAGCTTTTTCAGATGCATCACAAAATGCATGGAATTGGATATTATGTTCTGGAGAATATCTTACCCATCTTGGAATATGGATTTTATTAATGTGTGAATAATTGGAAATAAATGTTTGCCACTTCCTAAGGCAATTTGATGGCAAGTCATCATCCCAATCAATTTTCTCTAGCCATATCTCTTACATTAGTATTTTGGCCAAAACAATACATGGAGCAAGCCAGCCAGAAGGATCAAATAGCTTTGCAATTTGCGAAAGAACTTCGCGCTTGGTGAATGTGTTTTTTGTAGGCCACGTTTGGGCTGAAAAGAAAAAGGAATCTGAACTTGCATTCCATCGAACGCCAAGACTTTTTGCGGTGCTGCATTCTTCAAAACGCAGAAAATCTAAATTGAGGAGGTGTTCTAAGGGAATTCCTGCAAGAACTAACTTTGAATTGGATGTCCACTTTCTTAAAGAAAATCCAGCTGAAGCTAGAGCATTAATGAGCTCATCACGCGACTTCAATGCGATATCGATGTCATGAGCTCCAGCGAGCACATCATCAACGTACATATTATTTTGAAGAATCTTGCTTGCCAGTGGTTGTTTCTTTGACATCATCAGCTAGTTGAAGTAGCGTACGGATGGCTAGAAAAGGAACACAGTTAACTCCGAACGTAACTGTTTTTAGCTCAAAATCGCAAACCATTTTATTTGGAGATTCTCGGAAGAGAATGCGTTGAAAAGGACAATGACTAGGTTCAACTAGGATTTGGCGGTACATTTTCTGTAGATCACTATTAAAAACGTATTGAAAGAAACGCCATTTTAGTAATAACAGGTTAAGATCGGATTGAAGCACAGGCCCGGTGTATAAAACATCATTAAGGCTTGTGCCATTGGATGACGGACTGGAAGCGTTGAATACAACGCGTAACTTTGTAGTGGAGCTGTCAGGCTTGATGACAGCATGATGAGGCAAATAGTAATGACTTGAAATATATTCATCTTTTGGTCTCAGAACTGCATGCATATGTCCAAGGTTAAGATATTCGTTCACCACGTCGTCATATTGAACTTTAAAGCTAGGAGTTTTTAGTAACCGAGTTTCATTTCGTAAAAATTGCTCATGTGCAATTGATCTTTTGGTCTCAGAAGCTTACTGTGTTGAGCTTACGTCTGATTTCTGCACGCCCGAATCTATTCTGGAATCATTAACCTCCGTATTAGGAGTAACAGAGGGTAGAACATTTTAACTTGAACGTGGATTGTTACGATATAAAAGCGTATTATATCGCTTATTACACGTATGACAATTATATGAACTTTTGCAATCTTTGATACTATGGCCACGAGCAAGGCAATTTATACAAAGCTTCTGTTTTTTTATGTAATTTGTCCTTTCTTCAATATTGAATTCTTGAAAGCGAACACACTGACGAATTGGATGTTGCTCCTCTGGACAAAGATTACAAAATGAACCAGAAATCTTGGAATGATATGTGTTAACTCTTCTTAGTGAATTTGAACTTGTTAAATTCGTAGGGGATTTCTTGGGTGCATGTTTTGGGGGATTTGAATTTCGAATATCCGAAACAGTTTCCAGAGTTTGGTAACGACTGGTCAAGAAATTATCTAATGCTTCCCATTTTGGAATATCTGTCTTATTTTGAATGGATTGTTCCCAAAGTGATAAGGTAATTTCAGGCAAACGCGTAGAACACTGATAAATAAAGATACAATCCCAATTATCAATCTTTATATCGTAAAGTTGAAGTGTTATAATACAACTGTTGATATCTCTTTGGAGACTTTTTAAAGCGTGACTGGATTCGATGGGGATGGATGGAAGATTAAATAAAATTTTCAGTTGGCTATTAACGAGAAGACGTTTATTTTCAAAACGTTCACATAAATTATGCCATGCTGATGAAAAACCTTCATTTGTCAAAGGAGACTTTTTAACAATATCTCTAGCCTCTCCCCGAGTTTTATTGTTTAAGTGGAAAAGTTTTTCCACTGGACTAAGTCGAGTATAGTTCACATAGATGGCTGTAAACAAGTCACGGAAGGAAGGCCACATTAAATAGTCCCCACTGAATACATCGGTGTCACATGGAGGTAAATGCAAAATTGGAACTGGATGGAATATCAGACAACCTTGGAGAGGAAGACGACCTAGCTGATATACTTTGAATATTCTCAGCGATCTGTGAAATGCACCGCACATAGCTTTGGTCGCAGCTATGATATCGATTTTTTATTGTTTCCATGTCATATTCACATTCATCCTCCTTGTCCTTAGGTAGAGCGAGCTCGTTCAAGCATGCTTCATACGCTGACTTCACATTTATCCAGATGGATTTCATTTCATTCTATTGAACTTCCATGGCAGCTGCCGAAGATTGTGAAATATTTGTTTCGTTTAAATCTGCCTCAAATTCCACTAAATTGTCCGAAAGGCTGATAAAGGATTCAAGTGCACTCATTTTAGTGAAAAATTTACTTTGGTTCTTTTTGATTTACAGAAAAAATAAGAATTGCATTTATATCAAACGCTTGGAACTATGTATATAAAATTATGTTTATCACCGAATTATGATGAGACTTTTGTGGTTTTTTCTTAGCTAGAAGTCTATGAAGCACCTTAAACCCCTATAAGTATTCGCAGAAAACAAATTTTGGTGACAAGTAATCGATAACAGAGAATCTTTGGATTGTAATGCCAAATTTGATTCGAAGAAAAAAAAAGAATAAAACGGATTAAGAAATATTCGAACACCTGATATAAAGGATCAAATTAAAAATCAAAGAGTACTTCTATAGATAATACTATTAAATTATAAATTGAAATATTCTAATATTTTATTAACTAAATTTTAAAATATTTGTTTCAAGAAATTGGTTGAAACAATTTCCAATTAGATTGGAAAACAATTAAAAATTAATAATCTCAAAACTCACTGCAATGTTTGTATATTGAATTCAAAGTGGTTTTAATTTCAATAGAACTATTAACTTTTGGAAAAAGTCGATGAAAAAGAATTTTGGATATCTATAACAAACATAGCATGTGAAGAAATCTGGATAAGATAACATTTCGAATTTAAAATAAAATATTTAAATTGAAAAAGAAACGATAAATGAAGTTATTCAAATTTCAATTAAAAATATCACTCTGGAAATCGATAGATAAAATAACAAGATTAGGATATAGATTTTTACAATAAAAGTTGAAGACTGAAAATATTCGGACCTTAACAGCAAATATTTATTCCAAAAAATCGAACGTAAATATTTTTATATCATCAACAAATATTTACTTTGAAAAATCGCTAAAAGAACAAATTTGGATTTGATCAGCAGCTATTAGCAATGAAAAATGTGAACGAAAGTATTAGAATCTTCGCAATACATATTCACTAAAAAAAATCAATATGAGATTGATAATTCCGGTTCACTAAATCGATGCGAGAACAATATTTAAATGTTAAATGCAAATATTCACGCTTCAAATTTGTATTTTTTAGACTTATAATATTGTAAATATTTACCGTAGAGCAATATATTAAAATGTTTCGATTTTACCAGAAAACATTCACTATAAAAATTCACTCACGAATAATCATTCCGAAAAAATCGATGAACCTATGTTTTGAATTGGCATACTCTATATAAAATCGATATAAGCAAACTTGAGATTGGGATAACACGTTTTGTATGAACATCCAATATATGAAATATGTGGATTTTCGTGCGGAAAAATATTCGGAAAAGAATGAGAAAAATGAGTTGCAAGGATAATGTTTATTTATCTTAAAAATTTTTCTTTTCAAATCGTCTTTATTTAATTTTTTCAAGAATTAACTTTAAAATTTCAGTAGTGTTTTAACTAGGGATATATTGACAAAAATAAATAAAATTAATTTTTTATTTATTTATTAAATTTACTAGATTATATTATCTTTTTTTAAATCACTAAAAGTATTGAATTTACCAATTGAACATTCTAAGCAATGTTTGATATATTGTTGATCACTGTTGTAACGAGTTCAATAGCCACTGCTCTTGCTTGCGATAAAAACAGCTGTTTTATAAGTTTGAACCTTTTCTTAGTTTCTCTGCTGTTGTAAGTATTTAAAACAAAAGCAGCGCTGCTAACTAACAGAGCGCAACTCTTTTGCTTTGAATATATGAGGAATAGTTTGAGAAGCACTGTTTAAAAAGACTGGTTCTGTTACAAGCTAATAACTATGTAACTTAACACATTGACGTCCGTGACGTCCACTCAAAAATTAAAGGATGCTCATAACTTGTTTTTTTTTTTTCTTATGGTTTTTTTCCTTTTTAGCTATGTATAGATTTTTACTAATTTAACTTTTTTATAATTTAGTAATAGAATTATAAAAATTATTATGGAATAGATGATGGATGATTTAAACCCGAAGATTTAAAACCGATCATTAAATGTATGGTCAAGTTGACGTTCAACCTTTTTGACCTTCTCTTTCTTTTTTTTTTTTTATTAGGGGGAAAAAGAGATCACTACCGTTGCGCGTAGGTTATTTTAATATTAATTTTAATTTATTTTTACGTATTTTAAATATTTAGGACAATACTTTTTTAGAAATAAGGCAATTTCTTATGCTTTTTAATTGATTCTAATCGCGGTTTCAACGATCTTTTAAGGAAACTATCTTAATTTATTTAACTCGCAGAAGCGTGACTTCTGATTAACGCAATGCACTTCTTGTACTAATATAAGAAAAACTGAAAAAAATGCCAACACACCTGATTCCTTGGTATATGATGATGATGGTGAAATGGGTGAGGTGAAATCCTCCGTTGGATGAGATTAATTATTAATAAGCTTAGACCCGCTGAGAGTAAATCTTCTGCTTCCTAAAATCTGGCTCGAACCCTGAACAAAAACTGATAGATTGCGAGTGTGAGGATGCCAGTGAAATGGTAAAGCAAAAGATCTAAAAATTAAAAACTCAAATCCAATTATTTGAGTTGAAAAGAATAAACGAGTCTAATGGCTTCATTTTGTATTCCTATCCGATCAATCGTTTCGTTCAAAACAGTGTTCGTTCGTGTTTTTGAAATTTGTAATTCGAACAGAATCAAACAACGATAACAGCTGATCAGCCAACGAACGATGCCGTAGTGCAGTTACATATTTGCAATATGTATTTCTAACGAGCACTGAAACCACGAATCCAAACGTCAAAATCAAACGAACACTTTTATGCTATCGTTGTGGTTGCAAACTTTAAAAGAAAGGTTAAAAATTTAAAAATTTTGAATCTAAAGGTAAATAAATTATGAAATATATAAATATATACAGTGTTTGAAGGCTATGAAGCACTTCAAATACATAAAATAAAAATAAAAACTGCAATAGCTGCATACATTTTATATTGTTATGTCAAAAGCAAACACACAAACACTGAAAACAATAATAATGGTAATAAGTCCGCAAACCACTTAATTGCTCAAAGTTTATTTATTGAATACACAAACCGGACAAAACCAAAAAGCACTGCCAACATATAAGAAACGAAGCAACATATTAAAAACATCTCTGACAAATTACAGAAAACTTCCCTAGTGTTTGATATGGCAGTGCCACATTTGACAACTACTTGTGTATAACAGTTTGAGTGTACATATCAAACAAAAGCTTGACGAATGAGCCAACGATAAGCTTCGTTCGAAATACATATTTCCGCTTGAATTCAACATTGTTCGCATAGCCATCGTTCGTTCAATGCTTCGTTAGGAATACAAAATAAGGCTATAAGTTTAGTTTTCTGAAACGTATAAGAATTTATTGATAATACACTTTGAAAATCTTATACACTTTGACATATTAAAACTACATTAAATGAAGTTCATATTTAAACGAGAAGCGCCATCTAGGTATCAAAATAACAATAGGGGTTTTTAAAGATTTTTATAGGTACAATGAAAAATGTTCATATAAACAGATGGTATTATCTTATATAAGATATAACGTTCACATAAACTTTTTTTATGGGAGCTTTCAATGTATACAGGGTGTCCCGCAATTGAGTGCAACTATTTACGGAGTTGAAAGGTTATGTCGAGCTGAGCAAACAATAGTATGGGAGAGGGGGGGGGGTCTATTTTCACATTCTTAGGAGCTACAAGGTTACGATCCATACGATTTTTTTCTCAGCTCGAAATAACCTTTCAGCTCCATAAATAATTGCACTCAATTGCTGGACTCCCTGTATATCTTGGCTACCCTGAAATTCCCAAAGTTTTAAATCAGATATATTTTTTAGAATTATTGAAGTCATTTCAAATGAGAAATCTATGTTTCTTATGATTGTTTTTCTGTGTTCGATATACCAGAAACGGCATATCTAATGGCAGAAATTTAAAACTAAATGGCCCAAAATAAAAGAAATATTGTCATTGTATTGTACTCTAAAGATTTAATGTACAAAACATTTTGAATAAGTCTATAAATGAAAACATAAAACCCCAAAAAACTTCTGAGTGTGCCCCTGGCACCAATAAATATATGCTGATATACGCTAAACCACTGCGGCAACCTAGTATAATATACAAAAAGTCGAAATTCTTTTTCCGAAATTTATTACAGAATGTAGGTCTTATAAAATTGAAAGTAATCGTATACTTGGATTTTCAAATATGGTCTCAAAATCGCGGCTTGTTATAAAAATGCTTGCGTTGTTTTATGTAGAGTTGTGATTGTAATGTACATATGTGGCAGCCATCATTCACATCTCTGACAAAGTGACTCGCAAATTTAATAAACTTTGATTTAATTTTTGGGTAGATAATGTAATACAACTGTATCCTATCTACAAGAATTAAAACGCTAAGAACGAAATACAATAAATTCTAATATGTTCTTTGACTCATCCTAGTTGTCAAAAGTACAGTATTCGAAAGTCACATAAGTTGTTATTTCAGGACGTCAGAGGAATGCATAATTTCCAGAAATTAAAAATTCATTTATGTATATTTCAATTGCATTTATCTGCTTTAATGCTTTAATACAATTTTACTGATTCTGAAAATTTTATTTGAAATGTTGTTTATCTCTTTTCATTTTTCATATTTAAAAAATGTTAAATCGAACACCAATATTTTAATATCTGACCAAATTTATTTTCACGTGGTCTGATTGAACAAAATTTTCAATATAATCTTAAGCAGCAATGATTTTTTTATGATTATGTTTTTTTTTCATTTTCTAGATAGTGTGTCAGGTGAAATAAGTTTAAGACCTGCAACTTGGCTATTCGTCGGATGGATATTGCATTATCTACCTTTTTGGGCAATGGGACGAGTATTATATTATCATCACTACTTTCCTGCACTTATTTTTAACTCCATGTTAACAGGTAATTATAAAGAACTAGCATATAAAAAAGTGTTACCTGCTAGAGGAATGTGGACGTAATATGATATACACTTACCCAAAAAATTGTGTAACGTAGTAACGTAGTAGGTGGTAGTAGTAGTAGTAGTAGTAGTAGTAGTAGTAGTAGTAACGTAGTAGGCACCCATTATCGACCGGCTCTTTATTATTTAAGGAATATCTAATATTTTATATAAAGTAGATATTATCTACAATACGTAGAAAATAACTACGTGGGTGGTCTGAAAAGTTTGCGACCTAATAAAGATTCAAGGCATTTCTTCTTTAAATTTATTCCAGCGATGCATCCATCTTTTTAGCACGTCCCGTAAATTGTAGAGTAGAAGTGGGCCACACTTTGGTTTTCATGCTATAGAACAACGTTGTCTAAGACCTATACTCTTGATGCTCATTTGTTTTTGTAAAAACTTTAAGGCATAGGCTAAGAATTCTAATACACACACACAGCACTTCACATTAAGTAATACAAAAAACACAAACAATTTTGTGTCTTTGTTTCTCATTTTTTTTTCTTTGCCTATACCAAAGTACAAAGCAACAACATCATCGTACGCTTTGTTGGTACACATCAGGGAAGATATTGGCTTAGTTGTAAAAGGGCCAAAATTCCTACAAAAACCGGCCATTTCGACATTATGGTGCTTTTTGTTTTAAAAAAAAATGGTAATTTAATATTGAAGACTTTCTGTTTAGATATATGGCCAGGGTCACACAAATAGCTCACATTTTAATAATTGTTGATATTATTTCACATTTTGCTTAAAAATGTTAGTTTTTTCGTGAAAAAATATTCATTTCGAATTACCAGTTCGAATTAAAATCAAAAAACTTTAACTTTTTCGTGTGTTTTCTTTCGCTTGAGCAGTCTTAGCCCAAACATGGAATTTTTCAGTTGATCACAAAATAGCACACTTAAATTTAAATGTTTGAAGGAGTCAATGAAGCGGGACGAAATTAAGAGATTGTACGTTTTAAATAAAGCCAATTTTAAAGCCAATGGGAGGCAGGCGTGGTTTTCATTCGATTTTGCCAAATATCATAGTTATGATATATATTATATATCAAAGCCTATGTACAAAATACCGAGACATTTCTGTAATTTAAGTAGATTTTTAAAAGATCTTACGGTTAAATCAAAGTCACTTTGTGTGGGAGGTAGGCGTGGTTTGCATCAGATTTGGCTCATTCTCGAACTTGATCTCCATTTTTTACTAAGAAGCTTATGTTTTGAATTTCATCACGATATTTTTAGAATTACGGCTGTAATCGTGATCACAGACGGACAGACAGGCAGACAGACAGACAGACGGAAATCGACTCAGGTGGTGATGCTGATCAAAAATATATATACTTTTCTATACCTGACACGCCTCCTTATTGGCGTTACAAACGGAATGACAAAGTTAATATACCCCTTACGCAGTACGCGTTGGGGTATAAAAATACTGTTGTAAGATAAAAACAGTATATAAACTAGTAAGGATGGATACCGAAGCTAAAATACCCCCCGCGGCCATATTGAAGTATATTCGAAGTCTTTAGCCACGACACACACGATGATATTCAGTTTTATATAAGTCAACGCCAAACATATTTTTTCCATAACTCTACGTCCAGCTAACACGCGCATCCGCTCCAGACGTGTAATACGAGAGTAGTACGTGAAAAATTGCAGTTGCAACGTTCCCACAGAATAACACGTGTCAGCAAGTAGCTGCTAATTCAACAACAATAACAATAAAGGGTGCAGTGTACGTCAGCAGAGTCAGTGGCAAAAGTATTTCAAGAAATATTATTGTTTAGAATAAAGAGCTTAAGATCAAAATAAATATTTTTTTTTAGTATTTTTTAACTAAAAGCGCCCAACGTCAGTTCGCGTGTTCATCTCAGTGAAAAAAATAATAATAAAAAGCCCTTAAGCAGTGCTACTAATTCATCCTGGGAAAAGCCCTAAAGAAGTGCTCGAACCGCAACTATAGAACAATTAGGACAATTAGGAGAACTTCGATTGAAGACAGCCACAAACCCACAAAGAGTGCGCAGAGAGTGCAAAGAGAGTCGTTGGACCCTTAGTAGATTGCAAACAGGATAATTCCGCAGCGCCGTGGGATGCTTATTTTAAAGATAGACCAAGAAATCATTATTTAATTTGGGTAAACATAGTGAATCAAAAAATAACATAAAGTGAAGCATATGTTATTGACAGTGAAATATCTAAAGAATATTCATTCATCAATATAAATCATTTATTCTTAAAAATAAATTTTAACTTATGCTGTGAGCAACAAGAACAACAACAGTAAGATGAATCGCTGGAGAGCGATTCTTGAAGAGCACAACTACGAATTGAAGTACAAACCATTCAAAACTAATGTAGTGGCCGATGGATTATCCCGACCACCACAACAAGCACCAATTAACACCCTAACAGCTACGCAACACAGTGATGAAAGCTCATCACAAAATTTCCGGTGAACGTATTTAAAAACCAACTTTTTATAACAACAGCAGAAACTTCATCCTACCAATTTAAAATAATTTTTCGACTTACCATAGGCACATTATAACCGAACCAGAGTATACAGACGAAATTTTAATAAGCTTGCTTAAACGCTACCTTAACCCTTCAGTCACTAATGCAATCATTACAGAGGACCCCATCTTTGGCAGAATTCAAACCATTTACCAATCATATTTTAGTCAATATAGGGTACTTTACACTCGAAAGACAGTGAAAGACTTAACGCAGGAAACAGAACAGGAATCTGAGATTTTAAAACAACATAACAGAGCACATAGGAACCCAACCGAAAACAGCTTCTGGAGAAATTTTACTTCCCTCAGATGAAAGCAAAAATAAAGAAAATTGCAAAACAATGCACAATATGTCAAGAAAATAAATACGAAAGACATCCTCTAAATCCAGTTCTGAAACCAACCCCTATTCCGAACTACCCAGGACATATTGTCCATATCGATATCTATCATACCAATGGTAAAGTTGTCCTTACTGCAATAGATAAATTTTCCAAATATGCTCAAGCTACAACTGTGAAGTCAAGAGCAACCGAAGACATAAAACAGCCGTTACAAGATCTACTCACATCTTTTGGAATACCAGAAAGCATTGTATTTGACAATGAAAAATCCCTAAGTTCAAGCCCCATTACATTCATGTTAGAATATTAATTCGGCATTGCAGCATTTAAAACACCTCCTTATACTAGTTTAGTCAATGGACAGGTAGAGAGGTTCCATTTAACCCTTTCAGAGGTATTACGATGTGTTAGAGCAGAAAATACTCATAACAATTTTAGTGATTTACTAAACAAGTTAATCTGCAAATATAACTACTCAATACATTCCACCACCAAGAGGAAACCCATTGAAACATTTTTTGGTAGAAGAGTTTACGCAAATCCAACATTGGTCGAAGAAGAAAGACTCAATAATATAAGGAACATAGTCGACAAACAGGGAAAAGACTTTGTATTTCACAATAAAAAAAGAACGGAAGTAAAAACATACGCAATCAACGACATTATCTATGTTAAAATCAATAGACGTCTAGGCAATAAATTCACATCTAGATACAAAAAAGAGACAGTACTAGAAGACAAAGGTAATACAGTTATGACGGAATCCGGACGGTTAGTACACAAAAGCCATATAAAACCATAATTATAATGAATAATAAATAGAAATAACATAATAATAATTACACCAATAATAATAAAATTACACGATAAAGAAAATAATTTTAATAACAACAATAATAATAAGATACAAATATATATAAGTAATGGAAGAAAATCGAATAATATGCCATAGGCATACGATCTTATTTTAAAGTGATAAGTGAAAATTAAAATATGCCATAGGCGTACAATTTATAATTCAAATATTGTATTAAACAAATTATCAAGATGGTTATCTCTTTTCAGTCTCCTCGCCTGCAAGGCCTATGCAGATGTCCAAATCCATGATTACTCCTCATCCCAACTAATAACCATGAAAAATGGACAATCCAAAATAAAAGACGGTACCTTAAATTTTATGCACATAATTAATACTCAAATCTACAGAGATCTTTTGGAATAAAGAGTAATAGATAAAAAATATACCGCAAGAAAATCCATTATACCCCACTCTACAACATGAAACCCAGCAAGCCATCGAAATGTTAGAAATCCTTGAACCCATTCGAAATCCCAAATCAAAGAGATCCCTTGATATACGTATAATTGGCACTGCATGGAAATATCTCGCAGGTAGCCCTGATCATGACGATCTTAATATGATCAATGATAATTTGAACAAATTAATAACGAATTATAATAAGCAAACCTTTGTAAACAATGCTTTGTAAACCTTTGTAAAAACGCACAGGAATGCAACGAAAGCTAGATGTCGCTAAGCTGCAATCACAACGGACTGCCGAGGTCTACTCCGCTCAACTCTCAGTTAAGCTCAACCAACCAACCTCTAGACCCGACGACGCCGGCGGACTTTGGGCGCATATATCCCACTCCATGCGTGCTATCGCTGAAGAAGTCATTGGTTTCCGGAGCTCGCAACCTCGGAACCAATGGTACGATCAAGAGTGTCGCATCGCGACAGCAGTAAAAAATGTCACATATAGAAAAACGCTGCAGTCAGCTGCAACGCGAGCCATGTGAGAAAACTGCTGCGAAAAGAGGAAGGAAGAGAGACGCCTTTTCAGACGCAAGAAAAGAGAGCAGGAAAAGCGTGAGCGTGAGGAGCTAGAGGTATACCAGGGCAAGAAGGTTGCACGAAAATTTTATCGACATGTTAAGCGTTTAATCCAAGGTTTCAAGCCCAGAGCATCCACATGTAGAGACAAAAATGGAGATCTGAATACGGATGCACAGTGTGTGCTGAGATTGTGGAGACATCACTTCTCCAATTTACTTACAGGCGACGATTCCACCAATGCCGCCCATGGAGAGCGCGGTTCAGCACCACCAATCTACGATGACGGAGTGAAAGTACCACCACCTAGCCATGAAGAGGTTCGAGTTGGTATTCAACGACTCAAAAACAATAAAGTAGCGGGGCTGACAGCCTGTCAGCTGAATTGCTTAAAACCGCCGGCGATGAATTGATAAGGCGCATGCATCAGCTCATCAGCAAAATATGTCTAGGGGAAAACATGCCCGACGATTGGAACCTCAGCGTACTGTTTCCTATACTTGATTGGTGACCAGTCCAGAGCTGTGATGGGCTAAAACTAGGAGTAGCCGGGGCTAGTGCTACGAGGTCTGACCAAAGACTTTAAAACTGGTACCACGGGCAGTCAGCGGCCCCCGGTGTATGTCTGGCTTCTGCTGGCATATACTGGGCTGACTGGACCGGGCTGGCCCTTGGGGGAGTCTTCGTGGTGGCTGTGGTTTACCTCCCATATCGCGGGCAGAGCTATCTAGCTCGGTGTGGTTTGCACTCTCAAACCGGGCGCCATAACCCTTAGTATGGAAGAGGTTTTAGATAGGCATCCACCCTCACCAAGGGTTGCGAAGTGTCATCACAACATGGAGCTAATTTGGTACCTTTGAACCCTCAAAGGGGCGCTGACTGACGCTTTGTATTGGTCCCAATTGTTATGGAACAACGTTGAATTAAGCCTTCACGGCAGGTGTCAACGTTAAGCACAACAAATCTATTGTTCCCTATACTTAAGAAAGGAGACCCAACAATCTGCGCCAGCTATCTAGGTATCAGTCTTATATCCATCGCATATAAGGTTCTCCAAAGCGTACTGTGTGAAAGATTAAAGCCGATTACAAAAACACGGATTGGACCTTATCAGTGTGGCTTTCGACCTGAAAAGTCCACCATAGACCAGATTTTCTGCGTTCAATAGCTCGAGAGGGGATTGCCTATACGCAACAGTGTCTGAGTTCGGTATACCTTCAAAGTTGATTAGACTTTGCAGAATGACGTTGAGCAACACACGCAGCTCTGTCAAGGTAGGAAATAACCTCTCCGAAACCTTCAATACCGAAAGAGGTTTCAGACAAGGCGATCCACTGTCTTGCGATCTCTTCAACATCATCATGGAGGGGATCGTACGAAACGCCGGTGTGCATCGCAATGACACCATTTTCTACAAAGGTGTCCAGCTCCTTGCGTACACTGATGATATTGATATTGTCGGCAGTAACAATAGAGATGTTACCGCTGCTTTCACCACTATCGAAAAGGAATCAGCCAAAGTGGGTTTGATGATAAATGAGGGTAAAACAAAGTATATGCTGTCTATAAACAAGGGAGCGCGGCGATTAGACTCCCACGTTTCATCCGGCAGCTATAACTTTGAAGTAGTCAAGGAGTTCGTATACCTTGTCACCGCCATTATTAACAACAACGAAGTCATCCTGGAGATAAATCGAAGAACAGTAATTGCTAATAGTTGCTATTACGGGCTCAGTAAGCAACTAAGAGCCCTCTCTCGATTAACAAAACTAACACTCTACAAGACGCTCGTTCTACCTGTGCTGCTTTATGACGCTGAGGTATGGGTTATTTTTGCAAACTAACGCAGCCGCCCTGGGGGTGTTCGAGAGAAAAGTTCTTCGTAAAATCTTCGGTCCTGTTCGAGTTGGCGATGACTATCGCATCCGAATGAACCACGAACTGTATGAGCTCTACGAAGACATTGACGTAGTTCGGTGTATAACTGTGCAGCGACTAAGCTGGCTGGGTCATGTCCATCGTATAGATGACGAAGCTCCAGCGAAAAAGGTGCTCGAGGCGAGGGTCGTTTGTCAACGACGACGAGGGAGACCATGTCTCCGATGGATGGATCAGGCCGAGGAAGCCCTAACCGCACTTGGTGTATCCGATTAGAGAAGGGGCGCGCAAAGCAGAGGCGCCTGGCGAGAGCTGATGAGGTCGGCCAAGCCCTAACACGGGTTGTTACGGCCACTTAAGTAAGTAAGTAATTTCGATAACTGTCATATAAACAGTTGTTCAAAAATGGACAATTGATATTTCGACATCCTTAAAATACCAGTTATTATATGATAAAAAGACAGATTCTCAACTTACAAGGAAGTGTCCCCAGGCGTCACTCGTCGATTTGAATGATTTTCGGATATATGATAGACATTTGATATATGATGTAGGTAGACGGATTTTAAGCTAGTTGCTTAGACTGCAGGAGGGAGTGTTAGGTAGGTTAGGTATGAAGGGTCGTGCACCGTTACCGGAGCTTCCGCGGGGGCCTATAGGTCCATTACGAATCCCTTTTTATAGTTGTGGTACCAAGTTAAACCATTGTTCCGATTTGTTCCTCAAACCATCCTGTGCTTTTTATGAACCTCCAGATGTCTAGCAGTGGTGTGTTCACCAACTCTTCCAAGTCTTTGAAAAATCTGTTCCCCATGTGTCGGAGTCGACGATTCTGTAGACTTGGACATTCGCATAGTAGGTGAGTTATTGTTTCTATTTCCTCCGGGTCTTTGCAGCTCCGACAAAAGTCTGGCGCTGTTATACCTATTCTATTGGCCATTACCCCAATGGGGCAATGACCCGTTAGAACTCCAACAAGGATCCGGATTTCCCGTTTGACCAAAAGCAGAAGGCTTCTAGTTCTTTTCTCATTTAGCTCAGGCCAAAGCCTTCGAGATATGTTGCAGTCACCTCTGGAAGCCCAGTTTGTGTTGGCAATATCTCTGGCTTTTAGTTCTATACTCCTTTTGACGACTGTGTCAGCTCTGTTTGTACTTGCGGTTACTCCACGCCTTGCCAGTTCATCTGCTGCGTCGTTCCCTTCAATATTGCTATGTCCGGGAACCCAGCAGAGAGTGACGTTGTGGGTATTGCAGATACTGTTCAGTGCAAGTTTACAGTTTTGCACCGTTCGGGCCTTCGTTGTTTTACTGTTCAGTGCTTTGATGGCCGCTTGGCCATCCACAAAAATTACTACCCTTGTGGCGGTAAGATTTTTCCTGTAAATGGCCCGTGCAAACGCTACAGTAATCCGGGAGTTTGTAACACTCTTTGATTTGTAGCGTTTCACAGTATACACCCGATTCAGTTCCGTTTTCCATTTTGGAACCATCAGTATATAAATGGAGATTGCCGTAGGATTCTACAGCCGTTTCTTCCCATTCTTGTCTGCTGGGAATGGATGTGGTGTATTCTGTACCGAATCTTACACTGGGTATGATATAGTCGGTTGCTCTTTTTGATTCCTCGGTTCCAAAGAGATTTAGAATAGATGCGTGTCCGAATGTGCTGCTTTTCCAGGCTCGTGATTCGTTGAGGCGAATCGCGCTCTTGGTCGCCGAACATTTAAGGAATTCTTGTACGGAAAGAAGATTTAGCATATCTAGACCCGCCTGTGGCGTAGATCTCATGGCTAAGGTAGCTTTTTTTATGCATTATCGTCCACCATACGAGAGCACCGTAGGCCAGAATGGGTCTCACGATCGCTGTATACATCCAGTGGATTATGTGCGGTCGCAGTCCCCATTTCCTGCCAAATGTCCTCTGACAAGCGTACAAAGCGCACAGTGCTTTTTTCCTTCTTTCCTCTGTGTTGCGTTTCCAGCTCAGCTTGTTATCAAGGATAATTCCAAAATATTTGGCTTCCGTGGAAAGCTTCAGAGTAACTCCGTTAAGTTTCGGTAATGTGAAACTTTCTATTTTTCTTCTTCTTGTGAACAGAACGAGTTCGGTCTTTACTGGGTTAACACCAAGTCCATTCGATTCTGCCCACCGCGATAGCTTATTCAATGCCGCAGACATTAGTTCGCTAATTGTTTGCAGGTATTTCCCGCATATTAGGATGGTAACGTCATCGGCATAGGCTACCACTTTTGTTCCTCCAGTTGTGAGTGTAGTGAGAATTTTATCAACCACAATTAGCCAGAGAAGGGGGGATATGACTCCTCCTTGCGGTGTGCCTCTTGTGGCTTCTTTCCTCACAACGCTCATTCCCATTTGTGAGCTTATACGTCTGCTATTGAGTATTTTATAAATCCACTGGGTTATTTTACTGTTAACTCCTTTGTCTACTAAAGCATTTCTTATAGAATCTGTATTTACATTGTTAAATGCGCCTTCGATATTTAAAAACGTTGCTAAAGTATATTCTTTGTGATGAAGGGTTCCTTCTATGACCGAAACCACCTCATGCATTGCCGTTTCTACCGATTTACCCTTAAGGTAGGCATGTTGTACACTGCAGAGATTATTATCGTTCACAGATTCTCTTATGTGAAGATCTATTATTCTCTCTAGCGTTTTCATCAAGAACGATGAGAGACTAATAGGCCTATAATCCTTTGGTGCTGAGTGTATCGGTTTCCCAGCTTTAGGAATGAAATCAACTCGCACATCTCTCCAAATTTTTTAACATATCCTGTCTTGAGGCAGCCGGTGAAGATTGCTATAAGCCAGGGCATGATGCTAGGAAGGGCATGTTGCATCATGGCCGGTAGGATACCATCTGGCCCCGCAGATTTGTAGGGCTTGAAGGATCCGATCGACCATTCTACAGTTGACCTTGTAATAATGTTGGGGAGTTCTTGTAAAGGTTCTGGCATTGTTATTTCCAAGTTGTTGTTAGCATCGTTTTGATACGGTTCTGTACAACCTGGAAAGTGAGTTTCCATGAGTAGCAAAAGCGTTTCTTGTCTGGATTCTGTCCAGGATCCGTCGGACCTCTTAAGGTATCCCGGGACCGTTGGGTCTTTGGATAGCGTCTTTCGAAGTCTGGCGGCTTCACTGGTATCCTCAATGGACTCGCAAAATTTTGTCCAAGATGTTCGCTTAGCTATTCTTACATCCCTAGTGTAAGCATTTAGCATGGATCTGTAGATTGTCCAGTCCTGCTCTAGTTTCCTTAAGATGGCCTTCCGGTGAAGTTTTCTAACCTCTGATCGCCTCTTTTTGAGGTCGCTGGTCCACCAGCTCGCATTTGCAGGTTTGCGACTTCGAGTCTTTGGGCAGAACTTCTTGAAAGCCTGGTTCATTTTTCCCGTTATAAACTTGACTGCATTGTCAATAGATACATCGGTTGGGAGGTATTCTGTGTCAGGGTCTGCAATATTTCTGCTTATCCAGACTGAATACCTTTCCCAGTTAGTTTTTAATGGGTTCCTAAAATGTTTCTTTAATTGGGGATCGTAGTCAATAGTAAAGAGAATCGTAAAGTGGTCGGAAAACGACTCCTTCTGTGACACCTCCCAGTTATCGACTATAATCTGTTCGGAGTTACTAGCTAAAGTAAGATCGATTACCTCTTCCCTGACTCTATTCTGAAATGTTGGCCTATTGCCCCTATTGCATAGAATAAGGTCTGTGGTAAGGATAAATTCAAAAATAGACTCACCCCTTTTGTTGATGTCTTTACTGCCCCATTGCGAGTGATGGGCGTTAGCATCAAAACCGATGACCAGGAATGCCCTGCTTGTGTTAGCATGTTCTGCTAATTCGCGGACTGTTTGCACTGGTGGGTTCGCCTCTTCATAGGGCATGTACGCAGAGCAAAGGATCAGTTTTGCTGACCTTGTTTCTACGCTGGTTGCCACTACGTCTCCGTTGCTGAATCTAGGGAGAAAAAACATATTAATAGATTTTTTCGCAAGTATACAGCTCCTTCACTTACCTTCATTTGTAGAGTGAAACAGGTTATATTGTTTCGACCCTAGGCCTTGGATCTTGTTGTTGGTGATCCAAGGTTCCTGGATGAGGGCCACATCTACATTCTCCTCGGTCATGCACAGCATCAAGTTGTCGGTCGCTGCCTTACAGTGATGCAGGTTGATTTGCATCACTTGCAGCTTCCTCCTCCTCTCAGCTATTGTTGGTTCAGCCTCTTCACCTTAATGGATCCGAGGCCGAATTTGAGCATGTCCGACTGCTCCTTAAGCCAGCCCGTGGAAGCAGCGTCTACAGAAAAGAGAAGAATTTTCCCTTCGCTGCCGTGACTCTTCTGCGACCTGACCAGCTTCCACTCCTGAATTCTGGCGTCTTTATTCTGCGCCGCCAAAAGCCTCTGAATAGACTCATCCTCGTGCAAAGCAGGAGGAGGAATCCATACAGATACCTTGTGGCGAAGCGGAAGCGTGGACTTGGAGATCACCTTTAGTGAAGCTCCCTTCCAAATTTCACCAATGTTGGCGATGGTTTTGGCCAGGGGTTTCTTCGATCCACATCCGACGACTTTGACTCCTTGTTGCCAACCAGCACCGTCGAACTTGTAATCGTCGGGATCACCGTGTTCCACGCTAGCCATCATAGCTTTAAGGATCTCATTCTCTACAAGCAGCCATTTTTCCCCCGTCATAGAGCCGTCTGGGTCAGTTGCGTCTATAATGGCTACTTGTAGCTCCTCTGGTGAGTTTTCGAAGCTCCCCCCTGCTTTTCTTCGCTTTGAACAACTCGCAGCGACCTCTGCTGAGTTTTCGAAGCTCCCCCGGGTCTTGCTACGCTTCGAACAACTCGCAGCGACCTCAGCCGCAGATCTTTGCCGTTTGGCCGTGGAACCAGGTGTACAGGGAGGTTCTCCTCTCGAAACCGTGGTCAACCCCCGGTTGGTCCCTGTTTGAGGTAACCTTGGGTTGACCTTGTCTCGCTTTACCTTCTCCCTGGTTCCGCCTTTTCCACACTCCTGTTTGCCGCTTTTGACGACATTGGAGTACGAAGGACCTGCCTTAACCGTCGTTGCCCCTTCTTTCACTCCCTTGCTTCCACCTATACCGCAATCCCGTTTGTCACCTATAGCAACCTTGGATTGGGACGGTTCAGCTCTGTCCCCTCTATTCTTGCTGCCTCTTTTCCTCCTCTTTCTACCCCCCCCCCCATTTCCCTCTCCCGTTTGTCGCTTTTCCCGTCATTGGAGTTGGATGGACCTGCCTTGCAAAGACCCTCATCCGTGGAAGCAGGCAGAGTTGTGGCAGCTTCGTTCGTCGATGCTTTGGGGGCATAGTGACGTTCAAAAGTGTTCACTCTCTTCGTGTTCTTCCTGATGAGAGCCTTGTCCCTGGAAGTAAGAGTAGTCGGGTCTGCGGTTTTCATTTTTAGCAGATAGTTCTTAGCAGTCCTGTAGAACTTTCGTTGCATGGCTTCTTTCGAAGCAGATCTACTGTGGACTGCTGCACTACCCGCCTCAATGACCGTCGCGTCGGAGTCGGAGTTTAGAAGCTCGTCTTCATTCTCTGAGCTAGGAACTTTGTGAAGGACTTGAGGGATGCTCGATTCCTCCATGTCACTTCCAATGCTCAACCTGCCCAGAATCCTCAGAGTCGCTGAGTCCAAGTCCCCACCCGCGTCGGTGTTGTCCTGTTTGGTCAGAGTAGGTCGCCCTATGCTAGACCTGCCAGTTTCCGTCGCAGTTGCCGTTTCGTCTGTAGTAGTTTTTGTTGTTGTCGCCTCTGTACATTCTTCCTTGTTGTTGTTGTTTTTAAAGGTTTTGTTCATTTTTGGTCCCACGAGTAGCTAGGGAAAGTACGTCATCCATGCCAGAGCCCCGCATACCATGGAAAGGCCACAATTACTCACTGAGGCGGCCAGGTATCAGTGAGGTCTCCGTTCTCATACAGCCGGTATTACCCCCTGGCTGCAAACCATCCAATAGGCACGGTGCAACATAACACCCTGGATTAGGGGGGGGATAGCTCTTTGTTCATTGCTCCACAATAGCCTGTACGACATGGGTGACCCTACCAGGAGCTTGCGCTCCCGTCATCATAGCCCATTGTTTCATTGCAACCTAAGCCTCTACACCACGACAAGGTGGCTATCCTTCGTAGAGGAGGAGGGAGTGTTAATAAAATAAATTTGCAGCAATCCCAGAAATTTCATTCGGGTAGAAGTCTCACTACTACCGTGCGTGTCGGACACACACCTTTTGTTTGGTTTGATACAATTCATTTCATATAATATTTGCTTTATATGTTCTTAATATTTATTTTAAAATGTTCGGAAACGTGGTTTTCAAATTTATACTAGAAAATAAATTAATGTTAAGCCTTGGGTAATATTATTCACAAAAAATATATCAAGGTTGGTTAGTTTTATGCATGTTAATGCTACACGAACGAATTTATATTGTAAATTCAATATAATTCATCACCCATTCATCACGCTAGACAAAATTTGAGTAAATTCAATAAATAAATTTCAATCACTACGTTTATGCTGACGTGTTTGCCTGCATGCCATAAACCTTTAACGTCTATTGGGATTATTGCCAAATTTGGTGTGAAATTATTTTTTACTGACGTAAGTTGAATGTATAAATGCCATTGATGACAACAAATATGATTCTAGTGCTAATAATGAATAAAAATATCAATAACTTTTGTTATGGTAAATTTAAACCAATAAAGAAACAGTTTTGCTTGATTAAATTTTAATTTTAAACTGTAACGTGAAAAGGAGGACTTAAGATTAATAAATATAATGAAATAAATAGAATTAAACATAGAAATTTTAACAGTACCCAACTGTTTGCTATCATATGTGAACGTAAATATTTGAAATGTCTCTAAATAAGTTCAATCTGAGTACCAACTCTCAATTATTTAAAAACACTGTTTCTTATTCTTTTTCTATTCTTTTCTATGTAAGACTTAAAAAGTTGTTCAAATTAGTGGTAAAAAACTATTGATAGTATTCTGCCGTCAAGAGGAAGAGTGCGTCATCTATATTTTTCAAAGTTCTGTGAAAATATCCTCACAATAAAAAGTCAATATTTCATGAACAAGGGATGGAATAATAAAAGTTATGTCCATTACAAAATAAATTATAAATTTATTTTAATGAATTTACTAACAATGTTATATATGCGGCGTAAAACAATGTAGTTGCCATGCATTTTGCCTTTGATTTTTCACAAAATTATTTTAAGAAATGCAAGATTTGTTACCGAAAATATTATATGCCATCCAGGATGGTGTCTCTTAGGATTTTGAAACTACGAGCATTCGAGCATACGATTTGGAATTTTTCTTGTTTCATAATCTTATGCTTAATTTACATTAATTGCAGTTCAAAACTACAAGTTTGTCTAAAATTGTTCAAATGAGTGCTAGTAACTTCAAAATTCTAGGAAACCCATAACCCATCTAGGATGATATATCGGCTGAGTTCCTAAATCATTTATGCAAAGCATCAGTGACTTTTTCTTTGAATTGGAGCTTAGTAAATGCACTAAAGCGTGCTTAAAAATAATACTCTTGTTGCGTAGTTTTCAGCACCAATTCAAAGAAAAAGTACTGATGCTTTGCATAAAACATTCAGGAACTCAGCCATTCTTTTTTAAGATTGCGTACAAAATCAGAGGTGCATTTTAAACAAGACATTTCTTGCTTTCGACCAAAAAATGCGACAAAAATATTTTTTTTAAGTTCTAATTATAAGCTTATTTAGGCTTAAGGACATTATTTGTTTTTAATTTGACGTTTAATTCGTAAAAATCTGCAATTCGTTAAAAAGTTTTCAAATGTCTGTAATTGTACATTTTTTCACTTAACTCTAAAATGCAAAATGTTAATCCGTTATTCTAGTCCCAAATAATTTACGCCATGATGATGCACTATACATAGTGTAAATTTCATTTAAAGCGGACTAATTCAAAAATAATGCCTGAGCTTGTATGATTGATAAAAAAATTTTTTGATAGAAAACCATTTTTCTATTCAACACAGCATTTTTATTTTGAAATATTTTTCATTCATATTGACAAATTCTTTTATGAAATTTCTTAATAAAGGCTTTTATAAAATCGAAAAATCATTTTATCATGTATACAAAATAAAATGTTGTCTATATGTATAAAATTTTTTCACCTTAAATCAAATTGACAAATGTTTTTATTGACTCCATACTGACAAAAAATGTGTAAATTCAACCTACAAATTTTTGACTGTGAAGAAGCATTTGGTCTTGGTTCATTCAAAAATCCGATAGAAAACACCTTTTCCAGTTATTCCTCAATTTTCCAATTAGAATTTATTAAAGTTTTTGAAAAATATTCTATATATTCTTATTACCCACAGTCACGTCCTTGTTTTTTGCATACATTTCCCATAAAAAATCCGCCCTAATTTTATTTATTGGCAAAAATACAACTCCTGTAATATGGGTGATAAGGAACTTGTACGTTAAGCTCAGTATGCTGTAAACACGGAAACTTTTAGTGTAGAGTCAAAATTTTTGTATGGAGAAAAAGCACTAGCTGTTCTGCTTGACAGGTTCATATTTTTATTGCTGCATATTTATATCCTATCCTATTTAATAACAAATTTAACACCAACACATACATACTTAGGCAATTCACAAGGTGTTGTAAAGTTGTTTGTTGTAAGTGAAATGTTTTCTCATTTTCTCCCCTATTAGTAAAGGGCGTAAAAAAATTGGCGTGATCGGGCCGGAAGTACGCCTATATCCCATACAAAGTTATTTTTTTACCTCACTTTGTATGGAAATTAGGCCTACTTCGTGCTGGAAGTATTAATTATTTATAAATATATAAAAGAAAAAATTTGTCGAAAAACCTGTGTCTGTCATATTGCATTTTCCTCTTTCCGCACTCGCATCAAACCGGGTACAATTCGGCTGCAAGTTAAACGTGCTACCATCGCACCAGTGCCTCCCTTGCATCAAAGCGAAAAAAAGACGCACAAACCCGAAAGCAAGCATAGTATACATCTTCCAATTTATTCCATTGGATTGATGACAAACAAAAATGTATTGTTTATCCAAAATAATCATTATTCGATTATAACTCAAGCTTTATTTATACAATCTTTTTTAAAAAACAAACATAAATTGCCGGTATGATGAAAAAAAAAGCCCGAACTTTCAACCGCAATAAGGACAACTAAGCCTTTGCTTTGTAGTTAGAAGCCCTGACTTTATCCTACCGCGCGTACTTGTTTTGGTTTATTTTACCGTGCCTACACAGTTTAAACCGTTGAAGCGTTTTTCGTTACAAGACTTGCATCGTATTTTATGTTGCATTTGCTACGATATTTCAATTTAATTGATCCAATTTTATGTTTTTAAGTGTTGTGACCGAACTGTAAGTGTAGGCAACACTTGACCGTTTGATGATGGATACATGGCGCTGCTTATCTTATCTTTCATCTTAAAAAGAACATCAGCTGTTCACCTGCATGCAGAAAATAGCGTCATCTGTCTGTGAGTAAAAAACATCAAAAAATTGATTTGAAGTGTTTTTGTCATCAATTGCCGCGTTTTTTTTAACATCCAAACCAGATTTGGATTACGATTTAGAGTGCACAAAATCAGTTTCACACCTAGCTGGCGTTGTGAACATATAAGGAGGTGGATTTTGTTTGTTTTGTTTTGCATGCAAATCGGAATAAGTAAATTTTTGGCACAATATTTTAGTGGCAACCTTCTGATGTTTTACTTTCGACCAAAGTACTGTAGGTAGTCTGGTAGCTCAGTTGATTATGGAAGAACTTTTAACCAGTAAATTATGCATTCAAATACCGCAGCATGCGAATTTTTTTTAATTTCGATATAAATGTGAGTTAAAAACTATATTTGAATTATAAGAATGATATCGTATTTATATGGAAATCCACAGATCTAAGAATAAAACAAATTTTAAATTCGAAGTTGCATTCGTTAATTTTGTTTCCAAATCAATCGATGCAAGGCTCACTTCGAAAAACTATAAAAAACTGCACTGGAGTCATATACGGAACAAATAGCATCTCATATCACAAAAATTGATAAGTGTGTATCAACGAAATAAAACAAAACAAAGCAGATAAAAGGGCTAGGCATATACATAAGATATTTTCTGGAAAATTTCAGCCGTCTAGTGGTAGATATGCTGGCAATATTTTAACTTATCGATTTTAATTATTTGAAATACTAGTTAGTTTTTGCAGCTGACCCTGCACTGTTATTGTTCCTTTCGTCGCAGCCTAATAAACAAAAAATGTCCTTTAAAAAAAATATAAATATTAAATTGAAATATTATTGGCTTGCAAGCTTTGAAACAAACAACAAACAAATAAAACAATTTAATCAACATTAGAATAATCATTTCACCTTTCAATTGCAAGTAATATTTTTTGCCATATTCATAAACAACCTCCGCTTGCATGCTTTTTTAACGTTAGCAAGAAGTACATTTTAGTAGGTACCCACTGAACCATAAGCGAAGGTTTTGAGTAAGGTGAGAGTTTTGCGAACGTTTTTGGTTAGAATTTTTTTTTTAATTTTTTCTTTTTTATTTTGTCGCTTGAAAGTGCTTGTTATAAAAGATTGAATTCGTGAAAGCTTTTCCCATAAAGAAAAATTGTGCATATTTTGCGAAATTCATTAAAAACTTATTTTGAGTCGAAAATGAATCATTTTTGTATCATTTCAGTAGGTAAGACTTCCTTGTAAATGAACCATTTTTTGTTCATAAATGAGTTCGGAAATGAATCATTTATGTTTCTTTTTTGCATTCTGAAATGAGTTCAAAAAAGAATAATTTTTTTTTATCATATCAGTAGGAAACAATTTCTCATAAACGAACCATTTTTTGTTCATAAATGAGTTCACAAATGAATCATAAATGTTACTCTTTATATTCTAAAATCAGGTAAATAAAGGAACTTAAAATGAAAATGTTAACCTTCGTACAAACGTCATATGAACTTTTTTACCAGTGCGAGATGGATGTACTGCTACACGTATGAAAATTTTCAATATTTCTATCAAAAATTAAAATCAAGCCCAAATAGAATGAAAACCACGAAAACATTCCATGCAAAAATGTTATCAAATAAATTCCCCAATTAATAACTTAACTATATTGATATTTCATATATAATTTGGAAGTTTGTCAAATTGGAAAACAATCACGCCTTTTCCCCTTTGAAACATCAATATCATGAAAAACACAATGCGTGAATTCCAGCCCAGGTATATTAATCCTATTAACCCAATGATTAATATGATCTCTAATTTTAGTAATAATCATTTCTTCTTTAACAAAATATCGATATGTAATTATAAATAGTATTATGCAATAATAAAATTTATAATTCAAAAAGGTTCTTTTTTTAACTCATTATTGAACAAAAAAAGGTTTGTTTTTGAGAGGCAATTCAGTCCAAAGACTGATACAAAAAGGGTTCAGTTTCGTTTCGGTTCCGAGTGCCGAAAAAGAACTTTTGTACGTATATGGTTCATTTTTGAACTCATTTCCGAAGAAAAAACAGTTTGTTTCTGAAAGGCATTTTCGTCCCGCGATTGATTCAAAAATGGTTAATTTCCGAGTGCCGAAAAATAACTTTTATGGTTCTTTTTTTAACTCGTTTGCGAAAAAAATATGGTTCGTTTTTGAGAGGCATTTTAGTCCGACGAATGATATAAAAAGGGTTCATTTATGAGTGCCGAAAATGAACGTTTCTTCCCGAAAAGGTTCATAAATGAATTCAAAAATGGTAGTTTTGGTTCACTGGGTAATGTTTAAATTGCTGCAAAAGAATTAGCAATAGCACCAAAAATTGAGCGTGAGTACGCAGTAATACTACTGATCATGCTTTCTTTCACAGTGTCAGAATTGTCAAAACCAATGCAATAATTTTCCGAAGCGAGAGTTGACGAAATAGAGAGTTGACTATTAATAGCTATACATGCTAAGACTCCATTCAAGCATTAAAGAAACAAATGAAGAGCTGATTGTTGATTTAACATGAGTATGAGCACTCAATCAGGTATGCTTTCGTGGCCAAGTGGTTAGAACAGCAAACTACGGAACTGATGTGAGTTCAATCCTCATTGGAAGCAAAAAAATTAAAACTCTTAAACAACAATTTTTTCGTTTTTATACAACTAGCGCGGCGAATTGCTGTGTTGTTGTTTTCATAAGAACCATTTCGTTACATTGGTTTTACCCCACATCTAGCTCGCCGTATTGTTGTATTCGCGGCTATAAAAGTTTCACTTCAAAAAATTACGCTGCCTGTTCGTTGTCAAAAAACTCAATGTATTTCTTATGGGAATTTTGTTTTCACTTTTACAGCACACTGAGCTTTACCCTAAATGAGGTATTGATGAAGGTTTACTTAGTTTTTTTTTTTGCAAATTTTCCAGCATGGCTGAGGGAAATGGAGGTAGGAGCAGTTCGACAGCATTAACTGAGTGCGTGTTGATAGGCCTGATAGGTGAATCTCAAATGAAGCGAGGCTGAATGCGGTGGCGGCATGGGGCCCAGGTTACTGACCCGAACTGATGTAACAGGTACCAGGTTCAGATAAAAGGAAATTAAAAAAATTCCGTTGCATTCTACTTGGCTTAATGGTTGATCCGGCACTGGATGCATGGACGCTGTTTGATTTTTTTCAAAGCCGCCATGAGTACGACCGCTGCTCGACCAAAAAATTCTACAAGCGCTCCTTATTTGGCGTTTAAAATTATGCTTAAAATAAGGCTTCGTTCGGGCGCTGTTCGGCTTTAACTTAAAAAAATTTTGTTTTTACTCGGAAACTTTTAAATATCTCTTAAATAAACAACAATATTAGAAACATTAAAATTTGCATAATATTTCATTTAACATGTTATTTATTTCTTTTTGAGGAGTGATGTTTCATTATTTAACTGACCGTTTACCCAGATGGCTACAGCACATATTAGTCGGAAGTCTGCTATCAATATTGGTGTATAGCTTCAGAGCGTTTGCACCGCTTGCTTATGGTATGAATGGACCTATGGCAAATGAGCCTAATTCTACAATGCATGGCTTAAACTGGATGTCTACGTGGGAGTTTTAACCTGGTTCTCAAGTCGATCGATAACAATCCCTGAGGCACTTGCAGAATGTGTCTGAAAGTAATGTATTTATTAAATTTATAACAAAAAAGTGAATATAACTTTAAAGTATCTGGATGCTTTTGATACTATAACAACATCAATATATCTCTAAAATATTTATCGACGTTGTGAAATTATTTTTTATCAAATAGCTTATTTAAAACTATTGGCATCTATGTAACATTAATAATTATAAAGCAAAAAATATGAATTAAAAATTAATAATATGGAAAACATTTATTTATATATATATATATTAAAACATATACGTATATATATTTATATATTAGTGTGTATCGATAATAATATAAAAAAGAACAATAATGCAGAAAATATAATTTTTTCACTTTAGAATAAATTCCTATATTCCTAGAAATTTACAGAAATCTAGGTATCCCCAGAAATCTAGAAATTAAAAAAAAAAAACTTTGAAAACGAACTACTTTTGCACAAAAGCTACCTGAAAACTACAAACGAGAAATTGGAAAACCAACAAACACTTCCGCTTTTGATGTCATTCTTATGCAGGGTTCGAATTCTATCAATATAATTTTGCAAAAGCAAACAATAATTGATGTGGTTCTGGAAAAAAGAGGCTTGCTGAGGTAGCTCCAATGCAAAAGTAGTCGAAGAAATTGAAATCCTAAAAAACATTTGTAAGCCAGTTTACACTTTCAGATACTTTTGATATCTTTGAGACTTTGCTATACCAGATCTTTTGGCAAGAGCATGCAAAAGTTAATGTGTTTGCGAACAAAAAAGCTTTTTCTGAGGTAGCTCTAGCGCAAAATAAGTCGGAAATATAAATTTTTTTATAGCTTTGCTGACACTTTTGTACGTCATTTGATCTCTCTGATCATGAAATTTGCATGCAGAAGTTGTTTTAAACGGTGAATCGAGTTCTATGCTGTTTTTTGTAAAAAAAAGTTTGCCACTAGATCGCCTGTGCAAAAACACGCGATTTTATAGATATCAGTTATTTGTCGGATTACAAATTTATTTAAAAGTTACAAAGATGTATTTTCTGCATCGTCTTTTGTTCCTATTTTATTATTGAAGCGTTAGCTTGTTTAGCGAAGGTATTAACGGGAGTGAATTTAAAACTGTACAAAAGCGTCAGTTCGCTTGAATAACAACAAATGCATGCAAACGCGATAAAAAACAACCCTCACTCGACGATGCTGATGTTGATAGATAGCATCACTACTGTGTGCGGTCGCTAAGAATTTATTTTGCATGTGTATTTTGTTGGTGGACTAGAACTTTAGCGAAGATATTTATTTATAGTTGTCGGCTCTCAGCATCTAACCTAAGGTTGCGACAATAGAGATCCCTTAATGCTGAGCCGAGCCAAAAAACACAATGGAGCAAAAAAGATGCGTGACTTGGTTTCTTTGTTGCTCCAATGTGTTTTTCGGCTCGGCCAACAATAAGCGTTTACTATGTTCGCAACCTAATTATTCCATAGCCTTGTTTACGTCAGCCATTTTTGTGACGTCAGCTATGCTAGCCAAAGTTATGGTGTAATCAAAAGCGGGTGCAGGACTGCCAACAGAAGCGTTTGCTTCATAGCATTAGATGTACAATAAAATCAAATATAGTACTGATTCAGGGAATAAACATGCACACGCTTTTAAGTTCAAAACTGCTTGGATGTTCTTAAGGGCATCAAAAGCCGAGCCCTGGTCATCTCTAATTAAACTCCATACTTAGCTTTACATTAAGATTCATAAATTTTGCCTAAATCAAAAATTTGTTGCTTCCAAAAAATAACACTTTGAAAATGTTCGTCACCTCATACTCGACTTTTTATTAGTAAAAAAAAAACTTTGTTTTTTCAATCGCAACTGTCGCAATTTTTATTAATTAATATTAACATTTTTCGTTGAGGCAATGTCAGTCAAATGAAAACAACTTGTTTTTCCAAGCGGTCGTTGTTGTGGTGATCGCATCATATTTTTGTTTTCGCATTCAGCTGCACCTGCAAGTATTTTTTGTCATTGCCTTCAAAGGTTCTTCAAAGGAAAATTAATAAAAAGTCGAACATTCTCAAAGCGTTATTTTTGGGATAAAATGGGTCGGAGATGTGCCAAAAATAAATTTTATCGATATCATTTGTTTCCATGGTTTTAATAGTTTTTTGTGAGCTTTAATTATTTGGGATTTTTAGAATTTCATAATATAGTAGGAACTGATAGTGAGTGAATAATCGCAAAAAAAAAAGATTCGAGAAAAAAAAAATCAGAAACACACATAAAAAATTTTAAGAATCGGACAGGAAACACCGAAGAATAACTAAAAAACGAAAAAGCCATAGGGACCATTTAAAAAAAATTTTTTTTTTTTGTGAAATGTCTTTTAAATATCTAACGATTGAGGCGGGGTCAAATATAGGTTAGTTTTTGTGATACGGTCTTGTGTGCATGTTTATGCCTTCAATCAATACTATATTTGATTTGACGTCTAATGCTAAGTAGCTAACGTTTCCTTCGGTAGTCCTGACGACGGCACCCTGGATATTTCCGGGCCTTGAATTGGGTGAACAATAACATATAGATTTGGTTAACTTCTCAAATGGTGTCCTTCACATAAGCACATTAATATTTTAGATTGCGCCACAGAATAAAAAATTTCTGTCTTCATACATATGTATTTCCTTAAATCATGTTAATAAAAGCAAAAAAAAAAAATATGAAAGTCTTTTTTGCAATTCAATAAATTACAGATGTGTCTATGATGCTACAAGTTGGTGGATGTGTGTTTATTTACGTGTGTCAGTTTATGTGTGGAATACAAATTCAATGAAAATAAATTCGAAATCCACAACAAACCCAGCCGTTATCAACAATTGAACAAATCAACATTCCATCTCAGTCAATCTGCCGCCACAGATGGATGAAAGCCGTTGGCAGATGCACCGGAAAGTAGGAAGGAAGTTGCAAAATGAAATAAGGCACTCTTTTCTTTTTGTCGTCAATTTGTTTTCCATTAAAAATTATTTTAAAAGGATTCCCATATTAAAAAACGACAACAATAAAAGTAATTGGTTACAGCACACGGTAAGATATTTTTTGTTTGTTAAAAAAAGACTAGAAAACACTTTATAAGCTAAATGTTAGAAATTCAAGTATTCAATTTACATGCCTTTCATAATTTTTTTACACCACATATGAATGATATTCTTATGGCATGGCAAAACTCTTTTCAAAATATTTATTTCTCAAAATATGCTACCTCTTTGGTTGTGTTAGGTTCCAGCCATTGGCATAGATATGGGGGATACGCGGGCTTGGACCTCCCCTCCCCCGCACAGAGCCATGAAAACCATTACCAAATACCTCAAAGCACGAGTCCACATGTATATGTATTACAAAAAATGGTTCTTTCTCAAGAAAGTTCTTAAAATTTGATTTAGTTCAGTGTATTCTAAATTGGTCAACAACAACAGGATATATAGTGACATGCATAGTAGTTACGTTAAATTTTCTACTAGAATCCAAAAGTGTTTCTGAACCATGCACGCGGTAGAAATTATGAAAGGTGGTGGTAAGAAAATGAAGAGTCACAGAATTTCAGTTTAATATCTCAAAAACTAAGACAGCTTAAAACAAAAACAGTAATTTATGTTATTTTTATTTTAAAAGATATTAAAATTGGTTTTAAATCAGCTTGGGCAACTATTTCCTAGCAACAAAAAATTTACCCCTATCATCCAACAAAAAAAAAAAAAACAATATTTAGAGTTAATAAATAATACTGTAGAAAATGTTTATGAGTTATTACCAATAATTACAATTTTTTACTGATTCAAACTGGATTTTTTGACCAAAACTCATCCGATTGCAAACCATTTTTTTTTTAATTGACTTTATCATTTGACTTTATCATCTGCGTCAACTTTGTTGGATGTGGTGAAAACAAAAAATTAAAAATTTGCATATCGCTGAAAACTGAAGAGTTAAGTTGTCGCAAATTATAATGATAGCATTCAATTCACCGGTAAATTTTACAGATGAAATGGTTGACCAAGTTGATTTAAAACTAGTTTCCAATATCCTTTCAATAATCAAACATGAGTCTATAAAAATTCCAACAAAATATGGATAGATTTTAAATAATATCGATAAAAATTGTTGCTGTTATTCTAATGAGTCCACCTGGGTTTTTATACCATGAGTCTGCTGGCGGACTCCAATCAGTTAGGGTGGGGTCGCTTTGTCCGCCTGATGTAAACAGAAAATAAGACGTTGCAATACGAAGGAGCAATGCATGTTCATTATATTAGTTAAGATTTGGTATTTAAAAAACGCAGCGCTACTACATATAAGCCATTATATAAATCAAGAATCGTTTTACGATTATTGTTCAGTAACTGCTTGTGTAGTTGTTATTAATACGTATGCATGAAATATTTGCATATACATATTTCTTTCGTTTTTTAGTTTGTTTTTGTTAATCTTCAGCAAGATTATTATAATAAATAATACACACATAATACAAAAAATTATATGACTACAATGCAGGCTTACATATACTCAGATTTGAGACTGGCATTGTAGTTATGCTATTATAAACTTCATTAAGTTTTAAGATATAATAAATTAAAATTATTTATTGAACTGATTTTATATATACATATTAAAAATATATTTTACTTGTTCAAATTAAAATATTCAATTATATATATAAGTTCTTTACTGCAGGAAAAATAATAAATGCATATTATAGAGATTGCATTATATTTATTTTTAATCAACATAAAATTTAACAAGATCAACTTCTTCAACAAATATATCAACAAAAATTCTAAGTACACACTTACGATACTATCGAAACTGATTTATTTTTAAAGAAGCTTATATTTGGAATTTTATAGCGATAGCTTTAAAATTACGGCTGAAATCGTGTCGACAGGCAGACAGACGGGCACACTGAAATCGACTCAGGTGGTGATGATGATCAAAAATATATGTACTTTTCTATACCTGCCACTCCTCCGTATCGGCATTGCAAACGGAATGACAAAGTAAATATACCCCTTACGCAGTACGCGTTGGGTTATAAAAATGGTGTGATTAGGTTTAATACTTTGGTCATTACGAAATTTTTTGTTAGAAGCATGCTTTTTGGAAATTTCGAGTTATTTTTACGAAAAAAATTCCCAGATACCCAAAAATACAAATTTTGAAAAATGCAAACAAGAAATGAACAACGAATAGCTTTGAGAAAAAAAAAAAAAATAACCAAACATCGGATCAAAAAGTTATAGGCTGTTGAAACTTGACTTTCTCTTCAAAAATCTTTTAAGTGCCCTTTGCCGACATATCGAAAAAAAAATCATAAAAATTCAAAAAACCAAGATTTCTCTTTTGAAATGGCTTCAATAATTCAATAATTTTTAAAATATAATCTGATTTTCTTTCAAAAAATTTTGGAATCAAGGGTTACCAAAAAATATATAGGAAATTTTATTGCCCTGGTAAAGTGTAAAAAAAAAAAATAAAAACGCCTCATAAATCAGAAATTAATATTTGCCTTAAGTCGTATTTATGGGATAATGTGCTGCGATTACGGTCTGGATTTTCTCTTATAATCTCGAACAACCTATATAAATGAAGATTTTACAAATATGTAACAAAGAAAGTAAGGAATTAATTAAATAAACCGGAATAAAAACGCATGCCAAAATTAACTTTTAGGTTTTTATAACTCAGCCCAGCAACCCAATTTAACGAAATATATTTTGGCAAGCCTGGAATTCCAAAATTTTGGGAAAGAAAATCAGATATATATTTTTAAGAATTATTGAAGTCATTTCAAATGAGAAGTCTTTGTTTATTGATTTTTTATGATTTTTTTTTTCTGTGTTCGATAGCCAAAAAAGGCACTTTAAGGTTTTCTAAAGAAAAAGTCAAGTTTCAACAGCTATAACTTTTTGATCGAATTTTTGGTTTTTTTAATTTTTTGAACTAAATATCTCAAAGCTACTCGTTGTCCATTTCTTGTATGCGTTTTTCAAAATATATATATTTGGGTTTTTGAGAATTTTTTTCGTAAAACTATTGAAACTCAAAATTTCCAAAAGAGCAAGCTTCTAACAAAAATTTCGTAACGATCAAATTATTGAACCTAATCGCACCATTTTTTGTATCTGTTTTAGGTATAGTTTAAGAAAATATTTCCATGACATTTCACGAAATTTTTTAATACATCAAAAAAATATCAAATTTTTTTCTAAAATTAAAAAATCATAACTCTGTTAATTTAACTTCGCTTTTCATGCTTGATGACTCATTTTAAAGCAAAATTAAATAAAAACGAAGAGCGCACAAGGTTTTTGAAAATTTGAGCCCGAAAAATGTAATTGGGATTGTTTTTGGAAAAATAGCACTATTTTCCCAAACAAATCAGATTTTTAATATAGAGGTCGCTTGCGGCACGTGTTAATATCAATATTTTTTCCTGAAAATTTCACAGCTTACCTTTGTCATGTTAAGGAACAAAACCCTGGGGTGCTCGGTTGCAACCTTCGAAAAAAAATAAGGACCACTCTAATGATCGTCATAGAAGAAATTCCAACATTATCACAAAAATTGTGCTATTTACATATGCGTAGACAAGTTCATTTTCGGCACAATGTTTTAGTAACATAACCTTCACATGTTTTACTTTCGACCAAAAAAGCATAGCGTAGGTAATCTGGTAGATCAGTTGGTAATGGAAGAACTTGTAACCTTTAGTTTGTGTGTTTAACTACCGCAGCATGCGAATTTTTTTTATTTCGATATAAATGTGAGTTTAAAACTTCAATTGAATTATATGAAAGATATAGTATTTATATGGAAATTCTCAGATGTAAGAATAAAACAAATTTTAGATTCAAAGTTGCATTGTTAATATTGTAGCATGTGCTATTTCCAAATCAACCAATGCAAGGCTTACTTCAAAAAAAGATAAAAACTGCACTAGAGTCATGTACGGAACAAATAGCATCTCATATCACAAAAATTGATAAGTGTGTATCGACGAAATAAAACCAAGCAAAGCAGAAAAAAGGAAACAGGAATGAATATAAGATCATCTAGTGGTAGATATGCTGGCAATATTTCAACTTATCAATTTTAATTAATTGAAATACTTGTTTGGGCATTTCCAAACTAGAGTTACGTACGATTTGTACGAAAACATATTAAAAAAAAAGAATGAAAAAGTAAAATCTTTATAAAGGTTTTTCATATTAGCGTAGTAATTAAGTAGCCCTATATTTTGTAAAAGAATTAAAATAATCGGTCCTAAGGATTTAAAGATATAAGTTAAAGTATGCTCTGGCGTGACGTTACAAAAAAAAGAAATAGTTTTCGACTTGGATTCCAATGTTTGCAAAACTCTGCGAATTGGGCAAGACTTTTAGTATAAATCCTTTTTTAGAAGATTTTGAAATAATTGAAATAATAAATAATAGTTTAAGAACCAGGATTCTCTGGCGTATAGGCCACACACTCTACCTACTGCGCCACGTCCGCCACAATTTTGCACAAAGCTTTGATATATAACATGAAATATTTTTATGATATTTGGCAAAATCGGATGAAAACCACGCCTACCTCCAATACAAAGTGACGTCATCAAAATAGAAAAACTTTCGTAAATGTATAAAACTGAATGACATCGGGTCTTTTTGTACCCAAATTCCGCCCACATCGGTTATCCAACCCATTCATATATTCTTCGGTATAATATGGAATCTATAGACTAGAAAAGTGGCTCTGGCATTTTACTTTTGATCGAGCTGACTTCAACCAAAACACATTATCCTTGGTAATTTAAGCAGTCTTTAGTTTACAAAATTAGACGGTAGTAAAAAGGGGCGTGGTAATTTATTTTTAATCTAGCTCCATCTACACCGCTTTTCCGATTTCAACCAAATTTCGCACATATATTCTTTAGTATAACGAGAAATTTTAAGCCTACAAAAGTAGGTGAGATTCGACAAGGGACGTGCCAATTTAAATCTAATCGAACTCCTTCTACACTGTTTTTGTGACTTAATCCAAATTTCGCAAATATATTCTTGGGAATAATGATTTTTTTTTAATTCTTGGGAATGAACTTTAATTTTAAGCGAACTCCTTCTATAGCCTTTTTCCGACTTCTTCCAAATTTTCCATATTCTTTGAAATAATGAGCAGTCAGTAGGCAAGAAAATTGGGCGGCATTGAACAGGGGCCTGGGACTTTAATTTTAATTGAAATTATTTTATACCTTTGGTATGAATTTGCACATACCAATAAAACTTTGCACATATATTCTTTAACATAATGAGCAGTCAACAAATTGCTCTATGTGGCAGCTAAGGGTATAATAAAATTTAGCGTATAACACAAATATCTTTGCAGATTATACATAATACATAGCTTCGGTACCCTGCCGAAGGTCCATTCCTTACTAGTTTTAATATCATAATAAATTCGAAATATTTTTTATATTATTATATTTATTTCATATTAAAAATATGTTTAATTTGAAAAATTTGAATTTTTCAAATAACATAAATGTGAGTTAAAAATTCATTACTGCAGGAAAAATTATAAATTCATATTTTTTCGCAGTATTTATTTCCATTTATTTAACATAAAATATAATTCAATTTTTTTTTAACAAACATAAAAATGAAGAAAAACAACAAATTTATCATCAAATATATAAGAAAAATTCTAAATCTACAAACACTATACTTCGAAAATGTGTCTTTTTTTTATAAATTTCTATGATCAGTAAGAAACTAAATATTTGTTTCTAAACATAATTTGTTTTTTTTTTTTATATTTTTCGTAATAAGTATTGTACATGTATTTGGAAAACGTTTATATGTTTTCGGTTGCATGCATACGTAAAATTCATTGTCAAAACTTTATATTTTGCAATCAATTAACCATTCAAATAATATCTTATTTAGGTTTTAGCTCCAGTTATTACGAAGTTATTGCACAAAACATGCTTAATCTTCCTTTAAAATATAAATTAACCCATACTGCCTAAGAGTAGCAACTGCGACCAAGTTTTCATCATCATTTTTTTCTAAATTTCACTTGTTACATAAAAAAAAAACTACGAAAATAATTTAGTTCAGCTAGCCTCGTCTTGATGAAATTCTGTGTGTCGTTACCAAAATAGCAAAGCTTTCTTAATTTCTACAAAAATAATGTGTTGACTTGATATGGCACCCATAAGCTTTGATATTTAAAACAAATAGACTTAAACACTTTATTTTGAACAAGTACATTAAAACACAGATCCCAAGAAAAAAAACTTCATATTTATTGATGAAAGAGCGCTGAGAAGTAAAAACCCATGTGAAATTTAATTACTTTACCATTTGTCCCTTGACCGGCGCTTCGTTTTGATTTTATTTTATTAATTTTATTATAATGCGACTATTTGCGACAAATGATAGATTTATTTTCATAAATGGTGTCAGATCGAAACACAAACACACGTCTACCTGTAGCCGCAATGATGTAAACGACAAAATCTCATTAATAGCCGTGTTTATACGGATGGCAGTGTCAATGCGCCGAACCAGTCGCGCATTTGAGTTTTTATTAGCTCTGTCTACCTGATGCTCACCTGATCAGCCACTGACTGGGGCATATGAAGATTTGACGTTTATCGAAAGATGTTTAATTGCTTCATAACTATATTCTATGGAAACATTTTGCATTCTGAGACAAAACGATCAATGATACCGCGGACTACTAATTGTAAGTCTTATGTCTGCTACACTAAATAAAACAATGCATTTCTTTGTCTGGTGGCTACGGGTTAACTAGGACGACTGCCGTATGTGTCGGAGACATTGATAATTACGCTAATTGACTTAACTTAATCTACGCAAAACTTGTGAATGTTGATGTCTGGCTAACATTTTGTATAAAATAGACGAACAGTTAGGAGTTGATCGTTAGTCATATCCAGACCACTTCAGCTAACACATCCTGAGGACTATTTGACAAATACTTGTATTCAGCTAACATGCATTCAAAAGTTTTTGTATTTTTTATTGTTTCGATTCAATTGGCTTGCGGATTGTACATCAAGAATACTGATCAATACAGTCGGAAAGCAATCAATAAGCCTGTTAAAAGTGATGCCATGAGCACAGAAAATTATTGGAATACCTTTAAGCAAAAGTTGGGTCTAACGGACGAAAAAGGTATAGCACAAAAGATATGATAAATACGCTTATGTTATATTAAAAATTTTGCTTGAAGTTTATTATACCGAACCAAACGCCTGCACACCATCGCAGTTTATTAATCAACATTATTTTTATTTGCTTACAGTTAAGTTGCTTAAGAAACAGAAAGATCAACCTGCTACTGTAGAATTACTTAATCGTTTTATTAAGGAAAATCCCAGTTATGCAACAGGTCCTAAAGAGGACGAAAATAAGTCAAACTCCTTTTTGAAACTATACCATGCACTGCTGAAAAAACACAAAATCGCAAAGAGCACATTGAGAACATCCTTCAACTTCGTGCTCGGTAATCATTTGAAGAAAAATTTAAGGCGTCCACGCCGTAAGATCGCTCTCAATATGATCTCCGATATGCCTTCAGAGAAGATCGACGACTTGCTCAAAATGTTCAATACACAACATGGCATCGATGGTGACTCGAATTCGGAAGCTGACGAAAGCGATGACTACGAAGTCAATCTTTCTTCATTGCTGCCTTCACCGATGAATAATGATTACCTATACGAAAACTTATATGAAGACGAAGAGGACTTGAGTGTTCCTGCGCGGACTCGTCATAATTCTGAGTATGGTTCTTTTCAAGACCTAATTCTGCATGCCAACCGCAATCAATGGCAACGAGAGATCGAAGAGACTAAGCTGCGTAACCAAAACAATGAACATTATGTTTGAGTACAAAATGTTACTATATGATTTGGATTGCTTTCTTCCGATACTAGCTGCTGATATTTCTGCTGTTGCCGAGTGACCGAGTAATCAGTTGTAAATATAAAATCCGCCCTGTTGTGGGGCCGTTGATAGCTTCGTTGACAGATTTGAATGAACACAAAAATAAATTGATGCTTACTTAGTAATAAGGGCTGTGGAATAAAAGTTTTTGCTTAGTTTTTCCCTCGAAGATATTGACCAAGAGTTGTTTTCCAAAAATTTTGGAATTTTAGCGAATAATATTTGTTGCATTGTATATTCATACTTTAATTGTTCAATATAACTCTATTTTTCGTTTTGCTGAAATAAAATATCGATAAACCAAACAATGTGTTTTCATAACATTACTCTTTATTATTGCATTATTCTTACATAATTTGAGAAAGAGTTATAACAACTTCTACGCCTAAGTTCTATTGTAGTAAAAATGAAGACAACAGTTTCATACAATCAGACTTTTATTTAAGTCGAATTGAGCTCAAGAAAGGATACAACCGTTGAAACAAGATTGCTATTGGTGGTATAATGTGATTTAACCATAATGGCTATTTTTTTCCATTGTACAGTCTAAAAAATGCTTACTTCAGTTGAGAAAATATGAGACCATAAGTCATACTCCAGGTCAATGAAAAAATTATAATGATAAGAAAATTGTGAGACACGTTTATTTCCTATTCTTAATTAATGCAATTGCAGTTTTTGCAGCTGACCCTGCAGTGTTGTTGCTGCTTTTTTTCGTCCCGGCCTAATATCATAAGTAAAAAAATTTTCTAAAAACCTATACAAATTTAAAATTGAAATAGTATTTGCTTACAAACTTTGAAACAAACAAATAAAATAATTTAATCACCATTAGAATAATACTATACTATATTGATTGATTTCATTATGAAACATTATATATAAACATATAATGAAATTACAGATCTTGGAAAGTCGAAAATAATTTTTCATAAACCTGCATTCTGTAGCTCAAGGAGCTAGTGGCGAATGTAAGGTATATACATAAAACTTATAGATAACACAAGTCGTTCATGGGGCTTAAAAGTAGATATACACATTTTAAGCAAGATACAATTTTTTGATTAATAATTCAATAAGATAATTTAAAAATAAATCAGGTAGGGTGTAAGATAATTATTTATTTTAATAGAAAATATAAGATAGATAAAAAATAAGTAACGTATAAGAAGCATGTTACACAAAGACAATTATATTTGTAGACGGAGAATTAACTCTAGTTCATCATAGTTAAATTTGAAAAGCCACAATTTAATTTCTTTAAGGAATATAGTCTTAATACGTAAGCAACGAATATAATCTGGTAAGCTGTTAAACAATCTAGGAGCTATTGACGAATATGTATTTAATAAAATCTGTGTATTATGAGGTGGAACTACAATTTTGTTTAGATTTTTAATTCTTAAGTTGTAATTTGGGTTATTCCTGTTTATTAAGTGATCGTTGTTATGGAAAAATACCTTTAGGACCTTATAAAAATATAAATGTTTGAGTGGAAGGACTCCGACTTTTGAATAGTGCAAAACTTGGTTCAAGTCGGTTTTTGCTGCAAATGATACGAATGATGTGTTTTTGAATAGTAAGCAGTGGATTGATTTTGTTACGATGTGTACCACCCAAACAGGACAGTCCATATTCAAGTTTTGAGTGGAAAATACCATAAAAGATACAAGTCAGAAGTTGTTTTGAACAGAAATTTTTTAAAAGATACAGTTGTCGTACAACCAACATTGCATATAGTTTTAGTGCACTTGTGTGATCTGACCATGTCATTTTCCAATCTAACAATATACCTAAATACTTAAATGTTGTGACGCATTCAATTTTGAAACATTCCAAACAATACGTTTTTTGATCGTTATAGGCTAGCAAATTATTCGAGATGCTACAAGTGTACTTATCAAACATAAATTTATCGCATTTTGAATGGTGATATATAAAAATATCGCTCTGCAGTTCTCTAACCGCAGTATTGAAAAACATTATTTTGGTTTTGTCACTTAGGACTAGCTTATGCATTGCAAACCAATGCCTCAAAAGGCAAAGGTCATGATTTTTGCTTGCTGTCAGGTCAAGAATAGAATTGCTCGAGTATGTGCAAGCCTTCTCGAGAACATAATCATTTCGTCTTCTATTTGCAAGGAATATTTTTTGTAAGTAATCTTTTCTACCGTTAGCAAAAGTACATTTTAGTAGGTAATGCTTAAATTGCTGCAAAAGAATTAGCAACAGCCCAAAAAATTGTGTGTGAGTACGCAGTAATAGTACTAATCATGCTTTCTTTCACAGTGTCAGAACTGTCAAAACCAATAATTTTCAGTCACTTGGCAAACTAAGTCTCCGCTCAGTGTTGTTTTGCGTTTTTCTGTTTGACAGTTCTGACACTCGGCTCTAAACCATGCATCTACCTTCTTTTATTTTACCATGAGAGTTGACGAAGATCTGACAATACTTTTCGTGCATTCTATTAATAGCTATACATGCTAATAGCATGTTTCCACAGAGAGTTTAGTCTGAGTTTCCAATACATAGTTGAGTTTTGTCGCTGAACTCAGTATAAACTCTAGAGTTTCCAGTACATTTTGGGTGGATTGAACTCAACTGAGCTCAGTTTGCTTTCAGAGTTTACCAAAACTAAATTTGAGAAATGCCTAAAAGTTTGCTAATGTTCTGAAAAAAACTACGTTCAGATGCAAATTTTTAGACCGTACATACAGAGTATTGAACGATTTTTTCTGCGAAATATCAAACTCAACTAAACTCAATTTGATAAAAATTTTGATAAAAAATCTATAAGTAGATACCAGTAATAACTGAAAGAAAGGATATGAAAATGTTTAAGCAAATCCGTTTCCTTTTAAGACTATTTGTGAATATGCCTGTTTTTAAATGACCATAAGATAGATGAGAAGAGTTTATTTCATTTTTTTTTACAAATCAATTTTGAGTACTAACTGTTTTGATTTTTGCCTATAGTTTGTTAAAAATGGCCCAAATTGAGAATTTTTAATTTCTTTTAAAAAGTATTATTCCGATAATTAGCACAAACAGTAAAAATGTCTGTGACAAAATTTTACTAATTCAACAATATTAATGTGAACGGTAAAAATAGGTTAGATTCCTTGCAGTTTATTAAAATCAAAATTAAAATCAGCTATGAAAAATGCAAACATTTTTTAATAAGTTCAGCTAGTGAAGCTGTATTCACAACTCTTATGGACATTCCATATAAACTGGAGAAAAAAAAATTTCAGTCTTTAGATTTGGTTTCTTTTTGGCTATCTTACGCTTTTGTTGATCCCCAGCATGTGTACAACTATTTGAACCTGTGTGAACGCTAGTTCGAGTTATCGTTAAGGGCTAAAATATTAGTGTTCTCGAAAATGATTTCGACAATTTAAATAAATTCGAAAGAAAATATTTGAAGATCTTTAAAAATTTAACAGTTTCATTTTCTCATGATTCAATTCCATTAACAATTACTATATATATTTTTTTTATTAAAATTTTTTGATTAAAGGAATCGACTCCGATAAAGTCACATTTAAATTTCAGACTATTTTTCAAAAACCGTAATTCGAATACTGGTTTATGCACAGCACCAGTATTTTATACACAATTTATTATATAAGATTTCACATGAAAATAAGTTCATGTTAATATTTAAATAATTACTCTGCTAAATAAATTTTTATAAAAAGAAACAGTAACCTCTTTTTGAATATTTAAGAATTTAATCTGTTGTGGATTTATATTTAAATTATTTGCATATTAAAAACACTAAAAACAAAATTTTTTGAACTTTGAAATGGTTTTTTAATTTTTTAATATAACAAAAATAAACATTTTTAAAATGCTAAAGCTTAAAAAACTGTAATTGTTAATTTTTTTTTAAGAAAATTTAGTAACATGATTAAAAAATCATCAAATCACTATAAAATTGGACTGTATAAAATGTTTTTCATATTTAAATTTAAGGTGATTTTCCGAAACCTGTTATTTCGAAGAGGCTTCGCAGAGGGCTAAATTTTTGAGCCAAGTTGGAAATTTTAGATGTCAAAAGTTGTAGTCATTCGCTTTAAGTGGAATACCCCATAATGTGTTAAATTTCGTGGTTCATATTTTTTTTACACTTTAAAAAATGAAAAAAAACCCACTCAAATGAATGCTTTTTCAAAAGTTTTGGGTCTAATAAGCTTACCCAGCAAACCAAAGTTGACGACTTTGTCGAAATTCCGACGAATTCATAACTATTTCGAGCTGTCTTAAAGAAATCGTTACAATTTTGTTACGCAAATATCATATATAACAGTTTCACTTTTTATACGAATTCATAAAGAGTTTCGTCATGCGACTGTTTGTAAAACATATTGAAATGCAAACAGAGTAAACTTTCCTGTCTTTCGAACTGGCTGAACGAAATCGTAACTTTTTCGTAACATTTTCGTTAAGATTCGTTACGAAGTCGTGTCAACCGCTTCATACGATATTCTTTATGATTTCGTAACAAAATCGGATTCCGGAATTGGAAAGATTGTGAAATGTTTGTTACGTTTAGAATATTTCGAAATCTTTCCGATTTCGAATCGGATTCCGATTTTCGTAAAGAAAATCGTATGAAGGGTTTGACACGACTTCGTAACGAAGTATCGTAATGGTTTCGTAACGAGTCCTAACGAAAATGTTACGAAAAAGTTACGATTTCGTTCAGACAGTTCGAAAGAAAGCAAATTTTACTCTGTTAGCATTTTAATATGTCGTACAAGCTGTCGCATAACAAAATTTTATATAAATTCGTATAAAAAGTGATACTGTTCCGATATTTGCGTAACGAAATTGTAATGATTTCTTTAAGACAGCTCAAAATAGTGACGAATTAGTCGGAGTTTCGACATAGTCGTCAACTATGGTTTGCTGGGTAGATATGGCATAAAAAATGACAAGCTAATTTTCTTCAATTTACAAAATTATATTCGTTCTAGGTATAACTTTCATATATATATTATACTGGATATCAGGGACTTTTTGAGCATTGAAACTGATTTTTAATATACCAACTCCTTGGAGATGAATTCCAATATAATGATTGTGAGTCTAATAAGCAATATTAATCTATAACTTGGCCAAAAAAATTGTTCAATAATTATGTGAAGTTTTCAAGAAAATTAACATCATTATCACAGTTTATCTAAAAAAAATTACATTTTGAATTAAATAGTCTCATTTGTGTTAATTCTTTCTACTTTCTGGACCCTAAGGGGGGAGGGGTGCTTAAACACCTAAAATCCCCCCTTGTCTACTGGCCTGGTATGAGCTACTCATAAAGTAGCGCAACCAAAGGGGCCATTATGGGGCTTAAACCCCCTTCATTACCCCAAAATTATCGTAGCAGAAAGAGAAATAAGACACAATCAAAGTGACTCATCACAAGTTTGTATCAAAAGAAAACCAAAATATAAATTTCAATTCTAGTATCGTTAAACCGTAATCTTTTAAACTATCCATGTTATATTCGATCAGAATACATGTGTTTAAATATTTTAGTTGTAATTCTGACCTTTTGGGGTATTGTTGACAATTCTTCGATTTTAGCATGGTGTCAGAAACAAGGTGGTAGCGTATTTTCTCATTCTATTGGCAATTAAGTAATTCGGATTTCACTCATAGATGGCTTTAGTTGAATTTTTAGGTTTGCTGACGTAATCGAAATATCAAACACATTTTGTTATTTGATAGTTGGTACTTCAACTGCCAATCAGTAAAACAAATTTTTTTGATCGGTTGTGAAGTTTTTGTTTGGCGTTTGTTGAAAAATGAAAATTCAAAACAAACATTTTCGTCATATTTTTCTTTTTTATTTCCGGAAAGGAAAAAACGCATCGCAAGCTCACAAAAAGTTATGTGCTGTTTATGGTGACGAAGTTTTAAGAGAACGGCAGTGTCAAAATTGGTTTGCCAAATTTCGTTCTGGTAATTTTTCACTCCAAGATGAAAAAATTGTCTTTTATTTTCTAAAAAAAATCCGCAATTACTTAGTTGCCAACCTGATATATGATAGCATATCCCTCTCACCAAAAATATCCCTAGATCGTGTAATGGCCACCTCAGGAGCCGAAATTAGTTTTAAAAGGTTGCATAGTGGCACGCACATTCCATGCAGTTGCCCACCGCTGGCCATCAGCTAAGTAGTACAGCCACAAGACCACAACGTACATGCATACGTTTATTTTTGTATATACATATATTTTTTTTTCTTTAGTTTTGCATTGCTTGTTTTGGTAAACTTAAAAATTAGCTACACTAGTTAGAGTGGTAACATTTAACATAATAGCTGAAAATATAACTATATGTAAATTAATAACACTTTTTGTTATTTTAATATATTTATTTTTATTTAAAAGAATCCACTATGTGGAAGCTGTCTTACCACTAAGAACAAAGATTAAGAACTGACTTAAAACTAACTTCAATATAATTAATCTCCTTATAATTCTAAAAGGAATTGCATTTGCTTGTTGTTGTAGTTGTTACAGTTGCTGCTATTGCAATTCTTGTCGCTGGTGCTATTGTTGTTGTTGTTGTTACAGTTGCTGCTATTGCAATTCTTGTTGCTGGTGCTATTGTTGTTGTTGCCGTTGTGATCATGGGCGTCTTATTACTATTGAAAGAACAGATCGTTGCTGCTGTTGTCAAATTGTAATTTTGATATTGTCACGTACATTTTGCTAAGCTGATCGTCAGCGTGGGAGCGGACCAATCGTTAGCATTTTATAAAAGCGGCTGCACGTGTTAGATGTGTTAACGCCCCCCTTTCTTAAATGTAATCGTCCCTGATTACACGGAGTCATTTGTTTCACTCGGTTCAATAATTCGACCTAATATTTCCCGCATGACCACGTCATTGCGTTGCTGCGGTTGCCTTCTTGTTATTACTCTGATCGTTTTCTTATTGCAAAGGTTGACAATAATTATTATTGATAAAATTGCTATTGCTGCCCATAAAGCTATTTTCATGCCGCTATGGTCCGATTCTATTTGCTGGTTGATGGTTGCTATTCTCTTAATGTTTTTTATGTCAATTTCGTCAATATTTTCCAGAGAAAGTTCCTCAAGTTGTTTTATCACATTTAGTTTCTGCAATCCGGGATGTTCAATATTATTGTAAGCTTGATGTTCCTTATTTTCAAAAAGTGTACCATTAACAACAACTTTATGCTCAAATACTATAAGATACGTCCCATTTACGACCTCTTCTTCGCCATCTCCATCTCTTACTACGAATTCACCGTTGTTCAGTAATATTACACCTTCTCTAATTTTATCTATTTTTCGGTAGCTCTTAGCATAACTTGTGTTGCAATATGCGGTATTTCGGTTGAGTAGATCTAATAAGCACTCTTCCTTTGCTATTATCTGACAAAAATCAACAACTGTTTTACCATTACAATTTCTTAATAATTTGAATTGATTCCCTTTCTTTCCAACTATGTCAAATTTTAAATTAATTACATTTTTATTATGAATTACTGGTTTTACAATAAACTTTCGGTAAAAGTCTTCTACTACAGGATATTGTATTACAAAGAATATTGTTTCATTATTTTGCACTACCTTAACCTTAGAATTACTTAATATTGTGGCTACACTAATATTATTTTTAATACTTAAATCTGTGTCTAATAGTTCGTTATTACTTAATAATAAAGGGTTTACAATATTCATTCTCGCTAACATTACTGAATATATTATATTATGTAATTCCAATATAATAATATTGTTTCTATGTGAAATCAACTCGAAAATGTTGTCCTCCTTTGTTACTGAGCTCTCATGTTTCAATTCATTAATTCCCTTCGTTAGTTGGTTAATTTTGTTTACAATTTCTGCGTTTACAATTAACTGGTCGTTATTTGATTCAATCAAAGCTTCCGTTTTCATCTTGACTTCATTAAAATCATAAAAATCTGGTGTACCGGCGACGAATTTCAGAGCTGATCCTAACAAATTTATGCTTCGTGCATACCTGAGGTGTAGAGTTAGCATGTTAACCAACCTAAGTATTTGTTCTGAGTCTATTTCTATTGTTTTTTGTAGCTCGGCATATGATAAGCCTTCAGCAACTTTTAGATTTTCGTAGGCCATTTTGGAAAACTCCATTAAATCTGTTTTATGTATCAAATATTTTGTGACGTTATAAACTGCTATTTCTCCATCTTCTATTGGTATATAGAAGGAACCCGAATAGTCTATAATTTTTGCTGCAGTGATAGCGAGACATATCCTGAAATTATCGAATATTGTCTATATGAATATTTTTTCCATCTATTTTAAGAGTAGTACCTAAATCTTCCTGAACTACTTTCTCCCTATAAATATCTGATAGCTTATTTCCCAACCTTTTATTTATTTTAACATACACAATATCTCCTATATTATACGTTTTATATTTCGTATTTTTGTTATGAAATGCTAAGTCCTTAGTCTGCTTCGTTTTCAGTTTCTGTTCAATATCCCTGTTCGATGTTCCTATTCCATAAATTACGTCTATTGGCTTACAATCCGTTACTGAAAGTATTGAATTATTATATTTTAGTGTTGCTGACAAAATAGTTTCTACGACATCACTTGAATTTCTTTCATTCTTAATACACCTGCCTATTTCTGTTAATGTATTATGAAACCGCTCTATTTGACCATTTGATTTACTGTGGTATGGTGGGACTTGATGCTGTTCTATATTATGGTTATTTCTGATATAACTTTTAATAGATTCTGATTTTAACGCGGGTTCATTATCACATACGATAATTTTTGTATTTGGAAATATATTTAGTATTTCCATTATGCCTACTTTTATATCAGGAATTGATCTTGTTTCTAATTTTTTTACTATCGCGAATTTCGAAAATTTGTCAATACATGTTAATAATGAAATTTTCGCCGTTGAATAAATGTCAATATGTAAAATTTCTCCTGCGTAAGTTGGAATTGGAGTATTCTCGATTATGTGGTTGTCTGGTTTCCTATTGTATTTAGAAACTAAGCATGTTTTGCACATTTTATTAACTCATTTAATCTTTTTCTCATGTTTGGGAAAAAATAATCTTTGGTTATTTGCTTGTAATTCTCTTTGGCATTCCTATGTGCCCTATTGTGTTCTGTGATTAAAATTTCCTCCTGATCATCTTTATTGATTACATCTATTACGATTTTTTGAGTATATACGAATTTAACACCTACAAAGTTTCTTAATAATGCCTGTTGTACTTGTCCGAAATATTCCTCTTCGCAGTGAATTGCATTAATTACATTGGGATTAATCGTTTCTTTTAGTAATTGAATAAGGTTCTGCTCGTCTGTGAAATTTATCTCGTGTCGAATATGTTTCTGAAACATAATTTTTGTTTTCTTTGAGTTACTGTCCTGTCTGTGGATTATAATTTGGTTTCTGAAACTATTTAAACATGTTTGTACCATTTTAATTGTATCTGTTAGAGACATCTCTGAATGAGAGCCAGACTCGGAAAGGTGATTTACGTATTGTCTCGATAGGGCGTCTGCCACATTTTGACTACCTGGCTTATAAAAAAAATTTGGGGCAAATTCGTCTATAAACGCCCTCCATCGCTTGATCTTGGCATTAGGATTTTTGTCTGACATAGAAAAAGTAAGAGGTTGATGGTCAGTGTAGATATTCAGTCCCTTGCAACCACATAGAAAATTTCTCAAGTTTTTTATTGCCCACACAATGGCTAATAATCCTCTCTCGTTAACTGCATAATTCATTTCTGTTTTTGAAAGGGTCCTCGATACGAATGTGACAGGCCTATTATTCTGTGAGAGAACTGCACCAATAGCTGTTGAGGATGCATCCGTTGTTAGGTCAAATGGTTTCGTAAAGACCGGGTATAGCAGTACATCTTCTGATACCAGAATCTGTTTCAATTTTTCAAAAGCTTTACGCCCTTCTTCGTCTAACTGTATTGCTATTTTTCTCGATTGATTTGCACTCACATTGCCGTTTTCCCCACTCAAATAGGTAGTCAGTGGCTTTGCTATGTCAGCATTAGACTGGCCCTAGTGACAATAGATTTTCTATTTTGCCAAGTCTTACCCTCTCAAAAGTTGTTAATGCCTTTAAAAACAACTCAAAATTTGTTTGGGAAAAATCCAATAAGTGGAAAGGAGTTCCCCAGCCACTTTTATGATCGTATAGGAGGACAGTATGGGGAATTGTTAAATTTTTTTCGAAATTAAAATTTTCGAAAGATTTATCTTTAAATTCAATAGCTTATACATAGAAAAACTTATTTTATGGAATATAATTATTCTTATAATGCATTAAATTAACTCTCATAACTATCGCAATTATGATTGTCGTCATCGAATTCATGCATATACTCATTTAGAAGATCGGATTTCCGGTAAGTTGGATGATTCATTTTATAAAATAGAACTGTTTGAATGATAAATTGTTTTTGTTGTTCATCTGTCGTCAAAATGGAATTGAACTCCGTAATCAATTTTACACCTCGTTCAGCTGTGTCATTTACGACGTGTAGCCCGCGGCATATGGCTACACCTGACGTATATGCTTCTTTCGCTGACCAATCCAATGGATTTTCTTGAAGGAAATTAGTTGAAATGTTGAAGCGATGAAAGAACTTTAAAGTTTTCTGCGTAACAAAGTCACTTAATTGTTTTGAAGAAAAGTTTCGGATGTTGTCGTCTTTGTCAATTGTGATCTTCAGTCGCATTGCTTAGACGGCCGACTGAGATTTTTTATCATTTCTTGTTTTACTTCAACCGATACTTTATCATCAAAAAAGGCAAAAGCAACAGTTTCTTCGGACAGGTACCACAAATGATCCGCCATTCGCTCCAAAATTCCATTTGATACCTCTTTATCAATTTTTGCATATTTTATGACATTTTTTATTAATTGTAAGTCTCTTCTTGGAGCTGAAATACTTCGTGTGCAGTGAAACCAAGCTTTGACGTACAGAGTCACTATAAAAATGCTTAAATCACGAATTTTATTTACGGTTTCTAAGTGCAATACGTGTTGCTTACGAAAAATAAATATTTCCAAAATATAAATGCCTTTGGACATCCAACGTGCATTACTTGTTGCTCCTGGTAGAGGAAATTTGAAAATTTAAAAATTGTTTGTAATCGGCACGTGGTTGAGAATTTTCGAGCTCTTTCTTGCAGAAACAAATCACATCTCGAGCAACTTCCGCAGATATTTTTTGGCGAACGAATTTGTTACTCACGCCGGATTCGAAGTCTGCAACGTCGATTTTGTTTTCGATTCGCGCTTTCCGGTAAACTTCAAATAGTTGAACACCTGGTGCTGTCGTTTTGCCGAATTTAATTTCAAATGCTTTACGTAAATATACCTCATGAATATGGTGTCTACATGCTAGTGGTAGCAAATTACGACCAATGCGATCTTGAAGGAATTTGCAGGCTCCGTTGAGTCGACCAGTATTGGAAGCAGTAGTATCAAATGACATTGCCACAACTTTATCAAGAGCTCCCCATTCAACAAGAGTTTGAAATACCGCATTGGCCGTTGTTTCGCCTCTGCTATTTGGTGTCGAAGGAATTCCTAGTAGTTTTTCAATACCAGGCGATGTAATAATTACGGGAAGTCGTTCCTCTTTTTCCGCTCTGTTTTGACCAATCATTTTCGGGAGAAGCTTTCCATCCCAATGAACAGTCAGAGCGTGTTGTTTTTCTAACTGGAATGTGAAAAATAATAGCACTCCTAATTTTACTCACTACTACAATATATTTATTTACAATTTTTGCAAAGTCCGCTTTCATTTTGTTCGACATCATTTCTCGATTTTTCTTTCGCCTGTCTTCAATTGATTTACGGTTGACGATCAATTTGTCAATTTGATGTCCCAAGCCCGCAGCAATAGCACTTAAAAGATGAACGGCTAATCGACTAGTAACTTTACATTTATCAAGAGCTGCGATAATTCTTTCGTCGATAAAATCAACTGTTCCTCTCTTTGTTTTCAAACCGATTGTGTTTTCGTCGTCCCTTTCACTTTGAGAATCATGTGATGCATTATAATCGTCGTTATCTGTACTCACTTCATCAAAATACTGGTTTATATCGATGACGGAGTGTGACTCTGATAATAACGTTTCGAATTTATTAAAAAAATAAATGCAAATCTAACTACAATTTTAATTATATTTACCCGCTTGCTGTTTGACTTTCTCATCGCGTTTTTGTTTTTGAGCGTTCAACTTTTCTTGACGTTCCTTTCGTTTTCTCTCTCTTTCAGCCAAAATTCTGTCCACACCAAGCATACATCCAGGACGGCCCTTTTCTCGTTGTTTCAGAAGAAATTCTCTGTCTTCTTCAGTTTTTATCAATGTTAATGCATCATTATGCGCAATGTCAAAAAGATTGTCTAAAGTCGCGACGAAATCATCTTCCAACTTCTGTTGAGCTTGTACTTTTTTTCCTGTTATGTCTTTTTTAGTTTTGTGTTTTATGACATTTCCATATTTTTCGTGAAGACAAATGAGTTTTTCCACGCAATTATAATCTTGGCGGGTCGGAATCCGAGCTTTGTTCCAAAAAATTACTGTTTCTCGGATGACTAACGATGCACTTTCTCGTATTGTTAATTTTAAGACACGTGTGTTGTAATACAATACGAGCAGTACTTGACGCATCGATGGTAACTTGGCACCTCTTATTGAAAAATCAACTATGCCGACCAAATACACGTCCAAATTAAAAGTTGCACGCGTGCTGCATTTTGACTTAATTGTCGACGACATTTAACGTTTTTTTTGTTTAAAAGTTCACTACAAACGACAGATTTTCAAAAATTCAAATGTAATTCAATTTTTACAAATTAACATGTGCCTCATGGCATATGACATCAATGAATTTGTTCAACTCACATAGATGTCATTAATTAACGATTGATTACCTTAGTTGTTTGACTTCTGGTTTAAGATTGAAACATTGAATTAAGAAAAAACTCTTCAAATCAGTTTTGCGATGTTTTGCACTCACGAACTTAGAAAAAGAAATGTTTTATTTTGTATATTTTACGAAGTGACAACGTGCACTGATAAACTAGACTGAGATTTTCTTTGCAGGTTTTTGCAGCTTTGCAACATTTTTCTCACATTCACAAACGCCTACTAATGCAATTTCGTAACTGCTAATTGCCGTTGCAAATTCAAATTTGAAAAGCCATAAATGGCTTTGTGTGCAGTAGAGGGTAAACTTACAGCGGTTCGGCTCCCATCTTTGTTTACACAATGGTCAAATGTCTAGTGAGAGGTGACGTGTGTGGTTAATGCGGCCCTGCTGCGAACTACTATGAACTGCTACGAACTACTAAATGGTTTGAAAAGCTCAATTTTGAAAAAAAATAAAATTTTCATACTGGCCCCTTATACGATCACAAAAGTGGCTGGGGAGATCCTTTCTACATATTGGATTCCTCTCAAAAAAATTTTGAGTTGATTTTAATTGCTTTGACAACTTTTGAGATGGTAAGACTTACTAAAATTGAAAAAAAAAATATTAAGTGCCAGGCTAGTCAGCATATCCCCTAATGAATCTCCTATAATATCCTGATAGACCTAAAAACGCACGAAGGCTACGAACAGTTTTAGGTTCCTGGTATTCAACTATAGCCTTTACCTTTTCAGGTGCGGTTTTTAACCCATCTCTAGAAACTACAAATCCTAAAAACTCTACATCTTCCTTAAAAAATTTCAACTTCTCTAAATTTACTTTCATATTTGCATTATTAAGTAATACTAAAATGTCTTCAATGTGCTTCAAATGGTCATTTTCACTCTGCGAAAAAACTATTATATCATCCACGTATACGTGGCATGTTTTCCCAATTTCCGTCCTCAATATGTCGTCTATAGTTCTCTGAAAAATGCTTGGTGCATTTTTCAGGCCAAATGGCATCCGGCAAAATTCATACTTACCGTTATTAATACCAAAAGCTGTTTTTTTTCTATCCCTTTCATGTAACAAAATCTGGTGGAATCCCGATTTAAGGTCCAAGGTGGTAAAATATTTTGCTTTGCCCAGGTTGGAGAGGATAACTGAAGTATCCGGTATTGGGTACTTGTCATTACTAGTGATATTATTTAACTTTCTAAAATCAATGACCAGGCTCTTCTTTTTTTGTCCATTGTCGTCGATACCTTTCTTATCTACGACCCATACTGGGTTGTTATATGCTGATTTAGATGGCCGTATAATTCCATCGTCTAACAAATTTTTGATTTCTTTGTTAACAAATTCGTTAACAGCCATAGGGTACGGATAGCTTTTACTATAAATCGGATCATTTGATATAGTATTTATGGTTGCAATCACATTTGTGTTGTACGATAGCTTAACATTTGGATTAGCAAAAACCTCCTTGAGTTCATTTATAATTTCGTAGAACCGTACCTTTACGCATGAAGGCAGACAATGTGCCAATTCTAATTGATTAATTTCGGCACAACTCTTGAATTTAAGTGGTTCTATTCCACCATTAAAACTGAATATTTCTTTTTTTGCATCAATAGTTCCCCCTATATGTTTAATGAAGTCGTATCCTACTAATCCATCAAACGATTGGAGTTCAGGCAATAAATAAAAATATGAATACTCATTGCACACATTTACCAGACATTTTTGATCTATGATCAATTTACTATTAACTGTCTTTAAAATAAATGGGTGTTCGAGCTTCTTAACCCCCTTTAAAATTACTCCCCCTTTAATATAATTCTTAGCCGTACCAGTATCCAAGAGGAATTTAAGCAGTTTGCCATTTGGATATCTCTCTATGTATGGCAACTGCGATCCATTTCTAAAAAATTGCACTCATCTGTCTCGGTATAATTTATTCGTTGTTGTTTATACGGTACATGTTGTGCACTGTTAGTATGTCTTTTCTCTACATTGCTGAAAGGAGGAAATCTCCGTTCGGGATAATGTCGGTTGCTATTGGTTTTATGTTGTGGTGTACCATCGCTTCGATTAATAATGTTATTTTGAGTTCTTGTGACAAAGCGTGAGGTACTCGGATCGATTTCCATCGGAATTGGGTCTCGATCCCTGTTTGTTTCCTGTCGCATATTAGTGGATGCATTTCTATAGTCTGAATTAACATTGTGTCTAACTGGTCGAGACTCATTTCTATGGAAAGTATTAGCAAAGGCGAATCGGGAATTATTAGCAACTAGTTCCTGTGCAAGCGCCAATGCGCTGGGAAGGTTATTCGGTTTCGACGAAAATAGAATGTCGCATAAGGGTTTGTTCAATCCCGATATAAATACTCTAAGCGCGTCACTTCTATATTTGTCGTTCAAGGAGTTGATTAAATTCACATTTCCCTCATTCGTCATGGTCACTTTGTTTATTATAAGTGTTAATTTTCTTTCAACTTCTTCGTAAAATTTTATAATACTTGAACGTCCCTGTCTTAAAGTGGACAATTCCTGTTCTATCAAGTAAATTGGACGTTTATCCGCAAAAGAAAAATCTAGTCGCGCTATAATCGCATTAAAATTTAGAACTGTATTAAACGATGCTAATGTGGCATCTGCACGACCTGTGATTTTGTTCCTTATTATGGCAACAGCCTGGTAATACTTTGAACTGCCTACATATGGCTGAAATAATTTATAGGCTGCAAAGGCCGCTTGCCGCCAAGACACATATTTTGACTCATCTCCGTTAAATTCGGGTAAAGTTTTAACGATATCCAAAGGTTCATCACACATTACTCCACTCACTATAGAAATAGCCTCATATTCCTTAACTTGTCTCGGAATCTCTAGTTCACTTATTCTTTCTGCTAACTCATTTATATTTCCTTTCAGTGTTTGCGTCACTTTACTCGCAAATACCTCAAACAATTCTCTCATTTGTGTCTCATTCATTTTCGAGCTTATTTCACTTCAACTATTTCCTACCTGTTACAATTATTTCTTAAACACACTTAAGTTTCCTTTAATTATTTCGCTTAAATTATTTTTTATATGTTCAACTATTTCTTTTACACACTCGTGTTTTTTTTTTTGCTTTTTACTTAACTATTTTCTACCTGTTACAATTATTTCTTAAACACACTTAAGTTTCCTTTAATTATTTCGCTTAAACTATTTTTTTATTTGTTCAACTATTTTTTTTACACACTAATGTTTTTTTTGCTTTTTACTTAACTATTTTCTATCTGTTACAATTATTTCTTTTACACACTTAAGTTATTAAGTTATGTAAGTTATACACTTACAATTATTTATTAATGTATCAATTCTTACATTATAATATTAATTCTCAGCATTTTTTCTCCTTATTCCTTGGTATTCCGTGGGTAATCGTTGGGCGCCAATTAATAACACTTTTTGTTATTTTAATATATTTATTTTTAATTAAAAGAATCCACTATGTGGAAGCTGTCTTACCACTAAGAACAAAGATTAAGAACTGACTTAAAACTAACTTCAATATAATTAATCTGCTTATAATTCTAAAAGGAATTGCATTTGCTTGTTGTTGTAGTTGTTACAGTTGCTGCTATTGCAATTCTTGTCGCTGGTGCTATTGTTGTTGTTGTTGTTACAGCTGCTGCTATTGCAATTTTTGTTGCTGGTGCTACGTATTGTTGTTGTTGCCGTTGTGATCATGGGCGTCTTATTACTATTGAAAGGACAGATCGTTGCTGCTGTTGTCAAATTGTAATTTTGATATTGTCACGTACATTTTGCTAAACTGATCGTCAGCGTGGAAGCGGACCAATCGTTAGCATTTTATAAAAGCGGCTGCACGTGTTAGATGTGTTAACTTGTATAACTACAATTACAAACAAACCTATAAAAATAACTATAGCGGTGGTTATAACTATAATTGTAAGTATATATATATAACTATACAAATAAATACAACTGTGGCTGTGAATATAACTATAATTATAACTAGAAATATAAAGATAAATCTAACTATAATTTTAATTACCAATATAATTAAAAATATAATTCTAATGATAAAGATATAAAAAAAGTGAAAAGATAAATATATATATATATATATATTAGGCCGGGTCGATTTGTGGGGAGGCAAAAAAATCGCCCATTGCTCTGTGAAAATCGTATTCTAGGGATCAAAATAAGAAACTTTGCCGAAGGAACCATACCTCTAAAACGAATTATGATGTCCCCCAATTTGGGTCGAGCTTTTGAGTAGGACCAAATTTTGAAAAATCCCACGTTAACCCATTTAGAGTGCTCCAATCGAGTCCAAATGTATGACCGACCCCCACTAACTTTGGAGGCCATGCCAGTGGCACACCCCCTGGAACCCCCCTGGGGAAATGCAGACAAGAAGTGGTTCGCAAACGGTTAGATCATACCAATTTGTTAGCGTTTTCATTCGATGGCAGAAAAGATGATACTTTAACGACAGCTAAAGTTGATGAGAAGTATCATACTAGGATGGTAAAAGAACCTCATCTTATTATTTTGAGAGAACCCAATTCTGAATTGATTGGTTACGTAAGACTGGAACATGAAACCGCTGAATACAAAACAACCAAATTAAATGATTTTTTCAACGATAAAAAAATATCACTGGATGCATTAATTGGAATATGCACTGACGGTGAGCCAACAAATACTGGCCCACACGGTAGAATTATACGACGATTCGAATTGCTGTTAAAAAGACCATTGTATTGGTTCGTTTGCCTTCTACACTTCAACGAACTTCCGTTTCGGCATTTGTTTGAAGCTTTGGATAAATCAACCAGCACTGGACCAAGATCTTACTTACTTACTTAGATGGCCGTGACAACCCGTGTCCGGATTTCGACCGATCTCATCAGCTCTCGCCAGGCGCCTCTGCTTTGCGCGCGCCTTCTCATATCGGATACACCAAGTGCGGTTAGGGTTTCCTCAGCCTGGTCCATCCATCGGAGGCATGGTCTCCCTCGTCGTCGTTGACCAGCGACCCTCGCCTCGAGCACCTTTTTCGCTGGAGCTTCGTCGTCCATACGATGGACATGACCCAGCCAGCGTAGGCGCTGCACAGTTATACGCCGAGCTACGTCAATGTCTCCGTAGAGCTCATACAGCTCGTGGTTCATTCGGATGCGATAGTCATCGCCGACTCGAACAGGACCGAAGATTTTGCGAAGAACTTTTCTCTCGAACACCCCAGAGCGGCTGCGTCAGTTTGCGAAACTACCCATGCCTCAGCGCCATAAAGCAGCACAGGTAGAACGAGCGTCTTGTAGAGTGTTAGTTTTGTCGATCGAGAGAGGGCTCTGGAACTTAGTTGCTTACTGAGCCCGTAGTAGCACCTATTAGCAATTATTGTTCTTCGCTTTATCTCCAGGCTGATTTCGTTGTTAGTGTTAGTGGCGGTGCCAAGGTAAACGAACTCCTTGACTACTTCAAAGTTATAGCTGCCGGATGAAACGCGGGAGTCTAAACGCCGCGCTCCCTTGTTTGTAGACAGCATATACTTTGTTTTACCCTCATTTATCGTCAAACCCACTTTGGCTGATTCCTTTTCGATAGCGGCGAAAGCAGAGGTAACATCTCTCTTGGTTCTGCCAACAATATCAATATCATCAGCGTAAGCAAGGAGCTGGACACCTTTATAGAAAGTGGTGCCATTACGATGCACACCGGCCTTTCGTACGATCCCCTCCATGATGATGTTGAAGAGATCGCAAGACGGTGGATCGCCTTGCCTGAAACCTCTTTCGGTATTGAAGGTTTCGGAGAGGTCATTTCCTACCTTGACGGAGCTGCGTGTGTTGCTCAACGTCATTCTGCAAAGTCTAATCAACTTTACAGCTATACCGAACTCAGACATTGTTGCGTATAGGCAATCCCCTCTCGGGCTATCGAACGCAGCTTTAAAATCGAAAAAGAGATGATCGTATCTGGTCTATGGTGGACTTTTCAGGTCGAAAGCCACACTGATATGATCCAGACAGTGTTTTTGTAATCGGCTTTAATCTTTCACATGGTACGCTTTAGAAAACCTTATATGCGATGGAAATAAGACTGATACGTCTATAACTGGCGCAGATTGTTCGGTCTCCTTTCTTAAGTATTGGGCACAGTACGCTGAGGTTCCAATCGTCGGCCATGCTTTCTGCTAGCCATATTTTGCTGATGAGCTGATGCATGCGCCTTATCAATTCATAGCCACCAGTTTTAAACAATTCAGCTGACAGGCCGTCAGCACCCGCTGCTTTATTGTTTTTGAGTCGTTGGATAGCAACTCGAACCTCTTCATGGCTAGGTATACTAGGTATCCCGAACTCAGACATTGTTGCGTATAGGCAATCCCTTCTCGGGCTATCGAACGCAGCTTTAAAATCGACAAAGAGATGGTGTGTGTCAATTTGATTTTCGTGGGTTTTCTCCAGGATTTGTCGTAGCGTGAAAATCTGGTCTATGGTGGACTTACCAGGTCGAAAGCCACACTGATAAGGTCCAATCAGTGTTTTTGTAATCGGCTTTAATCTTTCACACAGCGCTTGAGAGAACCTTATATGCGATGGAAATAAGACTGATACCTCTATAACTAGCGCTGATTTTAGGGTCTCCTTTCTTAAGTATAGGGCACAGTACACTGAGGTTCCAATCGTCGGGCATGCTTTCTGCTAGCCATATTTTGCTGATGAGCTGATGCATGCGCCTTATCAATTCATCGCCGCCGGTTTTAAACAATTCAGCTGACAGGCCGTCAGCACCCGCTGCTTTATGGACCAAGATCGGCAACCGGAAAACTGAGCCGTCAAATCGTAACTTGTGAAACTCTTTCCGGTAAGTTATTGCTGTCACTCATTTATTATAATTGTCAACCATTTTTAATTATTTTATTATTATATATTTTCAGGTGGTGGACGGCTTCCAGGAAATTGAGTTGCAAAATATGCCCCCGCTCCAGAAAAAAATTGAATTTTCCACCGATTCGAAGTACTTATACGACATGGCCCATGCAATTTCTAGCGGCGTGGTTTCGGTGGATCTGGCTAACTCAAACCAGGGAAAATTGTACATTCTCGGTGGCTCACCAAGGCCGCTAGATTATTACGATTATATGTGACAACGGAAAATCCAGATGCAAATTTAAGAATTCTGGTTGAATTTATAATTAAATGTTATGTGCCAATGTACTTCAATATCAAGTATTACAGCTCTGTCGTGTACGGCAGTGCATTATTTTTCAACTTCATTAGTTGGTCACGATTTCTAGAACCTCTTTTACGCAAAATTGTCAATCAAGTAATTACAGATAATTCATATTATGCGCATTCGGAAAATATCTTGTTATCAATGTTGTTTGATAATAGCAAAGAAAAGCGCGTCTGTGCTATCAACATAATTCTACGCTATCGAACAGATGTTGACGACCCAACGCAACTTAGAGCTTATAAAAAACCAGATATAAAGTTTAATTGCACAAGTTACACGGAAATGATCAATATGAATGACATAAATAACGAATTTGAACCACCATTCACGCGAAGCATTCCGTACGATACATTGAAAGAATATTTAAATCAAGATGATCCACCGTTTAATGATCCAAAAATTGCATCACACATACAAGGAACGGAACGACATGTTCAATTGCTAGCTAGCGTTTCCAAACGGGTTATACCGGAAAATGTAGAGGCTGTTATGGCGACGACATTAGAGAGCCGTGCGAAATTGCCCAGACTTGAAAGTAAAAAAGACTTCAAACAATAATTTTTTTAGTTTCTTTTCTATAACTAACTTAAATTAATTTTTTCATTTACATATGTTCTGACTAAATAAATTTCAAAATAGAAAAAATAGATATTATTATAAATAAATAATATATATTATTATAAATAAATAAATAAAAATAAAGAAAAAACATAGCCATTTCGCTGATTTTTTCATGTAAAGTGCCAAAACTGGTGATTTTTTGAAATGTTTGTATGGGGAACCCCACAGGGGGGTTCCAGGGGGTGTGCCTTTGGCATAGGTGGCTCAAGCGTCCAAAGTTAGTGGGGGTCGGTCATACATTTGGACTCGATTGGAGCACTCTACATGGGTCAAAGTGGGATTTTTCAAAATTTGCCCCTACCCAAAAGTTCGACCCAAGTTGGGGGACATCAGAACTCGTTTTAGAGGTATGGTTCCTTCAGCAAAGTTTCTTATTTTGATCCCTAGAATACGATTTTCACAGAGCATTGAGCGATTTTTAAATCGACCCGCCCTAATATATATATACACTTATATATATATATATATATATATATACATAATAAGTATAATTATAATTACAAATAGTAGAGTGAACCCTATTCCTAACGACCGATTAAAGAAACCAGTATGTAAAACCTTACCTATATAGCTTCTTAATAAAACTATACAACATGTACAACAAGTGTGCCGTTCATCTCGCATGACAATTTACCGCTTCTCCCTAATTGTTTCTAAGGCGAGCTTAAAAGACAAAAATTTAGGCTGCGGTCATTTCAATGTACATCACGCAAGAAGTTACAACCATTTTGAATACAGAGAAAGTAGTACAAAACTAGTCTGTATCAAGTTAAATAGTTGAGAATTTTTGTTTTGTTATTCGTCTTAAGAAAAAATAAACAAAAGTGGTACAAAATAATACAAGCTAATAAAAGAATTTAAAGGAAAGTGGTTTGCGATAGTAAACCTAAAGATAAGATTGATCTACTAATCGGTGCTTTTATTTAGTTGGTGGCTTAAGCCACTCATGCTCCAAGTTTTCATTCGGAGTCTTTTTCGTCACCAAGCGAACAAACCATCTTACGGCTTCCTACCAGAAAACCAACGCGTGAACAAACTTGGGTGCAGTTGGAGGCAGACCTCGAAGCTGTTGTGGGCGTTTCCACTATGCTAAGCGGAGACCCAAGAGGCACTTGCAAACCAGAACCGGCATCATGTTACGTCGTAGGCTCCGAAAAATCCCTTAAATGATAGGTCAAGGTTCTGAACAAAGTTTTAAGACTCCTTGTGTAACCTTAAAAAAAAAAAAATAAAAATTGTAACATTTTAAATTAATAAGACAGCAAAGTCTATACAACGCAAACCAATGAACAACAAAAATATCGTCTAACAAAGATTTATACATAAGTGTGAACAACAACACGTAAAACTAGATCTTAATTAAAACTTAAATTGTTACTTAAATTAAGGTACAAAAAAAAAAAAAAATGTTCAACCATTTTAATCTAAATACTTAATGCTCAGTTTAACTTAAATCTAATTTAAATCTTTGATTGTTTTTTAACGAAATAAATAAATGTAATTAACTAACTGAATTTTTCTATAAATTATCCTAATCATAAAGCATACGTCTAACCAGCGAAAAATTACAACAACTACATACACATCGTCTACGTTGAGCTCATCGATGCCGATTGTCACGTAAGTTCCTCTCTTAAAGTATCTTTTATTTTATTTGAGTATTAATTCAGTTAATTAAGTGTAAACTAAGTTTAATAAGAAGTTCAATTATGTTTCATTTTCATTATGTTCCGCTCTGGCGTTGATTGAGTATTGGATTCGTATTCTCTTTCATAAAACCCAGTTCTCTTCTTTGTTCGATTGATTAAATTTTTTCTGTAACATAGAATGATTTTTTTTCAAGAGTATAGAACTTAAGTTCTTGCGAACATCTCTTAGCATAATTAAAATAAATTCTTATCATGAAGATAAAACAAGAAAACAAAAACCAATTTATATATCTTTCTTAAATTAAAACAAATGATTTATTATTGTTAAACAAGTTAAAATAATATATGATAATTTTTTTCGATAATTATCGATTAACATTATAACGATGAATTTTAAATAAAACAACAATTTGAATTTAACAATGAGTGTTAACATTATGGGGTGATTATATTGGTTCATGGTTCATAGGCAATGTGGTAAGGTGAATACTAGGTTAATCTAGAGTTTTCTAGTTTTGTGTTGGGCAATTTAAGTTGTCATCAAATTGCATGGTAGGGCGGGTATAGAAGAAGAGTCCCTATAACATCTTGGGTACCTTAAGTAAGCAAGCTAAAGTTCCATTATTTCATTTCCGCTAAATCTTTCCTTTTTATTGCTGTTAACATAGAATTTTTTTTTAAACAGAAAAGTGCACATAAATTTAATGTGGTTGTGTCTTAGCGTCAAGGGATAGGTAAGATCCCCGACTTCCCGACGAGCTAGATAGAGCATAGCAAGATGTGAACAGTTATCCGATTTCTTTTGACGCATCCAAATCAGCCTAGGCACACGCTACAATCTGTCAAAAACAGGTCATGGTTAGTTTTAAGCAAAATCCATTAGTAAAACATAGTTTGTGAAATTTGTGATTTTTGTTAATTTTTGACGATTAAATTTTGAATACTCGTATTTTATATTAAAGTGCATAAGCTATGGAAAACAGCACTGCAATGGCGCCACCCATTGAATGATAAACTAGAGTGAAAGGGCGCTTAGTTCCCGAGATAGAACTGTGGTTAAAGTACTAATAATTTATTATTAAATTACCACACATTCAATTTGTTACTTCACAATATAATATTGTATAGAATTTATTTGTAATACTCTAAGCATAAGGCCAACAAAATAAAAATTGATTTGACGCTAATGCCAACATTTTTTGATAAGCGTTTGATTTATCTCAAACCTAATAGGTAGATTTTAAAAACATCTATTTCCACAATTCATTTCAACACTATTTCCTGACGATACAAAACCGCTGGACATGGCGTCTTAGAAGTTTTTGAAAAACTAATTATATTATATTACGTTGATTTGGAAGGAGATTTTGATAATTTCGAAATAAAACTGAATGTTTAGTATAAAGTTAGTAATAAAACTTACTTACTTACTTAGGTGGCCGAAGCAACCCGTGACCGGGTTTCGGCCGACCTCATCAGCTCTCGCCAGGCGCCTCTGCTTTGCGTGCGCCTTCTCAACTCGGATACACCAAGTGCGGTTAGGGCTTCCTCAGCCTGGTCCATCCATCGGAGGCATGGTCTCCCTCGTCTTCGTTGGCCAGCGACCCTCGTCTCGAGCACCTTTTTCGCTGGAGCTTCGTCGTCCATACGATGGGCATGACCCAGCCAGCGTAGTCGCTGCAGAGTTACACGCCGAACTACGTCAATGTCTTCGTAGAGCTCATACAGCTCGTGGTTCATTCGGATGCGATAGTCATCGCCGACTCTAACAGGACCGAAGATTTTGCAAAGAACTTTTCTCTCGAACACCCCCAGAGCGGCTGCGTCAGTTTGCGAAACTACACATGCATCAGCGCCATAAAGCAGCACAGGTAGATCAAGCGTCTTGTAGAGTTTTAGTTTTGTCGATCGAGAGAGGGCTCTGAAACTTAGTTGCTTACTGAGCCCGTAGTAGCACCTATTAGCAATTATTGTTCTACGCTTTATCTCCAGGCTGATTTAGTTGTTGGTATTAATGGCGGTGCCAAGGTATACGAACTCCTTGACTACTTCAAAGTTATAGATGCCGGATGAAACGTGAGAGTCTAAACGCCGCGCTGCCTTGTTTGTAGACTGCATATACTTTGTTTTACCCTCATTTATCGTCAAACCCACCTCAGCTGATTCCTTTTCGATAGCGGCGAAAGCAGAGGTAACATCTCTCTTGGTTCTGCCGACAATATCAATATCATCAGCGTACGCAAGGAGCTGGGCACCTTTATAGAAAACGCTGCCATTACGATGCACACCGGCCTTTCGTATGATCCCATCCATGATGATGTTGAAGATATCGCAAGACAGTGGATCGCCTTGCCTGAAACTTGTTTCGGTATTGAAGGTTTCGGAGAGGTCATTTCCTACCTTGACGGAGCTGCGTGTGTTGCTCAACGTCATTCTACAAAGTCTAATCAACTTTACAGCTATACCGAACTCAGACATTGTTGCGTATAGGCAATCCCCTCTCGGGCTATCGAACGCAGCTTTAAAATCGAAAAGGAGATGATCGTATCTGGTCTATGGTGGACTTTTCAGGTCGAAAGCCACACTGATATGATCCAGACAGTGTTTTTGTAATCGGCTTTAATCTTTCACATGGTACGCTTTAGAAAACCTTATATGCGATGAAAATAAGACTGATACGTCTATAACTGGCGCAGATTGTTCGGTCTCCTTTCTTAAGTATTGGGCACAGTACGCTGAGGTTCCAATCGTCGGCCATGCTTTCTGCTAGCCATATTTTGCTGATGAGCTGATGCATGCGCCTTATCAATTCATAGCCACCAGCTTTAAACAATTCAGCTGACAGGCCGTCAGCACCCGCTGCTTTATTGTTTTTGAGTCGTTGGATAGCAACTCGAACCTCTTCATGGCTAGGTGGTGGTACTTCCACTCCGTCATCGTTGATTGGTGGCACTGAACTGCGCTCTCCATGGGCGGCATTGGTGGAAACGTCGCCAGTAAGTAAATTGGAGAAGTGCCGTCTTCACAATCTCAGCACACACTGTGTATCCGTATTCAGATCTCCATTTTCGTCCCTACAAGTTAATGCTCCAGGCTTCAAACCTTGGGTTAGACGCTTAACCTGTTGATAGAATTTTCGTGCATCCTTCTTGACCTGGTATACCTCTAGTTCCACACGCTCACGCTTTTCCTTCTCTCTTTTCTTGCGTCTAAAAAGGCGCCTCTCTTCCTTTCTCTTTTCGCGGTAGTTTTCTCGCATGGCTCGCGTTGCAGCTGACTGCAGCGTTTTTCTATAGGAGGCGTTTTTTACTGCTGTCGCAATGTGACACTCCTGATCGTATTATTGCTTCCGAGTTTGCGGGCGCCGGAATCGAATAACTTCTTCAGTGGCAGCACGCATGGAGTGGGATATTTGCGCCCAAAGTCTGCCGGCGTCGTCGGGTCCAGAGGTTGGTTGGTTGAGCTCGTTGTATTCCTGTGCGTATGTTCTTCGAATTGCATAATCGCATGCGGATCTTGGCTGCAACAAGATAATGGTCGGAGTCAATGTTGATCCCCCGAAATATACGCACATCTAGTACATTAGAGGCATGCTTTCCGTCGATTACAACATGATCAATTTGGTTTCGCGTTTTTTGATCTGGGGACGGCCAGGTGGCCTTGTGGATGTCGAGGTGCTTAAATGCGACTTAGTAATAAAACTAACGATGGAAAAAAGACAGTGTTTGAAGCCTTAGAACTGGCAATAAAGAAATATTCTCTAATATATTTAATTTACCAATGCTTATTTAAGAAGCACGATGTTGCAAGATAGATTAAACGGTCTCACATTGCTGAATCTGTACATAGATATGACGCCATCAGTGCATTTTATTTTAGGTAAACTCGCTGAAAGTAAGCTTAAACTGAATTTGAAAATATAGTTTTGGTTTATTTTGTTAATCTTAAACACAATTATCCTGTAACTAACGTTTTTTTTTTCTGTAAAAAGCAAACAATTGATCGCAATTTTTTAAATTTTTAATTATTTTTTCATACAAATAAAACACTTTTTATATAAAACTTATTTTTAGTTATCATTAGCTGCATTCCCGTGGTCGTTGATCTAAAGTGTGGCTCTATTTTATTCACAATGCAAAAAGAAAAATTATAACTAGCTCTCTTTCTGCCTCTATTTCTGATCTTAAAATGCTGCAAAGTTTAAAGCATTTTTATCAAAACGAACATAGTTGGAAAATCTAAAGTACTCTTCGATGAGTTTTCGTCTTAATGCTCGCACTCGTATTTTGACACTTCATCGCGAGTGATGCCAAATTGTAATAAAGTTGAACTTAAACTGTTCCACTGAGATTTTGTAATGGATGTAAATATTAATTGTACAGGGTTGTTAATATTCGAAGCGGCCATCTGGCAACACTGTAACTTTCCGCAGTGATGCCAAATCGACTAATGACATACCGCGTTTGAAGCGTCATTCCAAGCAAATGTTTACAATGGAACAGTACACGCCACGCGAACGCTCTAAAATTGTTGAAATTTACATTCAACAAAATAAGTCAATAGTGAAAACTCAACGTGCTTTCAAACAAATAAATAAAGTGAAAAGTACGCCTTCCAAGAAAACAATTTATCGTTTGTATGAAACTGAAAATCCACAAGAGATTCAAGAGGTACCTCTTCACGATGGAAAAGTCACTGTTTGGTGCGGCGTTTGTGCTAAAATGCTCATTGGGCCGTTCTTTTTCGAAGATGATAATGGCCACAGAGTTACTGTCAATCAGGAGCGTTATCGCGATATGATAAACAATTTTTTCATGCCAATCGTTCGTCGAAAGCGTATTAGGCACTACTGGTTTCAACAAGACGGCGCGCCACCACACACAAGCCGCACTACAATCGATTTTTTGAAGCAATTGTTCCCTGGCCGTTTGATGTCAAAAAATGGTGATTTCGATTGGCCGCCAAGATCACCAGATTTAACGCCTCCAGACTTCTTTTTGTGGGGTTATTTGAAATCAAAGGTTTACGTCAACAAGCCAAAGACCCTAGAAGAGCTGAAAACCAACATCCGTCAAGAAATAACCGCCATTCCCATCGAAATGTTGAAGAAAACCATGGAAAATGCTGCAAAATGGGCACAATATGTCGTAGAGGCCAATGGCGACCATTTACGAGATATCATATTTAAGGAATGATGTGGCAAATCTACTTGAACCCAATTAAATGATATTCATGACGAACAGACAAAAAATTGTGGTTTCTTTGATTTATTTAAAAATAAAATGGGCGCTTCGAATATGGACAACCCTGTATATCTTTTATTTAATGTGTTTCGCATATTTATGTATTTGACACCTGGTCAACTTGTCAGGTCACAAAATTACAGAAATAACACAACATTAAAAAAATCCGCATAAGAGTTCCAATCTAATTCTGCAAAGTTGGGTATGGCAAGGAATGGTGATAGTTATCTTTTTCTACCTTCAATAAATTTCCTATTAAATAGTTCGAAAACAAATTAAAACGTTATAAAAACCATGAGGACCAAGCCAACAATCAAATTCATAGGCCTCGACATAAAACTGCAAAGTCTCGGCCATTTCGATTCTGCTTTTGTCCCGAGAAGTAATTGGTTGGACTTCTGAAATAGATTTTTTTTAAAAGAGTTTCTTGTACGATTAAAAAATTAAAATTACAAATATATATATATAGAACAAAAAAAAAAAAATAAAAATACAAACAGGTAATACGCTACACGAAGTGTAAAACAAAAATTCATATTTTATATCATAAAGGGTGATTTTTTTGAGGTTATGATTTTCATGCATTAGTATTTGACAGATCACGTGGGATTTCAGACATGGTGTCAAAGAGAAAGATGCTCAGTATGCTTTGACATTTCATCATGAATAGACTTACTAACGAGCAACGCTTGCAAATCATTGAATTTTATTACCAAAATCAGTGTTCGGTTCGAAATGTGTTTCGCGCTTTACGTCCGATTTATGGTCTACATAATCGACCAAGTGAGCAAACAATTAATGCGATTGTGACCAAGTTTCGCACTCAGTTTACTTTATTGGACATTAAACCAACCACACGAATGCGTACAGTGCGTACAGAAGAGAATATTGCGTCTGTTTCTGAGAGTGTTGCTGAAGACCGTGAAATGTCGATTCGTCGCCGTTCGCAGCAATTGGGTTTGTGTTATTCGACCACATGGAAGGTTTTACGCAAAGATCTTGGTGTAAAACCGTATAAAATACAGCTCGTGCAAGAACTGAAGCCGAACGATCTGCCACAACGTCGAATTTTCAGTGAATGGGCCCTAGAAAAGTTGGCAGAAAATCCGCTTTTTTATCGACAAATTTTGTTCAGCGATGAGGCTCATTTCTGGTTGAATGGCTACGTAAATAAGCAAAATTGCCGCATTTGGAGTGAAGAGCAACCAGAAGACGTTCAAGAACTGGCCATGCATCCCGAAAAATGCACTGTTTGGTGTGGTTTGTACGCTGGTGGAATCATTGGACCGTATTTTTTCAAAGATGCTGTTGGACGCAACGTTACGGTGAATGGCGATCGCTATCGTTCGATGCTAACAAACTTTTTGTTGCCAAAAATGGAAGAACTGAACTTGGTTGACATGTGGTTTCAACAAGATGGCGCTACATGCCACACAGCTCGCGATTCTATGGCCATTTTGAGGGAAAACTTCGGAGAACAATTAATCTCAAGAAATGGACCGGTAAGTTGGCCACCAAGATCATGCGATTTGACGCCTTTAGACTATTTTTTGTGGGGCTACGTCAAGTCTAAAGTCTACAGAAATAAGCCAGCAACTATTCCAGCTTTGGAAGACAACATTTCCGAAGAAATTCGGGCTATTCCGGCCGAAATGCTCGAAAAAGTTGCCCAAAATTGGACTTTCCGAATGGACCACCTAAGACGCAGCCGCGGTCAACATTTAAATGAAATTATCTTCAAAAAGTAAATGTCATGGACCAATCTAACGTTTCAAATAAAGAACCGATGAGATTTTGCAAATTTTATGCGTTTTTTTTAAAAAAAAAGTTATCAAGCTCTTAAAAAATCACCCTTTATATGCTTTCAAACATTAAAACCTGTCGGTATTTTCAGCCTATACCGATGAGGAAAAAGAAGATCCTAGAAGATCCTTGCTAGTATAAATTCTTCTCTTTCTTCAAAGGTAATAATAAATTTTATTCATAGGAAAAATCACGTAGTTAGATTAAATAGATTGCCTAGTTAGGAATTATTTCATTTTAATTATTATGCGCAGGGTCATAGCCGACACTCAGCAATCTTGACAATTTGCACCCGAGTCACCATAGCGACTTTCGAGCTGAGCTCCTGTTCCACCTGACACCCATACCACCACATCATCTCCAAGGTTACAAAACTAAAAAAAAAAAAACCCTAAATCGTTATTGCAGTACCAAAGTGTGTAAGTGAGCCACTATATAGCTTAAAAGCTGGTGAAGCAAAATTTAATTTACCCACACACACACACACACACCGAAATCCACTAAGTGTCAAACAATATATAAATCATTAGATTTGCAAAATTAGTCCGCGTGGTAAAATGTTAAAGAAAGGTCGCTTGTAAATAGAGAAAAATATTATTTTATGTTCAAGTGTTTATAAATATATAAACAAAAAAGAAAAAAAAATATAACTAAAGTTTTATAAATTAAAATAAATAAGAAAAAAAGTACGAAAAGAAAAGAAAATAATAGAACATTTTCGCTAAAGTGAATCGAAAATATAGAAGATCAGAAAAAAATAAGATAATAAGAAAAAAGTACGAAAAGAAAAGAAAAGAAAATATAGAACATTTTCGCTATAGTGAATCAAAAATATAATAAGTTAAAATATCTAACACTAAAATAAGAAATTAATTAAGTGGTAACCAAATTATCATAAAAAAAAAGAAGAAAACCAATGTATTAAATAAGCATTGGAAAAAAAAGAAAAAAAAAGAGAAAACAAACCCCAAATTTAAGCGACACCATTCCTATATTTTAAAAAAAATTTGTTTTTAGCAAAACTCAAAACTTCATCATCGAGCTACAGGCCTGGAGATCTCGGATGAATTGTAAGTAATCTTATCATTTTAATAATTATTATATCTTTTGAATCTTGCTTTGGAGAAAAGACGCATTTAATCTCATTATTATAATAATAATGCTTATTTAACGTAAGAATATGCTAATGCTTAATGCTTAGCTTAAAATAAGTGAAATAATGTATATAAAAAAAGAAGAACTAGTGCTACACCAAAAACATAAACCTCAAATCTATTAACATATATACCTAAGAAAAAAAAAACACTGGGAAACAAAATAAAACAAATCACGTCAATAAAAATTTTTGTCACAAAATTTTTTTCAATTCCATCGCGTTCTCCTAACCAATGAAAGTTCACTCAATCGTTTCATCTTCAATTTTGTTCCATATATAAAAAAAAAAAAAATATGTATAAAAGAATTATTTACTTCTCTCAAATATTAAGCTTCAACTTGAAACGGGTTGTTTCAATTCCATTTTGTTCCGCCATAACTAAAGTTGAGAACTGGTAAAAGCACTCAATTCTAATATTTTTTTTGGTTGTTTTAAGACTATGTAGAGAACTTCTAAGACCAGAAAAGGAAAGCATTAAGCATTATAAACTGCTGATTCTGTTCGTTCTATGGAACAATAAAGTTCAGTGGCCTTTGGGTTAAGAACTTACTATTTTTTTATGATGATCTTTCAACAGCTGTTCTGTTTAACATTAACATATGAATGTATTTTTTTCGAATATTTATCATTTAGTTTTATTGTAAAAATATAATAAAATTGTATAATTAAACCAATATTATTACTATACAAAAATGAAAAAAAACAGAATATTAAATAACAATTTTTAAACATAAGATGCATATGATGGTGTAAATTTGTGTAATATGGCCTAATTCCGGGCATCATTATTAGTGGGGTTTTCAAATAAATATATGCAATATTGGAAACCATGGTTGGGCGGGTAGAGAAGGGATCAGATCAGCAGATCCCAGACCAGCTAAGATTGAGAGACGACTACAGATCTGAAAGTGTAGTTTCAGTTTTTTTTTTATTTTCCTCAGTTCCGGTTCTTTACTAACTCATAACTAATTATTTTTTGAATTTTTTTTGTTACCTCTTTTTTCTTGCACGTAGATTTTATTTGTCAAGGATTTCTGTAGTAGGTTAGAAAAGCCCTCACCCCCAATGCCGACGAGACTTAACCCTGCCAGTACGTGCAACCGCGATCCCTACTATAGAGCAGAAAAAAAATCCTTAGGTTTATTGAGATGAAGAGATTTTGTTTGTTTGGTTGCAGTAGTACATTCAGTCTACAATTACACATCCGGTTCGACCCAATTCCAATATGGTGGCCATCCGAAAATAGGTACAAGCAATCAAATCTCTCACTCATACCATTACAATTTGTTCTGATCCAGTGCCACGGGAATGCAGCTATTATGTATGTTATCATTGTGGTGGAATTCTTTGTTTTTTTGTTAACTTTATGTTAACTTAATGTGAGGTGAACAGTGACGGGCCGGGGCTCAAATTTTGCCCTGGAAAATAATAACTTGACTGGCCTTCTCACCTTAAGGCATTATTCTGCATTACGTTTATATTCAAAACGTTCTACAATGTTTTAGTATACTTTAAGAGTTTAAAGAAAAACCTTTCCCAGTCATAAATAAAGGTGCAGCATGTTCTGAAGAAGATACCGAGCTACGAGCTTTTACGAAGAAAAAAAAATATAACTAAAGTTTTATAAATTAAAATAAATAAGAAAAAAAGTACGAAAAGAAAAGCTCGTAGCCTTTGTCAATATTAGTCAAAAAACCAAAATACAAATTTGCACGCATATCTAAAATAATTCACGCAGGCGTAAAAAACGACAAATGGCATTTTACCAGCTTAAAACGGGTAAAAAAGTGGGAATAAAATATTAATAAATTGCCTTTTAAAATATATAAATAAGGGATCCTGAGGATAGTTTCCATATTGATACAAGGCCTTATTAGCCCAGAAATGGATGGCCCAGATCCATATAGGCTCAGAAAAATATGGATAAAGGTTAAAAATTAAAATCAGTGTGTAAAAATTTACTGAATAAATTCTTATTATAAACAACTTATAGTAAAGGTATGGCAAATTTTGGGAGCTAGACGTACCAAGAAACGATGAGGGCTTATTCAAGGAACGTTTTCGTATGAGTCGTAGAAGCTTTAAATTGTCATTGCTCTGTATACTTTGGCGTCCTCTGGGGAATACAATACGGTTGGCAGGTTATTTGGAGTTTCCAACTCTATCGTTGGGAGTATTTTGCATGATTTTTGTTCCGAGGTATGGACAGTCTTGGCACAAGGATTGCCAGGTGATCGGGATTCATCGGGATTGTTCAGTTATTTAAGTGCCGTGTCCTATTATCTTACAATTTGCCCCGGAATATTAAAAAAATTGGCATTGAAAATATTTACTGTACAAAAGCAATTGTACGCTGCCATTTCATGTCCTAATTTGCAGCAATTTGTCTACGAAATCTGAAAATTTTAAGCTTTGACCAGATTAAGGGTGTTTGGAGATGAGATTTTAGGCTCATTTACTCTGAGCTTTTAATAAGACTAAATATAAATCTTGTCTAAATTTCAAGAACTTATAACTTGTAAATTCTCTGAGCAACCTTTTGAAACTAAGCTTAAATTTTTCAAAATGTTCTGTTGTGACATTTTCGAAAAGCATTAATCCCATTTTTTATAATTTTGAAATAAGTGGTCACCAGTTATTACGCAAGCATGAAATGAAAGACTTAGGCCTTTTCACACGGAGAAACGGAAAAGTAACCCAACTGCAACACAATTGCTTAGAAAGTTGCAAGCCACTGCAATTCCAAACATTATTGCAACCTATGCTTTCAGATGAGCAAGTCACGCACAACGCAACATTGATCTCTCATTGCAGCTTATAACTAAATAAGCAGCGATATGTCTCTACTTCTTCTATAACAAATATAAATTTGCTAACTGCTTGCTCATTGCTGCTTCCTATATTCAAAATAAAAAACATGATACACAATTTTTCGTAATTTAATTGATACTTTTCTCAACTTGAAGTACCACACAATTGTTTTAAATTATCAAGAAAACCACAAGTCGCTGATATAAATTGCAGCAAGCTGTGTTGCATAAAACTTATCGTAAACGTGCTTTCAACTAGTTGTTCAAAAGTTACTTCATCTGAAGATTCCGGTATACTTACATGGGTAATACTTACTTAAAATTACACAAAATTAAAATTATAAAAACTTAAAATACTTACTTACATGGAGTAAGTAAATAAATATATACACCAGATGGTATAGAAATACTTAAAGCAACTCATGCGAATCAAAAAATATGTTAAATAAATATATTTTTTAGTTGAGGCACAGTAGAACAAGCCCGGATAAATACACTTTGAACTAAAGTGCATTTTTTTCGATTCGGCATTTTCAACCATCATCGGATCCACTGACCAAAAATCACGGATTAAATATTACTTAAACGCCTTTGGCGGCCGTGGCATACTGGTTGAGGTTCGTGGCTTGTATGCGATAGAGCCCAGGTTCACATCCCATTGACACATCATGTTTTTCAATTGAATTAATTTTTCTGTTCGTCCGTCACCTCTCTGCAAACAATGGCAAGCCTCAGATAGTAAAAACTGCCATGAAAAGCTTCTTGAGAACATGAGCAGTTTGGAGTCGACATAAAGCTTTTATTGTGTTCTCGTTCATTTGTGTTCAAGCTTTTCACACAACGTACAACACAATTGATCACAAGAAGCACAGCCAAAGTCCTTTCATGGGGTGAAATGACCATACCTTTTTTTATAAACTCCTTTAAATAGTCTTAAATCGTGTGTCGGAGCAAAAGCTAAAAAATTACAGTTATACTTTGCATCTCTTGTAAAATTTAAAAAACCAATTTATAATCATTTTCAGGCCTATAATGAGTATATTTTCGCCCAGAATCGGAAAAAAAAATTTTCGTTTTTAATATAGCAGGTAAGGCTTCACATTTTAATTTTTTACACTCATAAATAATGGCGGTTGATGATCAAATTTGCATAAAAAATTTCCAAAAGTTCTTGAGCTTAATCTTAAAAAAATTACCTTAACCTTGTAACCTTTTCAAACTCCGGGCGATAAATACTCGCGATAGGCCTGATTGTTTATTATTTAGATTCAATTTATGTTAATTTTGCTCCATTTTGCCGTTTTTTGCTTTTTTACTCATTAAATCGTGGCTGTACAAGAAACGGTGGGAGAATAAATATATTTGATGGACCAAGCATATGCCGTTTAAGCCATTTTATGTTGTTCTGAAGAAAAACTTTCAAAAAAGTAAATATGTATTTATTTATTTAACTTTAAAGAGCGTTGACTTTCGTTTTTTCATAATAAAACCATAAAAAAATTTTCGTTTGCGAGAAGCTTATTTTCTACTAGCTGAATACCCGGCTTAACTCGGGAGTTAATACAAATAATTTTCGATTTCATTTGTCAATTTGAAAAAACTTTTCACAAACTTTAGAAGGAATTTTGGGTGCATTTTTCAAACCGGTAACTTTGGCGAAATGAACAAAATATAGCTTCAACATCTGAAACTTATGAGAAAAAGTTAGGGAAATCGTGATTTGCGTGCCGCCGATCGCTTGCAAAAATATATTTTCATGTTTTATATTGTATTCGATAGATTGCACATTTTTGAAAAAAATCAGAGCAAAAACGAATTCTTGGCAATTCACCAGGAAACTGGACAAAAATTAAATAAGCACTGAAAATAGAAATTAAAGTGTCAAAACAACGCCAACTTACGACGCAACTGACTTGCGCATATTTTGATGCGTACTAAAATACCACAGAATTCGGCATCAGCTGTCCTGATCAGCGAAAAAAGAAGTTTGCATATAAATATACATAAAGAAAAAAGAAGATATTTATCACCCATTGCGCTTTGCTACGCCTTACAGTTTTTGTAGTACAGCGCTCTCTGGAGTTCAAGATATAGCAAAATACATAGCGCCAAAAGACTCACCGCACCCGAAAACCACTTATAAAAATCATACTTATCGGGTGAGTTGTTTTGAGTTTCTTGCGGTATTTGTACAACAACACCCTATGGTTTTACAGATAGATTAAAAAACGAACGCCAAAGCCCTTTCCATACTCGATAATCAAATCCTATATATCTGATATACAAATTTTTATCTAAATCGGATGAGCTGGTTTTTGAGTGTTTCACGATTTTTTAAGTGATTTGTACTACAGCACCATCTGGTGTTTAAGGTAGCGCAGAAAAAAAAGTCCAAGATACCCACGGTATCCAAAAAATCCTATGTAAAAATTTTCACGCAAATCGGATGTGCAGCTAGGAGTTTTTCGAGATTTTTAAAATATTTGTACTGCAGTACCCTCTGGTCTTCAATATAGAAAAAATAGACAAGTCATAAAAACTACCGTACCCGAAAACCCCTAAATACAAATTTGCATGTAAATCGGATGAATAGTTTCGGAGACAAACTATAATGACAAAACTCGTGGAACCCGATCGCAACGCCACCTACCGGGTCCAATTGCGAATCTGAACCATCCAAGGATCCACTTAAACACACACAAAAAATTTCACCAAAATCGGTGGAGCCGTTTAGGAACAGTTTAATAACATACACACGTACAAATTGTACAACAGCGCCCTCTACTTTTCGAGACAGAGCAAAAGAGATAACGCCAAAACAGTTGCCGTACACGAAAATCCTTTCATAAAATTTTTCATGCAAATCGGATGATCGGCTTTCTAATTTTTCACGATTTGTTAAGATATTTGTACTACAGTGCCCTCTGGTGTTCGATATAGTACAAAAAAGATAAGCTCAAAACAGTCACCATGTTACAAAACCCCTATATACCAATTTTCATGAAAATCGGATAAGCAGCTTAGAAGTTTTTTTAAAATATTTGTACACAGCGCCCTCTGGTGTTCAAGATATAACAAACTAAATAAGCCATAAAAACTCACCGTATCCGAAAACCTCTATATAAAAAATTTCATGCAAATCGGATGAACGGTTTCGGATATAAACTATAAAAACAAAATGCATCGCCACCTACCGGGTCAAATTGTGAATCTGAATCATCCAGGGATCCACTCAAATACACACAAAAAATATCATCAAAATCAGTGCAGCCGTTAAGCAACAGTTTAATAACATACACACGTACAACTTGGACAACAGCGCCCTCTAGTTTCGAGAAAGTGCAAAAATATAGCACCAGAACCCTTGCCGTACTCGAAAATCGCTATTAACAAATTTTCATCCAAATCGGATGAGCAGTTTTAGAGTTTTTCACGATTTCTTAAGATTTGTACTAAAGCGCCCTCTGGTTTTCAAGATAGCACAAAAAGGATAAGTCCAAAACACTCACGTATCAGAAAACCCCTATTTTCCAATTTTCACGCAATTCGGATGCACGGCTTAAGAGTTTTTCGAGGTTTTTCAAAATATTTGCACTACAGCGCCCTCTGGTGTTCGAGAGAGAAAAGAGTAGATAAGTCAAAAAAAATCAGCGTGTCCGAAAACCTCTGCATGCTAAATTTCATGCAAATCGGATAAACGGTTTTGGACTTTTTCGACTTTTTGAAAATATTTGTACTACAGCGCCCTCTGGTGTTTAAGGTAGCACCTAGTTTATAAGTCGTAAAATGTCACCGTTTCCGAAAACCCCTATATACCAAATTTCATGCAAATCGTATAAGCGACTAAGGAGTTTTTGACGTTTTTTAAAATATTTGTACTACAGCGCTATACTACAGTGTAGATAAGTCAAAAAATCTTAGCGTGTCCGAAAACCTCTACATACAATTTTTTATGCAAATCGGATGAACGGTTTCGGAGATAAGATAAAAACAAGAATGACTGGAACCCGATCGCAGCGCCCCCTACCTGGTCCAACCTTTTTTTCTGGATAAAAAGTAGCCTATATGTTGACCGGGAATATAAGGAACCTGAAGGTCAAATTTAATTAAAATCCATCCAGTGGTTTGGCTCATTTTTGGGCTCAGCGTCATTCAAAACGTCCATCGCAAAAATAATTTTTAAAAAAATATTTAAAGACAGATTTTTTATTTCACAATTTTATATATATTTATAGATATAGATATAGATATAGATATAGATATAGATATAGATATAGATATAGATATAGATATAGATATAGATATAGATATAGATATAGATATAGATATAGATATAGATATAGATATAGATATAGATATAGATATAGATATAGATATAGATATAGATATAGATATAGATATAGATATAGATATAGATATAGATATAGATATAGATATAGATATAGATATAGATATAGATATAGATATAGATATAGATATAGATATAGATATAGATATAGATATAGATATAGATATAGATATAGATATAGATATAGATATAGATATAGATATAGATATAGATATAGATATAGATATAGATATAGATATAGATATAGATATAGATATAGATATAGATATAGATATAGATATAGATATAGATATAGATATAGATATAGATATAGATATAGATATAGATATAGATATAGATATAGATATAGATATAGATATAGATATAGATATAGATATAGATATAGATATAGATATAGATATAGATATAGATATAGATATAGATATAGATATAGATATAGATATAGATATAGATATAGATATAGATATAGATATAGATATAGATATAGATATAGATATAGATATAGATATAGATATAGATATAGATATAGATATAGATATAGATATAGATATAGATATAGATATAGATATAGATATAGATATAGATATAGATATAGATATAGATAAAGATATAGATATAGATATAGATATAGATATAGATATAGATATAGATATAGATATAGATATAGATATAGATATAGATATAGATATAGATATAGATATTTTTTTTTTTTTAATAATAACATGCAATAACAATAGAGTTCAGCTACTACAGCTATATCGCACTTCCTCAGCATTAACCCATCTAAAGCCACTACCCAGTAATCATTGAAAATATCAATGTTATGGATACCCGTGACCACAAACAAGTTAATGTAGGAAAAATTTACCCACCAATGAATGGGTTGGGCTCAGGGACAACACAAGACGTAACAACTAACCATGCGTATACATAGATCTATTTACACAACTAATTTTAATCTACTTTTGAGTTGACCTTTTGACAAATTAACATCAAAAACGCTACAATTGTTAACAAAGAAACTCATTCGACTTAAAGGAGCAGTAGCCATATAATTTGTTCTACTAAATGGCAAATAAATTAAGTTGGTAGCGTTTCTACTGCTTCTACGGTTAGTGTTAAAATTTATGTGAGAAAGAAGTTCTGGAGAATCGAATACACCTGTTATGAGCTGGTGTAAATATACGATATCTGCCGATTTCCTTCGATCACCTAAAGACTGCATTTTTAATAGTTTTAAACGATCCGCATAAGGAGGAAGGTCTAATATGTCAGTTCCACTTAATCCCCTTAGAGCAAACTGAACAAAACGTTTTTGGATTCTTTCTATTCGATCAACATGCATATTGTAACTTGGGGACCACACTTGACTTGCATACTCTAAGTGAGGACGCACGATTGCATAATACAACGTTGTAGTTGTAATCATGCTATTAAATTCTTTGGCCCAGCGTTTTACAAAACCAAGAATTGAAGATGCTTTTTTACAAATATTATCAATATGAGCGTTAAACGATAGCTTAGAATCCATGCATATACCTAGGTCTTTGACGGTGTCTACACGACTCAAGGCAGTATCTTTAATCTTATAATCAAAAATAAAATTATTCCTTTTTCGCGAAAAGGTCATAGTTTGGCATTTATCTGGATTTAAAAACATATTATTTTTAGAACACCAAACTTCAAAGGATTTTAGATCAGACTGGAGTAGATCTGAATTATCTCTAGAATTAATCGTTCTGTATATTTTCATATCATCGGCATAAATAAGCAGATGAGAGTGTTCAATGACGTGAGTTACATCATTGATAGCTAAAATAAACAGAAGAGGACCAAGGTGACTACCCTGAGGAACACCTGATCCAGCAATAAATTCAGAAGACAATGCGCCTCGAAAACGTATTTGATAAGATCGCTCTACCAAATACGATTTAATCCAGTTCACAAAATATTGTGGAAATCCCATTAACTCAAGTTTAAATAAGATTAGATTGTGTGGTAGCTTATCAAATGCCTTACTAAAGTCAGTGTAAACACAATCGACCTGGTTACCAGAATCAATAGAATTTAAGTAGAATGTTGTAAAATCGAGAAGATTAGACACAGTGGATCTGCCATTCACAAAACCATGCTGACGAGTTGTTATGACTTTGCCACAGTGAATTTTCACCCGATCGTACACCATCCGCTCAAAAAGTTTTGGAATCGATGAGAGCTTAGCGATAGGCCTATAGTTACTGACTTCGTTCCTGCAACCCTTTTTAAAAATAGGACTTATAAATGATTTTTTCCAAAAAAGTGGAAAATAACTTTCGTTAATAGATTTATTGAATAATAAAGACAGTGGTTGACTCAAAACGGAAGAACCGCATTGTGTTAACACTGCGCCAGGAACACCGTCAGGTTCAGCACCAAACTCCTCATCGATCGAATTAATATACATTAAAATATCCTCTGGAGTGAAGGATATATGTTCCAAAGATACTCTGGGTTCGGAATTCATATATTCAAAGTACTCTCCATCAGGATTAAAAGAATCTGAACAGAATGATTCTTTAAAAAGATTGGCGAAAAGGCCACAAATTTTGACGGGATTGTCAGTAAATCCCTCAGGAGTTCTAAAAGAAGAAGGAAATCCATCAGATTTCTTCTTTGTGTTTACGAATCCCCAAAATTTCTTTGGATCTGTCAATATTCTCAGCTTAACATTATCTAAATATTCGTGATATAATGTAGCTGAGCGATTTTCAAATTCCAGAAACAAACGTTTGTAAGTTTCTAGGTCGTTTGAGCCTAAGCTACAGATGTATTTCTTCCATGCCCTATTCCTGTTGTTGCGAAGAGTCTTTAAATCCTTTGTGTACCAAGGGTACGTAGAATTCCTCGCAAATTTGAGACTATAAGGTACGGATTGAGAAAACACAGCAAAGAGTTCCATATAAAAAAAATGTATGGAGTCATCAAGGCAATTTCCATTTATATATTCTAAAATTGCATTAAGTTTGCCATTAAGCAACTGATTCAACTTCAAAAAGTCAGCTTTTTTAAAATTGAATTCATAAAGCTTATCTGCTGAATTAGAATTTACTATATTTGCTCTGTCGGATTCGTACCAAATACTCAATGGTGGATGATATTCATCAACAGTAGTTAGAGCATGAAAGGCCCTCTTAACAACAACATTGTTACTGTCTGTAGTTAAGACCAGGTCAAGAAGTCTTTCAAGACTATTATAAATACAACTCACTTGTTGTAAGTCTGAACATATATTATCAACAAATATATGTTCTTGGCGGGTCTTCGAATTAGATGCACAATAGTACGTATCATCGTCAGAAGAATGCCATTTTAAATCAGGTAGATTAAAATCGCCCAATAATAAAATGTCGTCATTAACGTCAAGTAAATCAATTATGTAATCTATGCACTCCGCAAGGCTTGCATAGACCTCTACACTACTCTTAAGAGGAACATACGCATTAATAACATATACATTAGAGTTACAATGTATAACTTTAACGCAAATTAGTTCAATATTAGAAGAGCAGGGAATGTCAACAATAAAACTGACAAAGCAGTTCCTTACAGCCAAAAGGACACCACCACCGACAGAAGAAATATTGTCAGTGTATCTGTCTTTTCTAAAAACTTGAAAACTATTGTCAAACAATTCCAAATCAGTAATGCTTCCGTTCAGCCACGTTTCTGTTAACGCGATAATATCCTCAGAGCAATTTTGAGTTGATAGAAATAAGCTCTGCGTCTTAGAACGTAGTCCCCTTACATTTTGATAGTAAAGGGACAGCCTTTTTAGTTTTTTTGAGCCTGGCGGGCGGCTTGAGTCACCCTTTTAGGCTTATTTTTTGGCTTGAACTCAGTAACAAGAATATTATCGGCCCACAAATTAGAGTTAAGAACAGTTGTAAAATCATCGGCTGCAACTGTTAAAATGAAAGAAGCATGGGAAGGCTTATTACCAATTTTTGTGCATGAACAGAATGCATTTGAGTTCACTAACTTGGATTGCCTGACAAACGTCAATATATTTTCTATTGATGTGTCGAGCTGAAGACGTGAAATGAAAACATTTCTGGTCCTCGAAACTCCTCTTAAAGTCAAATGACTGTTAGGCGTAGTTGAAATCGTATTTGGACTACTAGTCAATGGAGGAATAGAAGATGGTGTATAAGAAATCACCGTATTATTATTTTCTGATGGCATTGCTGAGGGCTGCTTTGCCTTGGAAGGTCTGGACGACGCCTTCTGACGCTTATTTTTGTTTTTGTTTTTCCTCTTTCTTTTAGATATAGATATAGGTATAGATATAGATATAGATATAGATATAGATATAGATATAGATATAGATATAGATATAGATATAGATATAGATATAGATATAGATATAGATATAGATATAGATATAGATATAGATATAGATATAGATATAGATATAGATATAGATATAGATATAGATATAGATATAGATATAGATATAGATATAGATATAGATATAGATATAGATATAGATATAGATATAGATATAGATATAGATATAGATATAGATATAGATATAGATATAGATATAGATATAGATATATATATAGATATAGATATAGATATAGATATAGATATAGATATAGATATAGATATAGATATAGATATAGATATAGATATAGATATAGATATAGATATAGATATAGATATAGATATAGATATAGATATAGATATAGATATAGATATAGATATAGATATAGATATAGATATAGATATAGATATAGATATAGATATAGATATAGATATAGATATAGATATAGATATAGATATAGATATAGATATAGATATAGATATAGATATAGATATAGATATAGATATAGATATAGATATAGATATAGATATAGATATAGATATAGATATAGATATAGATATAGATAAATAGATTAAAGAAATATATTTTGGTCACTTCTGCGTAAGAAAAAGTTAGAAAAATTGTTCGAGTGATTTTTACAAAATTTTTAATATAGCGTACGTGACGCAAAATTTTTATTTTTATTTGATGTTCCAACGTTGTAGTGAATCTATATCAAACACGCTCATCCAGAAACCCATCTGGCCCGTGCTGCACCTATACAAATTTTTTTCTCTCATCAGTTTTGTATCTTTTTTCTTTTTCATTTTTTTGAACACACCTTGGTATCGCTTTTTGTAGAATGGGCCTTGTGCTTTAGTTTCATGTTTTTTAAATACAAACAATAGTACACAAATGTGATTTTCTCTATGTCCGGACGGCTTATAAGAAATCCCGGAATTTTCTTGACTTGTCCCGACAACAGCCTTTCAGGATCTGGCAAGCCTACTTGGCACCAAAATACCTGAAAAGCAATTTTCTAACACAAGAAAAAGTGCAAGTGTGTGTCGAGGGGTTTGAAAAAATAGGGTTTCCGCAATGTCTTGGAGCAATTGGTCAGTTAATCCCTGCAGTTTTAAAGTCATGTAGTATTGTGAAAATATGTCTGTGAAAAAACGTTATACGGTTTAATGTTCTATCTTAAAACGGTTGTCACATTGAAATCCGGCCTGGCAAAGCAGACGCTTGCGACTATTTCAACTGAAAGGGATGGTACTCTATGGTCCTTCTAGCTTTAGTTGACCACAGGCTTGGCACAAATTTGAGGCATATTTAAAGACATAATAATTAAATTATTAAATTTTATTTAATTTCGATTCATGTAGTTTAATGTTGGCTCTCCGGGACAAAAAATTAACTTTAAAAAAATTCTCATTGAAAGTTCGCTTTTAAAAGAAAACGGAAAAGTAATAAACGGTGTGAGCATTCCCGTTTTCATTATTGGGGACTCCGCTTTCAGATTTTCGACACAATTAATGAAAGCTTTCCCATTTTCCATTCTGGCCAGTGAAAAAGAAAAGACATTTAATTACCATTTGTCCATAGCCATAAGAGTTGTGAAAAATAGTTTTGAAAAGTTGAAAAGTAGTTTTTTTTGGAAAACTCAACAACTATTGTGAAATTTTGCTGTGTGCTAGACAATTTTTTGAACGAGCACAACGATACAATAAACAATATTTGGGTTCAGAAACAACTCAATATGAGAAAGGGTTAAATTTAAGTCAACCGGTAGGCACAGATAACTTCACTAATCACAATATCGACGCAAATGATATTCGCAATGCAATCGCCAATTCATTAGGTATGCAAAATGAACATTTATTTATAACTCTTAATAATTAGAAGTTACAAAAACACATCGCATAAAAGTTTCGAAAAAATGTCGAAATTAATTTACAAAAAGAAAATTTATTTATTTACATCTTTTTCAAATCTGCAATATCTTTAAAAATTTCATTGCGTTCTTTTTCCACGTCTAACATTTCTTTTTGAATCTTCGATGTTTCTTCTCCCTCCTCCTTAATCTCATCTTTCAAAGTAACCAACTCTTGCAACAACGTCTCTTGAAATGAAATCTTTCGCTTTTTCTGTACAGGTTCTGAACATGAAGAGGTTTCACCAGAGGGAATGAACTCACCACTTTGCGTTGAGGAACTGATGTCTGAAACGATACAAAATAATCTTTACAACAATATTTAGCTTCAATATAGCTTTAAAAACCTATGCTTTCTTGAGTGAACTCCTCTGGAATAAATGATTTCAAACTATAAAATAATTGATTAAGTGCGAATAATGCTTTCAGTTGCAGGGAGAACCACCTGACAGGCCAATTCCTTTTTTGGCAGCACTGAAACAGAACAAATAGTGGCGGGTTGTATTTTCCGATTGATAAAACAAAAATCTATTGCTAAACTTACCAGTATTTGGTGGTGAAGTTATGCATTTTTCAATGTCCGCTATTTCAGCGTTAACATGAGCATTTTTTCGGTGTCCTCTTATGCCTTCTATGTTGTCACGCCATAAATCTAAAAGCATTACTTCAGCTCCTTTCTCCCACTTCTTCCTATTGTTTTTGCAGAAAATATAACAATTGTTTTACTTTCTCCAAACGGCTAAACTCAAAATAGCATAAAAAAGCCATATGGCATTTTCTTTATTGTCAATCCTTGGAAGGATGGAGAAATCCATTTTTTACACAGAGTAGATAACCACTTATGTCTGCACATATTTTGTTGGTTTAACGGTTCATATATTTTAGAAAAAAGGTTGTAGTTAGTGCAATTAAAATATCTTTTAGTAACAACTAAAAGAAGGATATGGAAATTTTTAAGCAAATCCGTTTTCTTTTAAGACTATTTGTGAATATTCCTGTTTTTAAATGACCATAAGAGAGATGAGAATAGTTTATTTAATTTTTTTTTACAAATCAATTTTGAGTACTAAGTTTTTTTATTTTTGCCTATGGTTTCTTGAAAAATTATCCAAATTGAGAATTTTTAATTCCTTTTAAAAAGTATTATTCCAAAAATTAGCAAAAAAAGTAAAAATGTCTGTGACAAAATTTTACTAATTCAACAATATTAGTGTGAACGGAAAAAATAGGTTATTTTTCTTGCAGTTTATTTGAATCAAAATTAAAATAAGCTATGAAAAATGCAAACATTTTTTAATAAGTTCACCTGGTGAAGCTGTATTCACAACTTTAATGGACATTTCACATAAACGGGAGGAAAAAAAATTTCAGTCTTTTGGTTTGGCTTATTTTTAGCTATCTTTCGCTTTTATTGATCCCCAGCTTGTGCACAACTATTTGAACCTGTGTGAACCCTAGATCGAGTTATCGTTAAGGGCTTAAATATCAGGTTGGCAACTAAGTGATTGCGGATTTTATTTAAAAATAAGAGAAAAATAAAAATTTTTTCATGGATCCGAATCGATTATTGCTTTGATTTGGTCGTCATCAACTTCAACTGGACGACCAGAGCGTTTTCATCTTTGAGTGAAAAATCACCAGAACGAAATTTGGCAAACCAATTTTGACACTGCCGTTCTTTTAAAGCTTTGTCACCATAAACAGCACATAACTTTTTGTGAGCTTGCGATGCGCTTTTTCCTTTCCGGAAATAAAAAAGCAAAATATGACGAAAATGTTCTTTTTGATATTCCATTTTTCAACAGACGCCAAACAAAATCTACACAACCGATCAGAAAACTTTTTTACTGATTGACAGTTGAAGTACCAACTATCAAATAACGAAATGTGTTTGACTTTTTGATTACGTCAGCAAACCTGAAAATTCAACTAAAGCAATCTATGAGTGAAATCCGCAATTACTTCGTTGCCAACCCAATATTACTGTTCTCGAAAACGATTGAGGAATTGACTCCGATAAAAGTCATATTTAAACTTCAGACTATTTTTCAAAAACCGTAATTCGAAAACTGGTTTTTGACAGCACCAGTATCTTATACCAAATTTATTATATAAGATATCACATGAAAATAATTTCATGTTAATATTAAAATAATTACTCATCTAGATAAATTTTTATAAAAAGAATGAAACAGTAATTTTTTTTGGATATATAAGAATTTAATCGGTTGGGGATTTAAATTTAAATTATTTACAAATATAAAAAACTAAAAACAAAATTTTTTGAACTTCCAAATTGTTTTTAATTTTTTAATATAATAAAAATAATTTTACAAATGCTGAAGGTTAAAAAACTGTAATTGTTAATTTTTTTTATGTAAATTTGGTAACATGATTAAAAAATCATCAAATCACTATAGAATTGAACTGTATAAAAGTTTTACAAACATTTTTTCTTATGAGAATTTTTTTTCGAAAAATAGCATATTTAGCTTTTAGGTGATTTTCCGAAACCTGTTATTTGGAAAAGACTTCGCACAGGGCTAAATTTTTCTGCCAAGTTGGAAATTTTAGATGTCTTATATACCAAGGAAACAACAATATAAAATAGTCAAACTTTTTAGTCATTTGCTTTACGTGGAATACCCATAATGTGTTAAATTTCGTGATTCATGTATTTTTTACACTTTCAAAGATGAAAAAAAATTCTCGTACAGATGAATGCATTTTCAAAAGTTTTGGATCCTTAGCTTAGATATGGCATAAAAATGTCAAGCTAATTTTCTTCAATTTACAAAATTATATTCGTTCTAGGTTTAATTTCATATATATTTCGCTGGATATCAGGGACTTTTTGAAAACTGAAATTGATTTTTTTATATACAAACTCCTTGGAGATGAATTCCAATATAATGATTATGACTTTTATAAGCAAAGTTGATCTTTCACTTGGCCAAAAGCATTTTTCAATAATAAAGTGAAGTTTTTAAGAAAATTAACATCATTATCACAGTTTATCTAAAAAAAAAATCACATTTGGTATTTAATAGCCTCTTTTGTGTTTCACACCTAAATTTCCCCCCTTGTCTACGGGCCTGCCACAGATTTATTTCTGCTCACTTTTTCTTTTTAGGCACTCTCCTTGCCTCAGTGGGTTCAATGGTTAAATATTCTTCAAATTCAATTTCCTAAAATATATCACGAAAAAGATATTAGTTACACTTATGTTGCATTATTAATTAATTAATTAATTTTTCACAAACCTGGTGTCCGTCATCCATGATTTTATTTATTTGATTATTTGACATTTAGATATGGCGAAAATATTCGATAATTTTTATCGATTAAGCAGTAAACACACTTCTTTTAGCACAGTTTTACTATAAAACGAGTGTTTTAATTTCGTAAAAAGTTTTACTTTTGTATGGTAAAACACGTCGAAATTGGAGTGAGCCCTAAAACTAGAAAGCCACTAAAACTCTAGTTAAAGCCTGCAGTGAGGACATACTGTTATGGTCCACCCATCTATAAAAATGTATTAAGCATACTAGCAAATGCTATGTAATAAGGTTTTTATAAAAGTATTATATAAATTTGCATGGAAAACTGTTTTCATTTGATATGTATATTAACTAATTTGTTTTCAAATATTAACTATTTGAAAGATATGTAATAAATACAAATGTGAAACAAAAACTTAATTTTGCTAATTAAAACTGTTAGGGATCATTTTTTTATGTGCTATACGGCAACCGGCCCCAAGTTCCAACGGCCCTACTGGAATTCTTCAGTATGGCCAGTCCGCCACTGGAGGTGAAGAAGTTGAATGGTAAAATGTTGCTTGCCCTGGCTGAGATTTTTACCAGGAACTATTAGTGCAAAAATCGGACTCACTAGCCAGTACACAATAGCCGCTGCAGTAACGTGTTTTTTATGTGTAAGTTCGACCTATTTTAAAATCCCTCCCAAAAAGAATTTCTGGTTGTGTGCCTGTACTCATATAAATATGTCTCCGTGGCCCAGTGGTTAGAACAGACGAGTCTGGATCCAAGCGTAGCGAGTTCATTATTCGGTGAAAACAAACACATGAAACATTTTTAAATACCCATTTTCTTAGGTTTGTATACAATCAGTGCGGCGAATTGCTGTGTTGTTGTTTTCATGCAAACCATGTCGTTACATTGGTTTTACCCCCCATCTAGCTCGCCGTATTGTTGTATACGCGGCTATAAAAGTTTTACTTCAAAAATTGCTATTAAGAGTTTTAATTTTTTTGTTTCCACCGAGGATTGAACTCACAACTCATCAGTTCTGTAGTTGGCTGTTCTAACCCCTCGGCCACGAAAGCATACCTGATTGAGTATCTTCTTTTCTTCTTGCACAAAAATTTTCAAAAATGGCCATAGAATCGCGAGCTGTGTGGCATGTAGCGCCATCTTGTTGAAACCACATGTCAACCAAGTTCAGTTCTTCCATTTTTGGCAACAAAAAGTTGGCCATTTTGAGGGAAAACTTCGGAGAACAATTAATCTCAAGAAATGGACCGGTAAGTTGGCCACCAAGATCATGCGATTTGACGCCTTTAGACTATTTTTTGTGGGGCTACGTCAAGTCTAAAGTCTACAGAAATAAGCCAGCAACTATTCCAGCTTTGGAAGAAAACATTTCCGAAGAAATTCGGGCTATTCCGGCCGAAATGCTCGAAAAAGTTGCCCAAAATTGGACTTTCCGAATGAACCACCTAAGACGCAGCCGCGGTCAACATTTAAATGAAATTATCTTCAAAAAGTAAATGTCATGGACCAATCTAACGTTTCAAATAAAGAACCGATGAGATTTTGCAAATTTTATGCGTTTTTTTTAAAAAAAAAGTTATCAAGCTCTTAAAAAATCACCCTTTATTTCAAATCCTTCTAAAAAAGTTTTATACAAAAACTCTTGCCAATTTACAGAATTTTACTAATTTTGCGATCCAAGTCAAAAACCACTTCTATTTTTTGTCAAATAACGTATCATTTTTGGTGGCTCCTATCTTTCCTATCTAGCCGAACTTTTGACGACTCTGAGGTTTTACACCTTATATAGTGTGCTTAGTAAGCTATTGGAAAATCAAAATAAGGAACTTGTAAGTTAAATTTTTTATTCTTTTTTCGCTCATTAAAGTCGTACGATCGTCAAGTGCGACACCACGGAAATGTCCATATGGCACTTTTTCTATTTTTTCGAAGATTTTTCGAGAATTTTTCGAGGATTTTTCGGTATCTTTCGATTTTATGCTGTTCCATATCTCGAAGGGGAAGCAAAATAGGTAAAATCTAACAAATTTTTGGGGGTTACTATGGGGGGAAGCATTTTTGAGACACACAAATAGAGGGGTGTATTAGCCCCCATTCACCATATTTTTAGGGAGGGGCCGAAACACGTTTCTGACTTACAATTTGACTTACAGTGAACAGTTAAACACGTGTTTCAATGTCTTCTCTAAAAATGTGGAAAATGGGGGAGTGATAGAGCCCCCTATTTGTGTGTCTGAAAAATGTTTCCTCCTATAGTAACCCTCAAAAATTGGTAAGATTTTCCCTATTTTGCTTCTCCTTCGAAATACGGAACAACATAAAATCGAAAGATATCGAAAAATCCTCGAAAAGTTCTCGAAAAATCTTCGAAAAAATAGAAAAAGTGCCATATCTCGAAGGGGAAGCAAAGTAGGTAAAAATTAACCATTTCTGGGGTTTTCTAAGGGGATAAGCATTCCTGAGACGCACAAATAGAGTTCTATCAGTCCCCCATTATGCACATTTTTAGGGGGGACGTCGAAACACGTGTTTAACTGTCCACTATAAGTCAAATTGTAATTTTTCCCCCTTTTAAGATCCCATTTTAAGTACTGTCTGTCTTTTCAAAACATATTTTTAAATGGTAACTCTCCCTGAAAGTGTGTTGCATATAAACAATGAATAGCAAAAGTTACCAAAACCAAAATGAAATGGAAAGCAACAGTTACCAAAACCAAAATGAAATGAAAATCAACAGTTAACGAAACCAAAATGAAATCAAATGAAAAGCAACAGTTTTATAACAACAGCAAAATGAAATGAAAAGCAACAGTTACATAATAACAGCAAATTTACAAATTTACCGTTGCATTTACAATAATGACAGTTAAGCAAAAGCGCAATATTCGTTGCTTCGCTATTTTGCTGACAGCATTTTAAGTCCTGGTCATAATTAAATTTTTTTGCCCCGGTAAAATCATTAAGGTTATCATTAAATATTATAAAATTGTATTTGAAAATTCTACGAATTGTGATTCCCTGCAAAAGAAAGTCATTAAAAATATTCTTTAAACAAGTACTGTTGCTGCTCTCTTTCTCCTTTGCTTTGTTTATCGCAGGCCTCGTAAATATTATTAAATTCAATTAAAAAAGGTGGCGGCCGTGGCGCAGTGGGTAGAGTGTGTGGCCCATACGCCAGAGACCCTGGTTTGAGTCCCACCTAACACGAAAAGTTTTTTCAATTCAATTAATTTTTCTGTTCGGCAGTCGCCTCTCTGTAGACAATGGCAAACCTCAGAGAGTAAAAACTGCCATTAAAAGCTTCTTGAGAACATTAGCCGTTCGGAGTCGGCATAAAACATGTAGGTCCAGTACTCAATCATTTGTGTTCAAACATTTCACAACACACACAACACAATTGATCATAAGAAGCTTGGTCAAAGTCCTTTCAAGGGCTGAAATGGCCATTTCGTTTTTTTAGAAATTTAGAAACAGAAAATTTCAAATTGATTTTTTAATGACTGATTTTATAATGATTAATGATAACTTTAACTATTTTACAGGAAACTGGAAAGCAAAAAGTGTAATTATAACGAGAACGAGTAGATTTATCAAACCCTATTAGACCCTATTAGAGACATTTTTGTAGAGCGTTTAATTTCCTATTAAGTGCATTTCAGTTATTTGCATCCGTCAAATGGTTTTTAAGATATAAGAATAAGAAGTTAAAAAATAATGTTTCTCATGTAATTTATATGGAAAATAGAAAATTGCGATGCACGACTTTTAAACATTAATATTAAGAATTACGCTTTTTACGGGCATCTCTTCTCACCTGCTTGAATCTATTTCACAGGGGATTTAAAAAAAAACAATGAAAAACATACCTGTTTTTAAAACGATACCTGGCATTGCAGATTAAATTATAGAAAGTTTATATACCGATCATTTTAAAAATATATGCAAAATATCGAAAAACAAAAGCTTTAAACGCGATTTCCTTGAAACTTTTTTTTTTAAAACGGTTCGATAGATAACTTAAAATCTATTGGTTCAATTTCAATGAATTTTAGTGCATTTTGGTCATAATTTTGTCCTGTAAGCATCCCCCTAAATTCAAGTACCTACAAATAGTAGGTACTATAAATAAAAATGCGCGCGAAAATCTATCTCTTTTTTAACTTATTACTCCCACTTTTGCCATAATTTTAAAAATCCCCCCGGGGGTCGTGCGTAGGGGATGCCGAATTAATGGTCTGTACTTTTAAATGACATTTGATTTTTTTTTTTGTTTCAGATACATGGGAAAGGTCATATCCATCGAACCATTTTGGATGTCTTTTTTTAATGTAATCTTAGCCTAATCTAATCCTCTATATAAAAGCCTGAAAATTATTTTCAAAAAAACAAAAAATTATTTTATAAAATACTTTTTATGTAAAATAAGCTGTATTTAAAAAAAAATAATAACTCCTTGTATCTAAAACCAATTTTTGAAAAAAGCTGCTTTTTTTGGTTGCTACACGTTTATTATAACTTTAATAGGAAGCAAAATGCATTACGCTATGAATATATATTTTGGAAATTATATCAAATATAGTTACATTTTATTGCAACCCTAGTAATACAAACAGAATTTGTAGCTATTTTTACAAACCTTTCAAAGACAATGATTTATATATATAAAAGTTCTATATAGGGTCTTATAAGGCCAATTTGGCGTATGGGATATAAAGACATGTTTGTCTTCATGGTGCCTCTTATGAGACTCGATAAGGTAACTTTCAGAGGTCTTTCAAAGGCATCTTTAAAAATATGTGCTTGAAGAAATATGCGTGATTCTGATTCTGATTCTTTTTCTAATTTTTTTTTAAATTTTCTCTTGATCCGCTTTTTTTATCAGAATTTAAAATAATTTAATTTTATTTAACATTTTCAAATTTTATTTCTACTTGTTTTTTACCTGATTCGAATCCATGTCCCAAGCGCTCCATAGACGTGCACTCTATACACTAGGCTATAAGTTTTCAAATATTATATTTGTAATATTTGTATATTAATATATATAGTTATACTTTATATATTATTGTTATATTATATTTGTTATATTTGTTTGTTATAACGCATTTTTCTTTTGAAATTTTAACAGTAAGTTTAAAAAAAATGTTTGTACTGTTTTCAAACATTTGTATGAAATCATCCCCGATGCCACGCATTGCTTGGTAGTTGTCTTTTCACCAGCTTGTGTTTGTGAGAGTTTCAATAAACTCCATGTTGCTCTCTACCTTGTCTTGTTATGTTCAGCTAGCCACAGCCAGGGATGATATAGACTTAGTTGGAAAAGGGCCAGAATTCAAACAAAAATTGGGCCAATTTGAATAGTGCTTTTAGTTTAGAAAAGTGGCAATTCAATATTGAAGACTTTCTAATTGGTCACACGGTCATGTCATGGTCTCACAAATAGCACACTTTTTAATAATCTCAACAAATCCAGCTTATTTTTTGGTGAAAATAGTTGAAATTTCGAATTAACAGTTTTGGGAAATCAAAAAAACTAACATTTTCGTGTTTTATTTCGTTTGTGCCGTTTAAGCCGAACATGGAAGAAAGTTCTTAGTTGATCACAAAAATAGCACACTCTAATTTAAATGGTTAAAGTAAATCAATCTCCATCTTAATAGTGTTTAAGGTGATTCTTTCAAATACATTTTATTTTACGCATTATTTCTATCAACATTTTTTTGAAGTCAAAAAATTGGCAAAAACAATCTTTAAATATATTGTTTTTCTGAAAAAAATGTTAACCAAAAAATTGCAAAGCATTTCCACAAAAAACCGCAAGTCGGTTATATCCACCTTAAAATAGTCGTAGAATGTCTAAATTAATGATCAATTTAATATAGACTCTTCTCCGTTAAGACTTGTAAGAAGACGAATACTGATTCACTGGACGAATACTTCACTGGAAGTGGGACGAAACTGGGTAGAAAAAATTCACCTCTGTCAAAAAATATATTGAGGCATGGCGGAATTCAACAAAAAATTGTTTTATAAATGACTATAATTTTAGAATAAAGAATTTTGCAAGAAGAATATTAAGTCAAATTACATCTGATAAGATGACAAAACAATCGCCAAGATATAAGTTTGAAATTTGCCACCAAAACTTCATCAGGGTGTAGAGAGATGGAACTGGCCTGATTTTCTTAGCGTTGATATTGAATTGATAACAAAATGGATTAATTTGTATGTATATTAAGGCACTGTCAGGACTACGATGGAGCTTTTAGGGATCGCTCTTTTCATATAACTTGGAAAACAAAATAAATTTGAAGTTGAGATTATAAAAAGTATGCTTCACACATAAAATGGCTGTATATAACGAAACTTATTTTAATGAGAACATTTAAAAAGGCGATAGGAAATATAGACTTTAAATAAAAATCACCCGAAATTTCTTCATACAAAATTCGGTTGATTTTTGGTTAGAAACCGCAGAGAAATTTAAAAAAATTTAAGAGAGCTTATTCTTGTCAAGCACTCCGATATCGCAAGATAGCATTTTAGGCAATTTTTTCAAAATTTTGGGCATATTTTCATTTTTATTGGGCATATTTTTTTACATTTTTTGGGTAATTTTTCGTTTTAGTTGTTTTTAATTTTATTTTTTGTGCGATTTTTCTGTGGACGATATTTCCCACCTCCATTTCCTACTTCCAAATTTAAAATTTTGTAGTACGATAATAGAACACAAATGTTGTCAACAGATATCGACCATTAAACTTTTCTTGTTAAAAATTGCGATAATTTTTTCGGTTATATTTTTTCAAAAGGGCCTAAAACGACTAAAAATGGCCTCGGGGCTTTTGCAATTAAAAAGGCCTTAAAAAAATGTCTTAAAAGCCCCCAAATATCATCCCTGGTCACAGCACTACAAAAAAAAAAACACAGGTGCGTCGTTGGATACTCGAGAGAAGCGAAGCTTTTTCGCAGTTACATAGATTTGTTAGCTTAATAATTTTTTTGGTTAATAAATTAACTTTTAAATTCAAAAATTTAAAATAACATAAAATTAATTATATATATACAGAAAACATATTTACTGCTTATTTTTTTATTGTTGAATGTCAAATTTCCACGCCAATTACATATACGGGCATATAATGCCAGCGACTCTCCATTTTCACTCTTCACACATGGTTGTGAACTTGGCTGCACTGGCTCATGCATGCGTTTGTTAATCCCATATTTATTGATATCTATTTTTTTTTCACTTAAAAATGCACTTGTCAACGCACTTGTCATAGAGTGTAAATTATTATCTGGCATGGGTTAACAGAGTTATTTCACTTAAAAACATGAAGAAAAAAAACTCTGTTAACCTCTGTTAACACATACCAGAGATTTAGCAGAGTTGATGCAATCTCTAGATAATAATTTATAGTCTATGCCCACAGCACCACAAACGCATTCACAATACAAAAAAACCGATGCTGGAGACACCTTGTGGCAAATAAAAGCAAATTTTTAATAATTGTAGCAAATACACAATCCTCTATCTATTGATAGATGGTGACGATCTACTGCAGCATAGCTTCTGTTATAATAACTATTGAATTAACAACTATTTTTAACAAGCCTTTGTGGCCTAGTGGCTTGTGCGTTGGACTCTCGTATAAGAGGACGTTGGTTTGATCCCACGGGCCGGCCGAAAATATTTTTAGTATATAATATTAAAGTATTAAATTTTCTTGTTGTAATAAGCACTAGCAACAAAGAAACCATCAAATTTCGAAGAAAAAATCTGTCGAAAATTTTTCAGATTTCAATCCAAGCAAATCACAGAACGAGGAGTAAAAAGCTTCGGTTCAAAAATTGTGTGTGTTTGAAAATGTGCGCATTCGCATCGTAGTATAATATAAAAGCTTGATTAATTATAAATCCAACGAAATTTATTTCATTGAAATTAGGCAAAAATTCGTCGAATTATTTAAATTTTAAGCATTAATCTTTTAAAAATAGCACAAAATAGTTGTTTTTCATGCTGCTTTGCCTGAACTGAGTCGCAAATAAGATCAACCAAAACATAGTTATTTTAGTGATTTTGTATTGAAGTAGAAATACTTCAAATTGAATAACTCGGCGAGTTTTCAACCGATTTCAATTAAATAAACTTTTTGCATTTAGAATTAGCTAGAATATTTATTACTATGAAACAACGGGACATTCAATACAAAACATGTTCACAAATTGATCTCAAATAGAAAAAAATGATAAATATAGGGACATTTTTAATTGTTTCATCATACAGATGAAGGATTACGTCACTTGGGGTTTTTTGCCTGGCAGTTCCTTTTTTATATTTCAATTTAAATTTTAATTTAGTTAGACACTTATTAGTACAATAAGATACAAATAGATCTTTTAGCAGTACAACTGATAATATTTATAATCAACAAGCTACATGTACATATAATTAATTTAATTTTAACCATTAAAATAAAAGTAGCTATATAATAATTTAATAAATCTTAATAACTTCTAATTTAATTGAATTTAAGGTGAAGCCCATAAGTGTATTAAATATTTAAAAAAAAAAAAAAACAAAGGTGCGTCGTTGGACACACGAGAGCAGCGAAGCTTTTTCGCAGTTACATAGATTTGATAGCTTAATCAATTTTTCTTTTTAATAAATTAACTTTTAAGCTCAAAAATTTAAAAAAACATTAAATAAATTACATATATACAGAAAACATATTCACTGCTTATTTTTTTATTGTTGAATGTCAAATTTCCACGCCAATTACATATACGGGCATATAATGCCAGCGACTCTCCATTTTTACTCTCCACACATGGTTGTGAACTTAGCTGCACTGAACAAATTTTTTCCTTCAACAGCGAAAAAATCTGTCATACATTTTTTAGATATCACTCCAAGCAAATGACAGAACGAGGATAAAAATATATATTAAATATATATTAATTTATATTAAAGAACGCACACGAAACAAAATTTAACAAACATTTTAGATACCTTGCCGATGTCATGCATGCGTTTGTTAATTCCATATTTATTGATATCGTCTATTTTTTTGACACTTAAAAACGCACTTGTCAACGCACTTGTGGCATTGCGAATTTTCTTCGTTCCAACAACACCACAAACGTATTCACAATACAAACACAAAAATGCTGGAGACACCTTGTGGCAAATTAAAGCAAATTTTTGTTATTTGTATCATAGCAAATACACAATCCTCTATCTATTGATAGATGGTGAATATCTACTGCAGCATAGCTTTTGTTATAATTAATATTAAATTAACAACAGTTTCCACCAAGTCTTTGTGGCCTGGTGGATAGTGTGCTGGACTCTCATTAAAGAGGACACGCGGGTTCGATTCCCACAGGCGGACCGAAAAATATTTTTAGTATTTAATATTAAAGTATTGAATGTTCTTGTTGTAATAAGCGCTAGCAACAAAGAAACCATCAAATTTCCAAGAAAAAATCTGTCGAAATTTTTCAGATTTCACTCCAAGCAAATCACAGAACGAGGAGTTCTTCGCTTCAAAAAAAGATTTGTCATAAGATAAGACATCGAAGTGATAAGCATAGTCAGATTAAAAAGAAAATGGGAAGAATGAATAAGAGTATAGAGGTTAGATGTTTGAATAATAGGACATAAGAGATTGCTTAAAGTTATTCGAATTTAACAGTTGATTTGATGCTATATGGTAGTGAATTCCAATGTTTAATGGCGTTGACGAAGAATAGCCGTTTTGAATGCAAGTTCTTAAATTTCGGTATAATAAGGTTGCCAGTTCGATTAGAAACACTAAAGCGTAATTTATTATAGAGGTAAGATGGAGTCTTATGGTTTATTAATTTAAGTAAAAATAAACAATTTCTTGCGTTTAACTAATTAATTATGTTACAACCTAAGATTTCATTACTTTTTTCTGACACGTGATCAAAACGTCTCAATCCAACACATATCTAGTCACAGCAACTTGAATTTTATGAGTAGAGAGTGAGTCAAAGATTACTATAGACCAGTTCTGAATAAGTAATAAGTGGGACTATGAAATGAACCACAAGTATTTTCTAAGTCTCGATGGGAACAAATTGTGATTACAACCGTAGGCAACATAGTGTGAAATAAACGCTTAGAAAGCTTAGAATTTACATAAAATCCTAAATTTTTAATCTTAACAACTATTTGTAGCCTCTTGTCATTTAAAAATATCGGATGGATTTGAAATTGGTCGATCTTGTTCTTAGAAATTGTGAGAATGTATGATTTTTAAGCATTTAAACAAAGATCGTTAATAAATGCCCACTTGGAAATAGCTCTGAGGTCTTCATTTAATCTGTAGCATAAATCATCAACTGGCATATGAAGCATATGAGAACCAACACTCTTTCTCTCACCGAAATTTTCTACTGAAATTTATTGCCAGACAAAAAACCTCAAGTGACGTGATCATTTGCGTTTTACGAAATACGGCCTTTAGTTTCTCGTAGAACACTGGGAACGACTAGATATGGTACAACCATTGATGCGATGTTTTCACGATTAACACAAACCTAATATTACAGTATTTAATAATGACGTTACTATCAATGAAATTCCAATCAATGAAATTTGAGGATAATTTACTGCTTAATGAATTTCTGTATTATATGTAACAAAAATATATTTTAAAATTTGAATGTATACAATCCTTTTAGAAATATAAGAGATGCCTCTAGTCACTGCCTTTACCTTTTATATACATCTCAAATTCCAAGGTAATCGATCTACAGCAGTAAACTCCAGTCGCGCGTCAGAGCTGACACGCACACTTCTTTTTTAATTACGATACCAGATCTATTATAAATACATCGCTGCTTACCAAAATGTATGCATTTAAATCATTCGAAGCAATCAATTCAAAAACTAAGTTTGCTGAAAATGATAATAATTACCTTGAGAAATTTATTGATTTAAAAAAAAAAATAAAATAAAATACATATAGTCAGTATGAAACTTTGAACTGTTTGTAGAGTACAATGTGAAGATTGTGGTTATTCTATAATCCCGAAGACATCTCGGACAACCATACTGATTCTGCAATGCACTTTAATGATTTATTCCAACTTCATTTTGCATCACGATTAATATGTTGGCCGTGCTGTTGATGAAAAAACCATTGAATCCATTGCAAACTCCTGTTAAGTAAAACAAAGTGAGTTGCTACTCTGCGTTTGAATGGTAACTGCAGATGTTAAACAGTTTCAGAACCAAAATACAGGACAAAAGAAGGTTAAATATTAACAAGATTGCATAACATAGATATTGGCCACAGGTGGATTGTATTTTCTGTTGTTACTGATGGGTTGTATTCCATGTGACAACACATTGCCTTGGATTTGCATATCATTGCGTTTGGATAATGGGTCGTTACACTTCGTATATGTCTTTAAAATTAAATGCAATAACTAGTCAAATATAGAAGCTGCCGTCTAAAAAATTTAGATCAGAAGTAAGTACTACAAGGCATAATAATTTTAAAGAGTGATGAGCGAGATTGGACAATGCGGGGTAGCACCACCCTAAGAACTCTGAATCTATAAGTTTTTTTTCTTTTTTTTTGGCGCCACCGTGCAGGTGGGAGTGTGCGATTCTTACGCACTAAACCTAACCTCCGCATTAGGCCGGGTCGATTTGTGGGGAGGCAAAAAAATCGCCCATTGCTGTATGAAAATCGTATTCTACGGATCAAAATAAGAAACTTTGCCGAAGGAACCATACCTCTAAAACGAATTCTGATGTCCCCCAATTTGGGTCGAACTTTTGGATAGGGGCAAATTTTGAAAAATCCCACTTTGACCCATTTAGAGTGCTCCAATCGAGTCCAAATGTATGACCGACCCCCACTAACTTTGGAGGCCCGACCCACCCATGCCAGTGGCACACCCCCTGGAACCCCCTGGGGGTTCCCCATACAAACATTTCAAAAAATCGCCAGTTTTGGCACTTTACATGAAAAAAATCAGCGAAATGCCTATGTTTTTTTCTTTTTGGAGTTTTTTTTCTCTTTAGAAATTTATTCAACCCTTTTAAAAAATGAAGGTATCACTGTGACACAATTGCATATCGGAAAATTGCTTGTGTGCGTTTTTTAAGGCACCACAAGACACAGCTGCATGTCGTAAACTTACTTGTGTAGTTTTTTTATAGCACCTACTTAAGAAATGAAGGTTGTTTTTACAACCCTTTTTGTGGGTATTTTATGGCACCTTCTTCAGAAATGCGCGTTTTATGCAACCATTTTAACAATTAAGGTATCACTGGAATGCACCGCAACCCTTTTAAAAAATTAAGGTATCACTGTGACACAATTGCAGATCCTAAAATTGCTTGTGTGCGTTTTTAAGCCACCACAAGACAAAGCAGGTAGAATTGAAATTACCATTTCATTCTTATTACCTCGTCTCGTAGACCATATATAACGCAACAGTTTTTGTGAATGCATTAAGTCGTTGTGAAGAACTCAAAGTGTGAAGTGCTAATTTCAGATAAAAAAATATTTAAAAAAAAAATAATAAGTGAAGTTGACCATTCCAAATCAAAAAGTTTACAATGAATCCACCATCCTCTACACCGCAAGATGAAGCAACAACAACATCAACAACTATCGAAAACCCAATGAGTCATACATCCAAGCACGATGTTACTGTTTTTGGTGTGTCTACTGATTTGACTGATCTTAATTTACCAACCCATCTGGTTATCTTGAGATATTATTTTTACTTAAGCGAACGTGCTAAAACAGAACAAAAAAAGTGTTCCCATAAATCATTCACTATTCAAGTACAAGATAAGTTGAATGGAATTTGGGAAAAACTTGGTATGGAAATAATGCTGAAAAAAAGTGTATTTAATAAATTGCTTGACAAGTATCAAGAGCAAATCAAGAGAGGAAACAAAACCCAACAATTTACAGAGTATGTAAAATCTCTGGAAACAATTTTTTACATTGGAACATGTAAATGCGATTTGAAGGCAGCTCCATGTGCATGCGGCTGGGTTCCCGAACGCCTCAAAGAGTTCATGTACGATCAACATAATCAGAGAAGACTAACAATGGACGCAGTTGTGATGGAAACTGAAGAGCAAGGAGCAACGTCTATGTCATCAATTTCAACATACCAAGGTCCCGATGATTCAACATACGCACCGCCACCGGTTCAAGAAGATATGGAGCATAAGTTCACAATACACAGAGAGATACGATTGTTTTAACTTTGCCTTGGTATGTGACAGATTTGGTGTGCATGATAGAGTAGCATCGGAATTGGGAACCGCTCTTTTCCAAGATTTTAAAATGAAAGATAAGCATGGCAAAGCTTTCATCATGGATAAATCGAAAGTTCGCCGAGAAAAAGAGAAATGCAGACAAGAAGTGGTTCGCAAACGGTTAGATCATACCAATTTGTTAGCGTTTTCATTCGATGGCAGAAAAGATGATACTTTAACGACAGCTAAAGTTGATGAGAAGAATCATACTAGGATGGTAAAAGAACCTCATCTTGTTATTTTGAGAGAACCCAATTCTGAATTGATTGGTTACGTAAGACTGGAACATGAAACCGCTGAATACAAAACAACCAAATGAAATGATTTTTTCAACGATAAAAATATATCACTGGATGCATTAATTGGAATATGCACTGACGGTGAGCCAACAAACACTGGCCCACACGGTGGAATTATACGACGATTCGAATTGCTGTTAAAAAGACCATTGCATTGGTTCGCTTGCCTTCTACACTTCAACGAACTTCCGTTTCGGCATTTGTTTGAAGCTTTGGATAAATCAACCAGCACTGGACCAAGATCGGCAACCAGAAAACTGAGCCGTCAAATCGAAACTTGTGAAACTCTTCCGGTAAGTTATTGCTATCACTCATTTATTATAATTGTCAACCATTTTTAATTATTTTATTATTATATATTTTCAGGTGGTGGACGGCTTCCAGGAAATTGAGTTGCAAAATATGCCCCCGCTCCAGAAAAAAATTGAATTTTCCACCGATTCGAAGTACTTATACGACATGGCCCATGCAATTTCTAGCGGCGTGGTTTCGGTGGATCTGGCTAACATCAAACCAGGGAAATTGTACATTCTCGGTGGCTCACCAAGGCCGCTAGATTATTACGATTATATGTGACAACGGAAAATCCAGATGCAAATTTAAGAGTTCTGGTTGAAATTATAATTAAATGTTATGTGCCAATGTACTTCAATATCAAGTATTACAGCTCTGTCGTGTACGGCAGTGCATTATTTTTCAACTTCATTAGTTGGTCACGGTTTCTAGAACCTCGTTTACGCAAAATTATCAATCAAGTAATTACAGATAATTCATATTATGCGCATTCGGAAAATATCTTGTTATCAATGTTGTTTGATGATAGCAAAGAAAAGCGCGTCTGTGCTATCAACATAATTCTACGCTATCGAACAGATGTTGACGACCCAACGCAACTTAGAGCTTATAAAAAACCAGATAAAAAGTTTAATTGCACAAGTTACGAGTACACGGAAATAATCAATATGAATGACATAAATAACGTATTTGAACCACCATTCACGTGAAGCATTCCGTACGATACATTGAAAGAATATTTAAATCAAGATGATCCACCGTTTAATGATCCAAAAATTGCATCACACTTACAAGGAACGGAACGATATGTTCAATTGCTAGCTAGCGTTTCCAAACGGGTTATACCGGAAAATGTAGAGGCTGTTATGGCGACGACATTAGAGAGCCGTGCGAAATTGCCCAGACTTGCAAGTAAAAAAGACTTCAAACAATAATTTTTTTAGTTTCTTTTCTATAACTAACTTAAATTAATTTTTTCATTTACATATGTTCTGACTAAATAAATTTCAAAAGGGAAAAAATAGATATTATTATAAATAAATAATAACTATTATTATAAATAAATAAATAAAAATAAAGAAAAAACATAGCCATTTCGCTGATTTTTTCATGTAAAGTGCCAAAACTGGTGATTTTTTAAAATGTTTGTAAGGGGAACCCCACAGGGGGGTTCCGGGGGGTGTTCCACTGGCATGGGTGGGTCAAGCCTCCAAAGTAAGTGGGGGTCAGCAACAGCAAACTCTTCTATGGATAGACTTGGTGCAAGGTAGCAGCTTACAATATGTGTGCCCATAACTTCTACACGAACAAAACCGTTTGCACGTGTATGCTGCCTCATTAGGGAAGGATGTCTTCCGCAGGACCATATGGCGGCTCTTCCCGAAATGTACTGAAGATAGCAACATCAGTGCTTAGATCTCGAACGGTTTGCGCTAAAAGATCTTGCGCTGCGCGACAGTTGCTGAGATTCAACTGTAAGAACCTCATCATTTCCTCGGTTTGCTAGCTCCTGAAAAGGACGAACATTTCCAGCTTCCGGCACGGTGATTTGTTTCCGAGCATTTTCTTTCTAAGCACAAGAAACAGCTTGCTTCTGCAGAACACTCTTTTGCTTTGTGGCCCTCTTTGCCGCATTTCATACAGCACTTACTTCGCTCTGTGCTGTTGCAAGATTTCGCCGTGTGTCCAAAGTCGAGACACTTAAAGCATCTGGTTGGCGTAACTTTTTCGCGGACTCTGCAAATGACCCAGCCAACTCTGAGCTTGCCAGTCTCTATCAGCTTCCTCGCCTGCAGTGCTGGAAGGCTTATGACCGCTGTTTGCGTGCCTGCCAGGCTTTACGGAGTGATTTCACTCTTGCCACCTTTAAGTCGCCGAGCTGCTTTTGGACTGCGCTGCAGACATCTACCGGTGTTGTAACCTCGTCAAGATCCTTGATCTCGACCTGTGTTTCTTCCGTGAGAGTCCTCGTTTCGGCTTGGCCATTGAAAACCATATCAAATTCTTTCTCCAGCTCCTGGGTTGACTGGGTGGTTGCGCGCTTAAGCTGGATAAGTACTTCACCTTTTTCAGTGCGCCTTACTCTCGAAACGTTTTCGCCGAACTTTTCAAGCGATTTTTCCTGTTTCATCCGCATGATGATATCGCTATATGAAAGCTCACCTGCTTTTGCTACTACGATTGCATCAGGTCTAGCCAGCTTCTGAGGCGGGTTCTTGCGTTTTTTGGCTTTCTAGAGACCTTTGTCCAAGGCTCAACCATTAGCTTTGCCGGAGTTTTTGGCAGAGGAGACGATATAGCCACTTCGCTATAGGATGGCTTTAGAGCAGTCTCTTGGACAGCAAGCTGCTGCAGTCGAGTCTTTTTTGGCGGAGGTTTCCGCGAGTCACTGCTGCGTTCGCTTGCTCTTTTTGGAGTAGCCTTGGAGCCATGCGCAAAAATTGGGTCCGTCTGAGAGTCCTTATGGACTTGTGAAGCACTCGCGTTGACCTTTTCTTTTTCGCGTTATCGGCAAACAGCTCAATTGAGAGGTCTTCGCAGGCCAGATTTGCCAGTCTTATAAGCTTCTGGATCTCATTGTGGACGTTCGATTTGGTTTTGACGAACTCTGCCAGACCTTATATCAGTGTCTTCACTTTGACCAGCTTTTTGATGACAGGGTCATCTACACTGACGCTTACTGCTGCTTCAGGGGTTGCCTTGATGACAGACTCTCTATGCTGCAGCTTTGATCCTTCGGGTGTGCCTTTAGTTGGCGATCGCTGAACCTTTGATCTCATTTTAAATGTGTTCTCGGTTGTAGTGTTGCTGCTCGTAGCTTTGACTGGTGCAGCGGCCGAGTGCGCCACCGCTGCAGCAGTTTTTGGGGCAGAAATATTGTTTGAGGCCTCCAGAATCCTTGCCTCGACCGTGGGATTGCCCACGTGTGGATTTCCACTACTGTGGTTTCCACCTGGAGTAGTGGCGTTATTACACGACATTCCTGGTAAATGGTTTATTTTCGGGGTGACCTTCTCTTATCCGTTTATACCTACAGACAGGTGTGAATACTGCCGACCGCTACGGTACTGACGCAGACCAGTGAGCCGCCCACTATGGGTCAAACGCTTTTGGGTTTTTTTTGGATTTCGAACCTCTCATCCGCCACCATGCTGTCGGTTGGTAGCACAGCGCCCAGGTGCCACCACGGGGAGGCACTTGCCATCAGACAAGCGTGCTAGCACACAAATATTTATGTGGTAGCTTGAGAGTAGACTTGGAGTTTAACTGTGAATATCGAGCTGGCTCCGCCAGGTTGAAGCAAACAGACTCTTTCACCTCACAGTGTCCACCCCCTTGACACCCAAGTATAAGTATAAGTATAAGTATAAGTATAAGTATAAGTATAAGTATAAGTATAAGTATAAGTATAAGTATAAGTATAAGTATAAGTATAAGTATAAGTATAAGTATAAGTATAAGTATAAGTATAAGTATAAGTATAAGTATAAGTATAAGTATAAGTATAAGTATAAGTATAAGTATAAGTATAAGTATAAGTATAAGTATAAGTATAAGTATAAGTATAAGTATAAGTATAAGTATAAGTATAAGTATAAGTATAAGTATAAGTATAAGTATAAGTATAAGTATAAGTATAAGTATAAGTATAAGTATAAGTATAAGTATAAGTATAAGTATAAGTATAAGTATAAGTATAAGTATAAGTATAAGTATAAGTATAAGTATAAGTATAAGTATAAGTATAAGTATAAGTATAAGTATAAGTATAAGTATAAGTATAAGTATAAGTATAAGTATAAGTATAAGTATAAGTATAAGTATAAGTATAAGTATAAGTATAAGTATAAGTATAAGTATAAGTATAAGTATAAGTATAAGTATAAGTATAAGTATAAGTATAAGTATAAGTATAAGTATAAGTATAAGTATAAGTATAAGTATAAGTATAAGTATAAGTATAAGTATAAGTATAAGTATAAGTATAAGTATAAGTATAAGTATAAGTATAAGTATAAGTATAAGTATAAGTATAAGTATAAGTATAAGTATAAGTATAAGTATAAGTATAAGTATAAGTATAAGTATAAGTATAAGTATAAGTATAAGTATAAGTATAAGTATAAGTATAAGTATAAGTATAAGTATAAGTATAAGTATAAGTATAAGTATAAGTATAAGTATAAGTATAAGTATAAGTATAAGTATAAGTATAAGTATAAGTATAAGTATAAGTATAAGTATAAGTATAAGTATAAGTATAAGTATAAGTATAAGTATAAGTATAAGTATAAGTATAAGTATAAGTATAAGTATAAGTATAAGTATAAGTATAAGTATAAGTATAAGTATAAGTATAAGTATAAGTATAAGTATAAGTATAAGTATAAGTATAAGTATAAGTATAAGTATAAGTATAAGTATAAGTATAAGTATAAGTATAAGTATAAGTATAAGTATAAGTATAAGTATAAGTATAAGTATAAGTATAAGTATAAGTATAAGTATAAGTATAAGTATAAGTATAAGTATAAGTATAAGTATAAGTATAAGTATAAGTATAAGTATAAGTATAAGTATAAGTATAAGTATAAGTATAAGTATAAGTATAAGTATAAGTATAAGTATAAGTATAAGTATAAGTATAAGTATAAGTATAAGAATAAGTATAAGTATAAGTATAAGTATAAGTATAAGTATAAGTATAAGTATAAGTATAAGTATAAGTATAAGTATAAGTATAAGTATAAGTATAAGTATAAGTATAAGTATAAGTATAAGTATAAGTATAAGTATAAGTATAAGTATAAGTATAAGTATAAGTATAAGTATAAGTATAAGTATAAGTATAAGTATAACTATAAGTATAAGTATAAGTATAAGTATAAGTTTTTTTTTTTTTTTTTTTTTTGTATTTTATTCGCGAAGGGGGAACCTTCAAAAGGCGCCACCGTGCAGGTGGGAGTGTGCGATTCTTACGCACTAAACCTAACCTCCACATTGAATCTTCGTCCTTGTATAAGCCCCGTGGGACCGCCGCAAAGCATGACTTCACGGAGCATGGGATCAGCACTAAGCTGGAAACTGTTGGACTTGTCTCCGTATTCTAAAAGATTTGGTCATGGGCTTGTATATAAACTCTACCTTATCTATTTCGCAACCGCTCAACTCTTCGCAGTTCGTCGATAATCAGTCGTGCTAGGGTGCTAACCACTGACCAGTTAGCTTCATTTCTCAGCATAAGGGTAACCAAGTTTTGATCAGTTACCGTTTCGCCGAGACTGACCGAAGCCTCAAGTCTGGCATTTTGGAACTTGGGGCACTCGAAGAGGACATGGGCTGCGTCTTCTAGTATACTTCCCTCGCAATGGGTACAATAGGGATCTGCTACGTGCTTGTATTTGTGCAGATATGCCCTGAAGCAACCGTGCCCGCTTAAAATCTGCGTAATGTAGAAGTTCATGGAGCCGTGAGTTCTACCAAACCAAGCGGTAATGTTAGGGATGAGCTGATGAGTCCATCGACCCTTAACTGAGCTATCCCAGCGATCCTGCCACTTTAGCAGGCTTCTCTCCCGTGCGAGTCTTTTGCGAACTGTTGGGTTTTCACTATTGACTTCGAACAGCGTTTCCTCTACTAGAAGGTCGATAGGTATCGAGCTTGCAAGGACTAATGCTGCATCCTGTTCAGAACTGTTCAGAAGGCACAGCATACCCTGAGTGCGCCAAGTCTGTGCACTGATTCAACACCACGTCGGTATGACTTTGTTTTTATTGCTGTGGCCCACACCGTTGACCCATACATCACGATGGATCGTACTACATTAAGGAGTAGTATCCTGCGCGCCTGTTTGGGGCCTCTCGTATTCGGCATCATTCTCGATAGAGACATGCATGCGTTGGATGCTTTTTTATGGGCATACTGGAGATGCTGCTTAAATGTTAATCGGGAGTCAATCATCACGCCAAGGTATTTAATGCATTCCTTTGATTGTACAAGCGTCCCATTAACATTGATGCTTGCAAGTTCCATCTTTTTGCGGCTGCTTATGACCACCGCTTCGGTTTTATGTTCGGCTAGACAAAGACCTACTGACATAAGCCAGTTATATATAATGCCGATCGCCACACTACTGAGTGCCTCGACTTCTTCAAGATGTTTGGCAGTGGCCACAACCGCTAGGTCGTCCGCAAAGCCGACGATCTTAACGCCTGTGGGAACTGCGAGTCTAAGGACGTCGTCATACATAACGTTCCACAGCAGGGGCCCTAGGACTGACCCCTGTGGGACACCACCGGAGACGTTATACACCATTATCCCCTCGTCTGTTGCATAGCGTAGTATTCTACCATCGAAGTAGTTCGATAATATCTTAGAGAGGTAGCGTGGAATTTCAAATTTTGCGAGCGCTTTCATTATCGTATCCCAGTTTGCGGAATTAAAGGCATTTCGCACATCCAGCGTTGCCACCAGGCAATACTGCTTTGCCCCCTTCTTCCAGCTAGTGCCTTCGATAGCTTTACTTGCTATGCTTGTAACCAGTTTTATGGCATCGGACGTAGAGTGACTCTTTCGGAAACCAAACTGTTGGCTCGAGAGTCCTTCTCTGGATTGTATTGCTTCTTCGAGGCGGTTGTACAGCAATTTCTCGAAGATCTTGCCTATCGTGTCGAGCAAGCATATAGGTCGGTAGGCTGAGGGATCCTCCAGAGAGCCGCTACCTTTTGGTATTAGCACAAGCTTTTGCGTCTTCCATTGTGCGGGGAATATGCCCTCTGTGAGACAAGCGTTATAGAGCTGTACGAAGGCTTGTGTTTGGGCTGCAATGGCCATTTTTAGCGCGCGGTTCGGGATTTTATCTGGCCCTGGGGCCTTCTCGCTATGAAGAGCATTGGAGATTTTCATTACCTCTTCTGCGGTTACCATGGAAATAGCTTGCACGTCGCCATGATTAATAGTTATGGAAAGTTATGGAACCGACACAATCCGTCCCTGTGCAAGCTGAACAATCTGGCCCGTCTGGCCTTGGTCAACCCAGCCATGCACAAATTATTTAAATTCGATTTTATTGATCTACTTAAGAAAGTTGCAACATAGTTTCAAAAACCCAAAGCTCAACAAAATATTACTCCACTTAAGACTGTTGCGACATAGTTTCAAAATTCAGCAACAAAGTATGAAAGTTGCTTACATTTCTTAACTTTGTTGCATCACCCAAAAACAAAGAAAGAAACCATAAACAAAAACAATTAAAACGAAATGCTTTCGCTTACTGATCGATATAATTGTTTTTGTCAATGCAGATCTTTTACTCTTTTCCAATAACTATGTATGTATGCGTGCTCTAGAATAAGTATCTATGTATTTGTGAAAATACGAATAGGCTAAGATTTACTTTATAAGCTAGAATTCTTGTAAAGAGAAAAAATAATAAAGTTTCGATCTTCAAGAAGTGAAGGGTAGTGTTTTCTTTTTAAAACCAAAAACTAAAACTGGCGACGAGGATGGGATCCTCGTAGTGATCTTAAGTGAAAAAATTTATTGATAGGAGTCAATAATACAACAATATTCTGCAGGAGCAGGATACACAAAAAAAAAAAAAAACTAAAAGACACGGGGTATTTCAATTACCTAATCGAGGATCCTGAACCAACTGACAGGAGTCAGTTAATAAAATCGTAACAAACGAAAAATATTGGCAGAAGTCAATAGAATTTTAATCGCATCTAGCGGAAAAAAGTGATAAATTTTTAAATGATATCCGACAGTGAAGATACGTGGGACTTCTTTGAATCCACCTATTATAAAAAATTATTAGAACGACGTGTTGCAGAGACAACAGTTGCAGAGACAACAATTGCAGAGACAACAGTTGCAGAGACAACAGTTGCAGAGACAACAGTTGCAGAGACAACAATTGCAGAGACAACAGTTGCAGAGACAACAGTTGCAGAGACAACAGTTGCAGAGACAACAGTTGCAGAGACAACAGTTGCAGAGACAACACTTGCAGAGACAACAGTTGCAGAGATAACAATCGCATTGACGAATTAGAAACATAATACATCAGATTGTGAGTAAATTTAAATATATACACATATGTAGATTTTTATTATAAATATTTCCTTTGTAAATATAATGAAAACATGAAATTTTTCCTTTTATAACAACAAAGAAAAGTGAACTTAAATTTGAAAATTTTTTTTTTGAGTAAATGGATCAAAGTATTTTACGATTAGGCCAAGCAATACAAGGCATTGAAGATAATTTAAATACTCAAGCTCGTTTTTTATCAGTAGTAGATACAGATACAAATCCAACAATGACAGCCTTACAGTTACACATAGATCCATTGAAATATCTGGAAAGATTGCCAGAATTTAGCGGATTTTTAGGAGATTTACACACGTTTGTAGGACTAGTGGACAGAATTATACCCACACTTAGGCGATATGACGAATTAGCTCAAGCAATATTTTCAGACATAATTAAATCAAAACTAAGAGGAAAAGCCAGAGAAGCTATTGAGATAAAAGGACAAGCTACATCCTGGAATGACATAAAAGTTATTCTACAAGAAAACTTTTCGGACAGAAGAACACCTGACGAACTCTTTAATAAACTAAGAGGACTTTCCTTTAAAACCAACAGCATAGAATTTTACAACGATAATAAATTTGTTTTACGAAGACTTAATGCGAAAACATCATTGGAATTAGGACAGGCAGTAAGTGACGAGGAAGTTCAACGAACCCTCGATTTAAATATAAAAACTGCGCTGCAGACTTTTAAATCAAAATTGCCAGAACCAATGAAATCAATTCTTTTCTGCAGGAATCCAGACTCATTGGAGCAAGCAATAAATATATTGATTGAGGCTGGATATGCTTATGGTAACAAAAATATTACACAGCATAATACACCTCAACACAATTTAAATATAAGAAAAAATGAAGATTCAAGTCAAAATTATAATAAAAATAACAATAAACAAAGCAGAGGCCAAAATAATTCAAATAATTATTCAAACCGTAATGGAGGTCAAAATAAAAATTATAGCTCAAACTACAGAAGAAATAATTATCCAAACCATAATTCATCTCGAAGAGAAACAAATAACAGCTATGACTCAAATTTTGAAATAATTATTCAAATTATAACTCAGTACCTAGAGAATCAAATAACGGAAACAATAATCATGATTCTAATTATATAAGAAATAACAATTCATTCCCTCGAGAACAGTACCGATTGAATGGGCCTGGTGGACCAAATAGACCCATTGATAGACCAGAACCCATGGATATAAATACCCATGAAGTTCAAAATAAGCCAAACATGTCTAACACAAACAACATTAAGGTTAAAGAAAATTTTCATCAAATAGCCTCACCAGAAACTTACCTTTTATAACAGTTAAAACAAAAACAAAAGATTTAAGATTCATAATCGATACGGGAGCGACCCATTCGATAATAAATCCAGGAATCTGCGATCCTAAATGGTTCGTACACACCGAGCCAATTAATTTAAAAACCTTACAAAATAACGTGAATATTAATGAAAAAGTGCAAATACCTTTGTTTGAGGAATTGGGTGGACCATTACCACAAAACCAAAAGGTAGACTTTTACGTCTGCCAATTTCATTATCAATATCACGGCCTCATTGGAAACAATATTTTAAAGCTGATAAAAGCAAAAATTGATTATGAAACCAATAATCTATACGTAAAGGGAAAAGCAACCAAAATTTATTTTACAATTACAGACGAGAACTATCACTATTTTTCAAAAAGGGGATATTACGGAATAACTATACCCGTGAATCAAAAGAACGGTTTAGTACACATACCCAATAAAACTACAGAAAATCAGAAGTTCGAAATTATCGAAGGAGTACACGAAGTAGTAAATAATTTTGCAACAAATGTTATTGGCAAAGCAAATGTTGATGAAGAACAGCAAATACAATTTAATTTAAAAAATATAACACCTGTGACAAGTGATAACTTTTATGTTTCCGAAAACTATAGGAGTGAAACACAACACTCTTTATTAGGAAAAATTAGAATAGACCACCTTAACGAAGAAGAAAAATTAAAATTAATACCATTAATAAAACGATATAACAAAATATTTTATGATGAAAAATCTGATCTTACATTCACTAATGCAATAAAGCATGAAATTCGAACACTCGAACATGCACCCATTGCAGTGAAAACTTATCGGTATCCGTACATTCATAAAAATGAAGTACAACAACAAATTCAGGAGATGCTTAACAAAGGCATCATACGCCCAAGTAAGTCACCTTACTCAGCTCCAGTTTGGGTTGTACCAAAAAAAATGGACGCAAGTAAAGAGAGCAAGTGGAGACTTGTTATTGACTACCGCAAGCTTAATGAAGTCACCGTAGACGATAAGTACCCCATTCCAAACATGGATGAAATCCTAGAGAAATTAGGAAGGTGTCAGTACTTCACTACTTTGGACCTCGCTAAGGGGTTTCATCAGATTGAAATTGCTGAAAACGATATTCCAAAGACTGCATTTAGTGTCGAAAATGGACATTATGAGTTTTTGAGAATGCCATTTGGACTGAAAACAGCCCCAGCAACATTTCAACGTTTGATGAATAATATTCTATCTGATTATATCAACAAGATATGCTTAGTATACCTTGATGATATAATAATCTTTTCGACATCCCTGCAAGAGCACGTGGAATCCCTGTCGAAAATCTTACAAAGACTTAAAGATATGAATCTGAAAGTACAGATAGACAAATCTGAATTTTTGAAACGAGAAACCGAATTCCTTGGTCACGTAGTCACGGCAGATGGCATAAAACCTAATCCGGAAAAGGTAAGTAGTGTACAAAAATTTCCTTTACCAAAAACCCCAAAAGAAATAAAACAATTTATAGGACTCACTGGATATTACAGGAAATTTATCAAAGACTATTCAAAGATTGCAAGACCAATGACAAAATATTTAAAACAAAATGCAAAAATAGACATAAAGGATCAAGAATACATTGACAGCTTTAATAATTTAAAAGTTCTTTTAACGCATGATCCAATTTTACGGTACCCAGATTTCAATAAGAAATTTGTATTGCAAACAGATGCAAGCAATTTCGCTTTAGGAGCGATTCTGTCTCAAGACGGACACCCATTATGTTATGCAAGCAGGACGTTAAATAACCACGAACAGAACTATAGTACGATAGAAAAAGAACTACTAGCTATAGTTTGGGCAACACAATATTTTCGCCCATATCTTTTTGGTCGAAAATTCATTATAGAAACGGATCATAGACCATTAACTTGGTTATTTAACATTAAAGAACCAAATTCAAAATTAGTCAGATGGAGGTTAAAAATCTCTGAATTTTACTATGAAATCAAATTCAAAAAGGGTATTAAAAACGGAAACGCAGACGCGTTATCACGTGTAATAATAAATCTTACCGAAGCAGAAGAACAAACAGTTAGGGAAGTACAAAGTCCGATAAACTTTTATAAAAGACAGTTCATAATTAAGAAAATTAATTCAGGAGCTTTAAAAATAAAAAAGAGTAACATGTTCCGATCTTATAGAACAACAATTTTGGTTAAAACCCTCGACAGAGATACAGTAAGAACATTACTTCAAAATCATTTCGACAAACACAAGACTACTGCGGTATACATTGAAGATGAAACATTTTTTAAAGTTTTTTCAGAAACAGTTTCTACAGAATTTAAGGATGACTACATAAAAGTTAGAAGTAAAAATCTTCTAAAAGATGTACAAGATGAAAATGTCCTAGCAGATATAATACAGAGAGAACACTTGAAAAATAATCATAGAGGTATTAATGAAAATTTCCTCGAATTAAGAGAAGAAATTTACCACCCAAAATTGAAAGACAGAATAACAAAATTTATAAATAACTGTGAAATTTGTAATAAGGAAAAATACGAAAGAAAACCATTAAAGCTAAAATTTCAACTTACAGAAACACCTAATGGCCCAAGAGAGGTGGTACATGTAGATGTTTTTTATAGTCTAAACAATACACTATTTTTGACAATAATTGACAAGTTTTCGAAACACGCACAAGCAATAAGAATAATAGGTAGATCTTGGACAGAATTTAAAAAAGCTTTAACACAGTACTTGAGCAACGTAGGCTTAGTTAAAAAAAATAATTGTTGATAACGAATTAGGCTTTAAAGCAATCCCATTACAAGAATTTCTGAAAGAAAATAATATTGAAATACATTTCACATCTAGTGGAAACCATACTTCAAATTCAGATGTCGAGCGATTACATAATACAATCAACGAACACATAAGAATACTTAAACACGATTCAAATAAAGATATAGAAACAACAGAAGAGAAAATCTTCAGAATAATTAAATATTACAATAATACAATACATTCGACGACCGGACGCAAGCCCATTGATTTTGTTAATGGAACTATAACACACGATGATTATAATACAATAAAGGAAAAAATTATCAAAAAGAAAGAAGAAAAACTTAATATATTAAACCAGAATAGAAAAGATGTAGATATTAAGTCAGGACCTATATTTCTAAAACAAGTCAGAGGAGGCAAAAACTACTCTCGATTTAAGAAAGCGAATGTACAACAACTAGACGAAAATCACGTTACTTTTAAAGGACAGAAATACTATAAAGCACACATAAAAAGAAATAAAAAATTTCAGACAAATCAATGAAATATTTCTATCTTACAGGAAAATGAAGGACACATTAAAAATTATACTCTGTATAATAATTCCAATAGTAACAACAACGCAGTACATCGAAATACAGAACATCAACGAAAACAATGGATATATCAATATACGTATTGGACAAGTAAAAATAATAAAAGATTTTATAAAAGTTCTTCATATAATAAACATTACAGAATTTGAGATCAATAGAGATAATATTAGGAATAACATAGATATAATTCAAAATCATGTAGGAAAAGATGATTCATCTTTTGACACATTAATTAATAATTTTAATTTACTTGACTTAAAGATAAATGGACTTAAGCCACACTCAAGAGCAAAAAGAGGACTTATGAATATTTAAGGCAAGGGACTTAAGGTCATAACAGGAACAATGGACAGTGACGACGAAATACTTATAAAGACAAATTTAGAGAATCTTTCCCAAACAAACGAAAAACTTATAAAAGAATCTAACAAACAAATAATAATAAATTCTCAACTTTCAAACCAAATTCAAAATATCACTTCACACATTAATAAGCAACAAGAATTAATCAAAAATATACTTTCACAAAATTCAAAACAAATACGAGACGAATTAGATATATTTCGACATATATATCAACTTAACTACGACATAACATTATTAAGAAACCATATTGACGACATTGAACAAATTATTTTAACCAGTAAATTAGGTATTTTATCTAGGAACATTCTGACTAATGCAGAATTAGAGTTAGTATCAGATTTAGAGGCATTAGAAGATATAAAAATGGCCGTAGTTTACTATGTAAATTTAATAACAATAATAATCCAAGTTCCAAATTACTCCAAAAAGAAATTTTCAAAAATAATGATTGAACCAATTCCGAACTTTGAAAATAAATCAATCATACTTGAAGAAAATATGTATATAAAAGATGAAGAAAACAATTTATACAACGACAATGTTAAAGATAATCTTAAAAATAATTTACAACTTGTACAAGACAGTTGCCTCAGTCAAATAGTTAAATCAAAGAATGCACAATGTGAAATGGCAATTGATATCGAAGAAACAATAAATGAAATTTCTGATGGATTGATAATTGTAAAAAACTTAAAAGATAATCAATTAATTCAAAATTGTAATAGTAATAATATAAAATTATATAGGAACAGCTTAATAAAATTTGGAAATTGTCAAATAATTTTAAGAAATTTAACCTTCAAAAATACATTTCTAAAAATTAAAGAACACAATATCTTACCCTACACTATAATTACTATTAAGGAGAAGAGTAAAAATAATGTAACATTATTAAATGAATTACATATTGATAAAATTGAGAACACAAGAGATTTCATCAAATCAACTTTAACGAAGGATTTATTCACAATTTCAATATTTAATTTACCAAGTATTCTCATTAATATATCAATATTCGCAATAATTTTTACGTACTTTAAATTCCGACGCAATAAAAATTTTCAAATTAAACCAAAATCTTCGTCGGAGCCTCAGACTAAAGGGGGGCGAGTTATGGAACCGACACAATCCGTCCCTGTGCAAGCTGAACAATCTGGCCCGTCTGGCCTTGGTCAACCCAGCCATGCACAAATTATTTAAATTCGATTTTATTGATCTACTTAAGAAAGTTGCAACATAGTTTCAAAAACCCAAAGCTCAACAAATTATTACTCCACTTAAGACTGTTGCGACATAGTTTCAAAATTCAGCAACAAAGTATGAAAGTTGCTTACATTTCTTAACTTTGTTGCATCACCCAAAACCAAAGAAAGAAACCATAAACAAAAACAATTAAAACGAAATGCTTTCGCTTACTGATCGATATAATTGTTTTTGTCAATGCAGCTCTTTTACTCTTTTCCAATAACTATGTATGTATGCGTGCTCTAGAATAAGTATCTATGTATTTGAGAAAATACGAATAGGCTAAGATTTTCTTTATAAGCTAGAATTCTTGTAAAGAGAAAAATAATAAAGTTTCGATCTTCAAGAAGTGAAGTGTAGTGTTTTCTTTTTTAAAACCAAAAACTAAAACTATTAATGACGGGCTGCATCGGTGGTTGCTGAGGGAAGAGCACACTTACAATGCGGCTAAGTATGTGACTTCATCTTTTTCATTACGAGTCTATAGGCGGTACCCCATGGGGTTACGTCCGCTTCGTCGCATAACTGCAAGAAGCACTCGCGCTTCCTCGAACGAATCTTGTGTTTGAGCATCTTCCTGCGCTCTCTATAGACCTCGCGCAGTTCTTCGAACGTGTCGGTCCCTCTGGCGCGGTAGTAACTTCTTCTGGCTTGGTGGCATTGGCTGCGTGCTTCGGCGATTTCGGCGGTCCACCAGTACACAGGCTCATCGCTGCGTCGCAAGATCTTTTCAGCTGCTCTGTTGCTTGCCTAGCCATATTCTGTGCTGAACCAGTGAGGTGTATGTCAGCCATCACTGCTGTGAGGATACCTTCATCAAGCGTTTCGACCTTGTATGATGGCTCGCTATGGGGGCCTCTGCTCCGCTGGTTGGTTTGCCTTTCCAACGTGTACACGATTGCTTGGTGATCGCTATGCGTGTAGACGTCGCTTACTTGCCACTGTACTTGCGTGCTCAGGTCACAACTGGCAAATGTCAGGTCAATTACTGAGCTGCCATTCGCGTTGGAGAATGTACACTGCGTTCCCGTGTTTAAAAGCACAACCTCTAACGAAGCAAAAGCCTCCAGAATAAAGAGCCCTCTTTGATTCGTTCTCTGGCTTTCCCAGTCTACGGCCCACGCGTTGAATTTCCCAGCAATAACAACTGGACTGATTCCTCTAACATCGTCAACTATTGCGTCGACAGTAACAGCAAACTCTTCTATGGATAGACTTGGTGCAAGGTAGCAGCTTACAATATGTGTGCCCATAACTTCTACACGAACAAAACCGTTTGCACGTGTATGCTGCCTCATTAGGGAAGAATGTCTTCCGACGGACCATATGGCGGCTCTTCCAGAAATGTCTGATGCCCAGACTCCTGGTGCTTTCGCATTATAAGGCTCACTCAAGATAGCTACATCAGTGCTTAGATCTCGAACGGTTTGCGCTAAAAGATCTTGCGCTGCGCGACAGTTGCTGAGATTCAACTGTAAGAACCTTATCATTTCCTAGGTTTGCTAGCTCCTAAAAAGGACGAACATTTCCAGCTTCCGGCACGGTGATTTGTTTCCGAGCATTTTCTTTCTAAGCACAAGAAACAGCTTGCTTCTGCAGAACACTCTTTTGCTTTGTGGCCCTCTTTGCCGCATTTCATACAGCACTTACTTCGGTCTGTGCTGTTGCAAGTTTTCGCCGTGTGACCAAAGTCGAGACACTTAAAGCATCTGGTTGGCGTAACTTTTTCGAGGACTCTGCAAATGACCCAGCCAACTCTGAGCTTGCCAGTCTCTATCAGCTTCCACGCCTGCAGTGCTGAAAGGCTTATGACCGCTGTTTGCGTGCCTGCATAGGCTTTACGGAGTGATTTTACTCTTGCCACCTTTAAGTCGCCGAGCTGCTTTTGGACTGCGCTGCAGACATCTTCCGGTGTTGTAACCTCGTCAAGATCCTTGATCTCGACCTGTGTTTCTTCCGTGAGAGTCCTCGTTTCGGCTTGGCCATTGAAAACCATATCAAATTCTTTCTTCAGCTCCTGGGTTGACTGGGTGGTTGCGTGCTTAAGCTGGATAAGTACTTCACCTTTTTCAGTGCGCCTTACTCTCGAAACGTTTTCGCCGAATTTTTCAAGCGATTTTTCCTGTTTCATCCGCATGATGATATCGCTATATGAAAGCTCACCTGCTTTTGCTACTACGATTGCATCAGGTCTAGCCAGCTTCTGAGGCGGGTTCTTGCGTTTTTTGGCTTTCTAGAGACCTTTGTCCAAGGCTCAACCATTCGCTTTGCCGGAGTTTTTGGCAGAGGAGACGATATAGCCACTTCGCTATAGGATGGCTTTAGAGCAGTCTCTTGGACAGCAAGCTGCTGCAGTCAAATCTTTTTTGGCGGAGGTTTCCGCGAGTCACTGCTGCGTTCGCTTGCTCTTTTTGGAGTAGCCTTGGAGCCATGCGCAAAAATTGGGTCCGTCTGAGAGTCCTTATGGACTTGTGAAGCACTCGCGTTGACCTTTTTCTTGTTCGCGTTATCGGCAAACAGCTCAATTGAGAGGTCTTCACAGGCCAGATTTGCCAGTCTTATAAGCTTCTGGATCTCATTGTGGACGTTCGATTTGGTTTTGACGAACTCTGCCAGACCTTGTATCAGTGTCTTCACTTTGACCAGCTTTTTGATGACGGGGTCATCTACACTGACGCTTGATGCTGCTTCAGGGGTTGCCTTGATGACAGACTCTCTATGCTGCAGCTTTGATCCTTCGGGTGTGCCTTTAGTTGGCGATCGCTGAACCTTTGAGCTCATTTTAAATGGGTTCTCGGTTGTAGTGTTGCTGCTCGTAGCTTTGACTGGTGCAGCGGCCGAGTGCGCCACCGCTGCAGCAGTTTTTGGGGCAGAAATGTTGTTTGAGGCCTTCAGAATCCTTGCCTCGACCGTGGAATTGCCCACGGGTGGATTTCCACTACTGTGGTTTCCACCTGGATTAGTTGCTTTATTAGACGACATTCTTGGTAAATGGTTTATTTTCGGGGTGACCTTCCCTTATTCGTTTATACCTACAGACAGGTTTGAATACTGCCGACCGCTACGGTACAGACGCAGACCAGTGAGCCGCCCACTATGGGTCAAACGCTTCTTTTTGGGTTTCGCCCCTCTCATCCGCCACCATGCTGTCGGTTGGTAGCACAGCGCCCAGGTGCCACCACGGGGAGGCACTTGCCACCAGACAAGCGTGCTAGCACACAAATATTTATGTGGTAGCATGAGAGTAGACTTGGAGTTTAACTGTGAATATCGAGCTGGCTCCGCCAGGTTGAAGCAAACAGACTTTTTCACCTCACAGTGTCCACCCCCTTGACACCCAGTATAAGTATAAGTATAAGTATAAGTATAAGTATAAGTATAAGTATAAGTATAAGTATAAGTATAAGTATAAGTATAAGTATAAGTATAAGTATAAGTATAAGTATAAGTATAAGTATAAGTATAAGTATAAGTATAAGTATAAGTATAAGTATAAGTATAAGTATAAGTATAAGTATAAGTATAAGTATAAGTATAAGTATAAGTATAAGTATAAGTATAAGTATAAGTATAAGTATAAGTATAAGTATAAGTATAAGTATAAGTATAAGTATAAGTATAAGTATAAGTATAAGTATAAGTATAAGTATAAGTATAAGTATAAGTATAAGTATAAGTATAAGTATAAGTATAAGTATAAGTATAAGTATAAGTATAAGTATAAGTATAAGTATAAGTATAAGTATAAGTATAAGTATAAGTATAAGTATAAGTATAAGTATAAGTATAAGTATAAGTATAAGTATAAGTATAAGTATAAGTATAAGTATAAGTATAAGTATAAGTATAAGTATAAGTATAAGTATAAGTATAAGTATAAGTATAAGTATAAGTATAAGTATAAGTATAAGTATAAGTATAAGTATAAGTTTTTTTTTTTTTTTTTTTTTTATTTTATTCGCGAAGGGGGAACCTTCAAAAGGCGCCACCGTGCAGGTGGGAGTGTGCGATTCTTACGCACTAAGCCTAACCTCCGCATTGAATCGTCGTCCCTGTATAAGCCCCGTGGGACCGCCGCAAAGCATGACTTCACGGAGCATGGGAACAGCACTAAGCTGGAAACTGATGGACTTGTGTCCGTATTCTAAAAGATTTGGTCATGGGCTTGTCTATAAACTCAACCTTATCTATTTCGCAAACGCTCAACTCTTCGCTCGATAATCAGTCGTGCTAGGGTGCTAACCACTGACCAGTTAGCTTCATTTCTCAGCATAAGGGTAACCAAGTTTTGATCAGTCACCGCTTCGCCGAGACTGACCGAAGCCTCAAGTCTGGAATTTTGGAACTTGGGGCACTCGAAGAGGACATGGGCCGCGTCTTCTGGTATACTTCCCTCGCAATGGGTACAATAGGGATCTGCTACGTGCTTGTATTTGTGCAGATATGCCCTGAAGCAACCGTGCCCGCTTAAAATCTGCGTAATGTAGAAGTTCATGGAGCCGTGAGTTCTACCAAACCAAGCGGTAATGTTAGGGATGAGCTGATGAGTCCATCGACCCTTAACTGAGCTATCCCAGCGATCCTGCCACTTTAGCAGGCTTCTCTCCCGTGCGAGTCTTTTGCGAACTGTTGGGTTTTCACTATTGACTTCGAACAGCGTTTCCTCTACTAGAAGGTCGATAGGTATCGAGCTTGCAAGGACTAATGCTGCATCCTGTTCAGAACTGTTCAGAAGGCACAGCATACCCTGAGTGCGCCAAGTCTGTGCACTGATTCAACACCACGTCGGTATGACTTTGTTTTTATTGCTGTGGCCCACACCGTTGACCCATACATCACGATGGATCGTACTACATTAAGGAGTAGTATCCTGCGCGCCTGTTTGGGGCCTCTCGTATTCGGCATCATTCTCGATAGAGACATGCATGCGTTGGATGCTTTTTTATGGGCATACTGGAGATGCTGCTTAAATGTTAATCGGGAGTCAATCATCACGCCAAGGTATTTAATGCATTCCTTTGATTGCACCAGCGTCCCATTAACATTGATGCTTGCAACTTCCATCTTTTTGCGGCTGCTTATGAGCACCGCTTCGGTTTTATGTTCGGCTAGACAAAGACCTACTGACATAAGCCAGTTATATATAATGCCGATCGCCACACTACTGAGTGCCTCGACTTCTTCAAGATGTTTTGCAGTGGCCACAACCGCTAGGTCGTCCGCAAAGCCGACGATCTTAACGCCTGTGGGAACTGCGAGTCTAAGGACGTCGTCATACATAACGTTCCACAGCAGGGGCCCTAGGACTGACCCCTGTGGGACACCACCGGAGACGTTATACACCATTATCCCCTCGTCTGTTGCATAGCGTAGTATTCTACCATCGAAGTAGTTCGATAATATCTTAGAGAGGTAGCGTGGAATTTCAAATTTTGTGAGCGCTTTCATTATCGTATCCCAGTTTGCGGAATTAAAGGCATTTCGCACATCCAGCGTTGCCACCAGGCAATACTGCTTTGCCCCCTTCTTCCAGCTAGTGCCTTCGATAGCTTTACTTGCTATGCTTGTAACCAGTTTTATGACATCGGACGTAGAGTGACTCTTTCGGAAACCAAACTGTTGGCTCGAGAGTCCTCCTCTGGATTGTATTGCTTCTTCGAGGCGGTTGTACAGCAATTTCTCGAAGATCTTGCCTATCGTGTCGAGCAAGCATATAGGTCGGTAGGCTGAGGGATCCTCCAGAGAGCCGCTACCTTTTGGTATTAGCACAAGCTTTTGCGTCTTCCATTGTGCGGGGAATATGCCCTCTGTGAGACAAGCATTATACAGCTGTACGAAGGCTTGTGTTTGGGCTGCAATGGCCATTTTTAGCGCGCGGTTCGGGATTTTATCTGGCCCTGGGGCCTTCTCGCTATGAACAGCATTGGAAATTTTCATTACCTCTTCTGCGGTTACCATGGAAATGGCTTGCACGTCGCCATGATTAATGACGGGCTGCATCGGTGGTTGCTGAGGGAAGAGCACACTTACAATTCGCCTAAGTATGCGAGGGCACGTGGGTGGTGGTCGTCCGAATGACTTCATCTTTTTCATTACCAGTCTATAGGCGGTACCCCATGGGGTTACGTCCGCTTCGTCGCATAACTGCAAGAAGCACTCGCGCTTCCTCGAACGAATCTTGTGTTTGAGCATCTTCCTGCGCTCTCTATAGACCTCGCGCAGTTCTTCGAACGTGTCGGTCCCTCTGGCGCGGTAGTAACTTCTTCTGGCTTGGTGGCATTGGCTGCGTGCTTCGGCGATTTCGGCGGTCCACCAGTACACAGGCTCGTGGTGGTGCTTACTTGGCCTTCGCAACATCATCGCTGCGTCGCATGATCTTTTCAGCTGCTCTGTTGCTTGCCTAGCCATATTCTGTGCTGAGCCAGTGAGGTGTATGTCAGCCATCATTGCTGTGAGGATACCTTCATCAAGCGTTTCGACCTTGTATGATGGCTCGCTATGGGGGCCTCTGCTCCGCCGGTTGGTTTGCCTTTCCAACGTGTACACGATTGCTTGGTGATCGCTATGCGTGTAGACGTCGCTTACTTGCCACTGTACTTGCGTGCTCAGGTCACAACTGGCAAATGTCAGGTCAGTTACTGAGCTGCCATTCGCGTTGGAGAATGTACACTGCGTTCCCGTGTTTAAAAGCACAACCTCTAACGAAGCAAAAGCCTCCAGAATAATGAGCCCTCTTTGATTCGTTCTCTGGCTTCCCCAGTCTACGGCCCACGCGTTGAAGTCACCAGCAATAACAACTGGACTGATTCCTCTAACATCGTCAACTATTGCGTCGACAGTAACAGCAAACTCTTCTATGGATAGACTTGGTGCAAGGTAGCAGCTTACAATATGTGTGCCCATAACTTCTACACGAACAAAACCGTTTGCACGTGTATGCTGCCTCATTAGGGAAAGATGTCTTCCGCAGGACCATATGGCGGCTCTTCCAGAAATGTCTGATGCCCAGACTCCTGGTGCTTTCGCGTTATAAGGCTCACTCAAGATAGCTACATCAGTGCTTAGATCTCGAACGGTTTGCGCTAAAAGATCTTGCGTTGCGCGACAGTTGCTGAGATTCAACTGTAAGAACCTCATCATTTCCTAGGTGTGCTAGCTCCTGAAAAGGACGAACATTTCCAGCTTCCGGCACGGTGATTTGTTTCCGAGCATTTCCTTTCTAAGCACAAGAAACAGCTTGCTTCTGCAGAACACTCTTTTGCTTTGTGGCCCTCTTTGCCGCATTTCATACAGCACTTACTTCGGTCTGTGCTGTTGCAAGTTTTCGCCGTGTGACCAAAGTCGAGACACTTAAAGCATCTGGTTGGCGTAACTTTTTCGCGGACTCTGCAAATGACCCAGCCAACTCTGAGCTTGCCAGTCTCTATCAGCTTCCTCGCCTGCAGTGCTGGAAGGCTTAATACCGCTGTTTGCGTGCCTGCATAGGCTTTACGGAGTGATTTCACTCTTGCCACCTTTAAGTCGCCGAGCTGCTTTTGGACTGCGCTGCAGACATCTTCCGGTGTTGTAACCTCGTCAAGATCCTTGATCTCGACCTGTGTTTCTTCCGTGAGAGTCCTGGTTTCGGCTTGGCCATTGAAAACCATATCAAATTCTTTCTTCAGCTCCTGGGTTGACTGGGTGGTTGCGCGCTTAAGCTGGATAAGTACTTCACCTTTTTCAGTGCGCCTTACTCTCGAAACGTTTTCGCCGAACTTTTCAAGCGATTTTTCCTGTTTCATCCGCATGATGATATCGCTATATGAAAGCTCACCTGCTTTTGCTACGACGATTGCATCAGGTCTAGCCAGCTTCTGAGGCGGTCTTTTGCGTTTTTTGGGCTTTCTAGAGACCTTTGTCCAAGGCTCAACCATTCGCTTTGCCGGAGTTTTTGGCAGAGGAGACGAATTAGCCACTTCGCTATAGGATGGCTTTAGAGCAGTCTCTTGGACAGCAAGCTGCTGCAGTCGAGTCTTTTTTGGCGGAGGTTTCCGCGAGTCACTGCTGCGTTCGCTTGCTCTTTTTGGAGTAGCCTTGGAGCCATGCGCAAAAATTGGGTCCGTCTGAGAGTCCTTATGGACTTGTGAAGCACTCGCGTTGACCTTTTTCTTGTTCGCGTTATCGGCGAACAGCTCAATTGAGAGGTCTTCACAGGCCAGATTTGCCAGTCTTATAAGCTTCTGGATCTCATTGTGGACGTTCGATTTGGTTTTGACGAACTCTGCCAGACCTTGTATCAGTGTCTTCACTTTGACCAGCTTTTTGATGACAGGGTCATCTACACTGACGCTTGCTGCTGCTTCAGGGGTTGCCTTGATGACAGGCTCTCTATGCTGCAGCTTTGATCCTTCGGGTGTGCCTTTAGTTGGCGATCGCTGAACCTTTGAGCTCATTTTAAATGGGATCTCGGTTGTAGTGTTGCTGCTCGTAGCTTTGACTGGTGCAGCGGCCGAGTGCGCCACCGCTGCAGCAGTTTTTGGGGCAGAAATGTTGTTTGAGGCCTCCAGAATCCTTGCCTCGACCGTGGGATTGCCCACTGGTGGATTTCCACTACTGTGGTTTCCACCTGGAGTAGTTGCGTTATTAAGTATAAGTATAAGTATAAGTATAAGTATAAGTATAAGTATAAGTATAAGTATAAGTATAAGTATAAGTATAAGTATAAGTATAAGTATAAGTATAAGTATAAGTATAAGTATAAGTATAAGTATAAGTATAAGTATAAGTATAAGTATAAGTATAAGTATAAGTATAAGTATAAGCATAAGTATAAGTATAAGTATAAGTATAAGTATAAGTATAAGTATAAGTATAAGTATAAGTATAAGTATAAGTATAAGTATAAGTATAAGTATAAGTATAAGTATAAGTATAAGTATAAGTATAAGTATAAGTATAAGTATAAGTATAAGTATAAGTATAAGTATAAGTATAAGTATAAGTATAAGTATAAGTATAAGTATAAGTATAAGTATAAGTATAAGTATAAGTATAAGTATAAGTATAAGTATAAGTATAAGTATAAGTATAAGTATAAGTATAAGTATAAGTATAAGTATAAGTATATGTATAAGTATAAGTATAAGTATAAGTATAAGTATAAGTATAAGTATAAGTATAAGTATAAGTATAAGTATAAGTATAAGTATAAGTATAAGTATAAGTATAAGTATAAGTATAAGTATAAGTATAAGTATAAGTATAAGTATAAGTATAAGTATAAGTATAAGTATAAGTATAAGTATAAGTATAAGTATAAGTATAAGTATTAGTATAAGTAGAAGTAGAAGTAGAAGTAGAAGTATAAGTATAAGTATAAGTATAAGTATAAGTATAAGTATAAGTATAAGTATAAGTATAAGTATAAGTATAAGTATAAGTATAAGTATAAGTGTAAGTATAAGTATAAGTATTAGTATATTAATATATATAATAATCAAATACCTCACTACTTATGGAAACTGTAGTCTTTAAATGACCGGAACGGGAGTATACGAGGTGTGGCCATTAAATAACGAGACTGACAGTGCTGTAGAAAAAAAAAATTGTGCATGCGCTTAACGCCAGCAACCAACAGCTGTTATCGTGAAGCCTTCTATTTCGAATGCAGTGCCTCACGCTTCTGTAAGCATATCAGTATATCTTTAGGCCTTTTCCGCACGGAGAAACTGAAAAGTAATCCAATTGCAACACAATTGCTTAGAAGTTGCATGCCACTGCAATTCCAAACATTATTGCAACCTATGCTTTCAGTTGAGCAAGTCACGCAAAACGCAACTTTGATCTGATTGCAGCTTATAATTAAATAAGCAGGGATATTTCTCTTCAAAAGCTTTATCATTGCTGCTTTCTGTTTACAAAATAAAAAACATAAAACACAATTTTCCTGAATTTAATTGATAATTTTCTTACCTTGAAGTACCACACAATTGTTTTAAATCATCATGAAAAACACAGTCGTTGATATAAATTGCAGCAAGCTGTGTTGCATAAAACTTATCGCAAGCGTGCTGCCAACTTGTTGTGAAAAAGTTGCTTCATCTGAAGCTTTTGGTATACTTACATGGGCTAGCGACATTTGTTGATGTTGTGTTGTTTTTCCATTGCTCCGCGTGGAAAAGGCCTTAGCCTTCGTTCGCATTAGAGTTTTGTTTCTTCGAAAAAGAGTCACAACGAATTGTTGTGAAATTTCACATAAAACTGAAAACCCGCAACTGAAACTTATAATTTGTTGAAAGAAGTGTATGTCAATGAATGTTTATCGCGTGCACGTTTTTTTGAGTGGTTTAGCGCTTTCAAGATGGCCGAGAAGACATTATAGAGGATTCACGTTCGGCAAAAATGTTTGTTAAGCATCCCAGAGTTAGACCATCCGTCTTATTTGCCGGATCTTGCACCGTGCAACTTCTATCTGCTTCTATCTGTTTAAAGGGAAAAAGATTTGAGTCCGTTAAGCTGTGAAAGAGCAAGCGGCCTGAAGGAGCTGATAGAAGAAGACTTCCAGCACTTTCAAACAATGGAAGAACCGCATGGAGCGCTGTAGTGATAGAGGAGGGGTATTTTATTGAGGGGTATTGAAGGTGATGATAAGTAAACATGTATGAACTCAAAATTAAACGTTTTAAAGCGTCAGTCTCGTTTTTTAATAGTCACACCTGGTATGTTGCAAGACAAAATTAAAGGAAAAAATATAAACGAAATTGTATAACGGAGTGGACGTCTCTCATAAAATTGTTGAACATAAAATGCAACAACTTGTCCCTTACTCTTCTTAAAATAACGATTTTCTTAAAATAGCGGATAAGGGCAAATAAAATCTTACAAAAAGATCTCAGATGGAGAACTCCGCTCATATATATATGCCAATTAAAATTAGCTGTAGCTTACCTTGAAGAGATGCACACAAAAACAAAGGAAAAGTACAAACCCATAGTTTAGTTCCAGTACTGTTGTGTATTTTGACTCAATGCATCCACACTTTAATCAGAATTTAAATTTTAATTTAATTTGCTGAAAAGACCAGCATAGATTCAAATGTGAATGTAAACCTTACCTATATAAAAAACCCTTTAACACAAAATACTTTTTAATGTTTCATTTATTTTAGATAATAAGAAAATGTATCAAGAGCTTATTTTAACACATTCATTTATATAATTTTTCTCCATTTTCTAATACAGTAATAGAACTGCAATAGTTGCACTCAAACAAACTCTTCTTTCTTCCTCTATTTGTCATCATTAACCAGCCAAATGTCCGATGTGCAGTCACCTCCAGGATAACGCATTTCATGCGGTACAGTCGGACCATAAGGCTCATTTCCAAAATCGATGAAAAAGTTCTCATTCAACGTCATACCACCATTAACGGCATCTACATCAATTAAGCACATATGTCCGCCTTTCTCAACCAGTTTAGGGTAGAACTAAAAGATAAATAATATTTTATGATATCCCCGATGCTTTTTTCTTAAAAAATCATACCTGTTTGTCCCATGATGAAAACAACGAGGTTGAAATGTACAAACGCTTTCCATCAAGCGATAGCTGCATCATCTGTGGCCCACCTTCAAAGCGGCGACCCTTTAAATAGCGTGGTGCTGGGCGGTCCTGTAAGATTGAAGATATTTAACTATTTAGATTTTGTTACATTTGCTCTGGTAATTACCGATAACTCAAGGTCAGCGATCACTTTAACATTTGGCAAATCACTGCAAATTGAACCACCCAAAAAGATTTGAGATGTCAGTTTCGGATGTTCCGGATCACTGATGTCATATTGGCGTACATCACCATGACGCCAAAAATTGACGTACAGGAACTTATCGTCAAGAGACAGTAAAATGTCCGACACCATGCCACCCATTGGAGTTGGTATTCCATCACCATTGTCTACTATTTTGTTTGGAATGTCAATGACTTTCTTGCACTCGAACTCATCAGAATCAACTTTTTTTTTAAAGAAAAAAACCTTTGCGTACATTGCACAGCCAACAAATCCTTCAGCGCGTTTTGGATCATGCATGAAGCGAATTTCAAGAGGTGCAAAACCTTCCATTCCCAGGTCGATTGTTTGGTAAAGAGTATGAGTTGACCATTTGTAAAAATTTATGCGGCAGCCGTATTGGGTCAGGTCCTTGAAATCATCATCATTCCAGCCACTGTTAGATAGAATTAGAAATAAATTGTTTTTAAAGCTATTCAAGGTCTTACCGTTTAAACTTCTTTGGTGCACCCCATTCCGAGGAGACCATCACATCAAAATATGGCTGATACCAAAAGTCATAACCGCAAAGGGCTTTTTTATCACCTGTAGTCCAAGTCCCAAGACAATTGAAGTTCGAATCGAACTGAACAAACTCGCCTTTCGCATTACCTTCTGCATCGCCCATCACTGATATCATGATATTACCGTTAGGAAGGCAATGAGTCGTATGCGGAGCAGTCACATTGTGACTTTTCAAAACGCTGCCGTCCACAACTTTTAAGATTTCTGGCTTGCGTGGATCTGTGGCAACATCAACGATATATATGCGATCAGAATTTATGGCTGGCATAATCATTTTGTCACGCTTTGGTGCCAACTTTGAATTCTTATCAAGATGGTAGCAACTAGAACAGGCATTCCAACCAGAGTGATGTAATTCGTCATCCTTGAAATTGGTGAACGTCCTATGGATCACCTTTAGTTAAAACAAGCAATTGTAATTAATATGTAAAATATTCTACATGGAACTAAAGTACTTGCGAGTAAGTTGGACTATTTGGATCAACATCAATTGTTGACAAATAGTCTCCATGAGGCTCATCTTTGTTTGGCTGAACTGTAATTGTGTAAAGCAGTGCCTCACGAGTTCCATTTTTCATGGCATCTAATGGAGTGGGGTAGCCAGGACCATGACAACAATCTGAAAATAAAAATGTTTGTACAACGGTTATTTATAATATACCGAGAGCTGGCGTTTTGAACTATTTTTGGGGAGTACAATTTTCGGTTTTTGAGTAGTGCAGGGTAGTAGGAATACCACTTTTTTTTGTAATAAGTAAGGAAATTTTGCGATGTAGCATTATTAAGTAATTGATTGCAGGAAAATGTTTATTTTTGCACAAATTAATATATAATAGGACACCATTTTATCTATTTACAGAACTTCGCCCACGTGTTTCAAGCCGAACTGGCAATCTCATAATACTGAGCGTTAACAGTTTTAATTCAAAACGGCTATTTTTCCGTATAGCATAAAATCTACTGTTAGTTCGAATAACTTTAGGCTTTTTTTAATGGCATACTATTCAAACATCTAACTATTAATACTATTTAGTACTTATCTTACTACGCTTATCACTTTATTGTTTTATTTCGCGTTAACTCCTGTTTTCTTTATTCTTTATGTATGTGGTTAAATTCAAACTCAATTTAACCAAAATCAAACTCATTCATAAAAACTAATTATACCATAACTAGTACTTACTTTATATTTTTTATGCTTTTTTATATTTTTATCTTCTTTATATGTGCAATTTGTTGATTATGTATAATATTCGTTGTACTGTAAAAGATTTTATTATATCTTATTGTTCTAAAAAGTCTCAAAAGAAATAAATACGAAAATACGATCTATATTCTAATTTCAAATTTCTTATTGTGTTGTGTTTTTTTTTTTTTTATTAAAACGACAATAAATAAACCAAATCATGGAAAATTGTTTCAATTTGAAATTAGTCCTACAAGACAAAGACCCATGGCGATTATAAAAATATCTCAAAAGTAAGTTCCAAAAATCTCATAGGAATCATATTATAAATTAAGCAAACCTCAAAGATATTAAAGATTTGGTTTTGTTTTATAATTATGGGACCATATTTCTTAATGAAATAAATCCTGACTTTGAAGAACTAAGCTCCAATAAAGGATAACACTACAATAATTCATTTTGTTGTTTTATGTATAAAACATTGGGGTCTTATTTTATTTTGACCTTGGTGCTTTATTTTATTGAGCCTATTTTTTTAACTAGAACTCCTATATGAAGACCTAAGGCCTTAACGCATTTTTGGCCAAGCCAAAAAAAAAACCCCCGGCGAAACCTTTATTATGGCTAGATTGTAGGTTCACAAAAATTGGTCTAAAATGGTCAAAAAATGTTTCTAGTTTTCCGTTCACCTGGGGCAGCAGGGTGAACGCACTCGCGGCAACTAAGATTATTTTAAAGTAATACAAATTATATGGAAAATCAAGATTTTCGTTATAGTTATACGTTTATTAAAAAAAAAAAACATTACAAATTAGTTCATATGTTAAGCCAAGCGTTAAAACATTTATAATGCAGAGTCACATTTCACTTTTTTACACAAAAACCTATGATTGAAAAATCAGCCTAAGCGCCACTGGTGCGTTTTTGCATCCAACGAAATGTAATGCATATATATCACTATTGCATTTCCTTACCGTTACAAAGTAAATCATTTATTATTTTATGATTTATTTTCATTACATTAAGGAATTTGTAAAACATTTTTTTCTTCGTTAAGTATTTATTGTGATTTTTTTAAAAGTAGTTAAAAAATGGAATTTTTTGGATGGTAGGGGAGGGAGAGATTGGTAGGGGGAATGCTAAATTCGAACTTGCACCCCGAAAGCTTAAATATTACACATTCTTTTTATGCATAAACATCAAATAAAACTCACATTTATTGCATATAAAAAAACTTTCAAACTTTTGGGTGCGAAAACGCACCCTTCGCACTGCGTCGATAAATTAAGGTATCATAACCTTAATTCCGGAATAATGTGAAATATAAGTTAAGCTATGGAACGGTCAACACTTTTGACGATTTTGTTTTTTAAAAGCCAATTGATAATAATAATTTTAATTTTAAAGAAATGACTTAAGAAGGTACCAGAAGTACTGTCACGATTACAATATACCCCAATCATATCAAATGTGAATGAACATTAATGAAGAATGGATTGATTTGAAATAATAGTTTCAGTTTTTTTTTTTTTAATCGGAACTTGGAACTGATATTTTTTGTGATTTTTTATTTACTTTTTTTAACATTGATCTCATCTTATATATTAATACGCAAACAGAAATCTTTAACTCATTTTTTACCCTCTTTAATGACAACAGATTCGGATGAAATTTATACCATTTGAAAGCTCTCGTCCATGCCAAGTGCACAATATAGTTTTTATTTTATATACTTCACAATATAAAAATATTTTGTCATTAAGATAGGTAAAAATTAAAACAACTTTTAACCATATAAAAGAAGCAACAACAAAGCCACACAGCTCTTTTGAAAATCGTTGCTGCGGGAGAGTAGATTGCGAGAGTAAAATGCGAGAGTAAAAAAAAAGGCATATGCTTTAACAGAGCTTTGTGGTTGTTGTTAATTTTTAACCGACTTCAAAAAGGAGGAGTTTCTCAAGTTCGTCGTTTTCTCTGTTTTTCTTTTTGTTTAAATGTATGTACATTGATAACCATAAGCCATATGCCTGATTGCCATAATTTTTGGTGAACAGATAAATATCATAAGCACGGAGGTGCCCATATAAAAAAGTGGACGGAGAACAGGGCGCGACAATACTAGAAAAATACTATATCTCGAATAATATTGACACTAGGGTACTGCAATTTCGTGTAGGAGTAGACACAGTTATTGCAAATAAAGGTCAATAAAATGGGAATTATTCGACAAATTGACGGGGCAATTTTAGAAAAAGAGTGTATCTCGAATAATATTGATACTATGGTACTGCAATTTAGTGTAGGCGTAGGCATTTTTATTACAAATCGAGGTCAAGAAAGTGGGCGATATTCGACAATTGTGAGTGGCAATATAAGAAAAGCAGTGTATCTCGAATAATATTGACACTAGAGCACTGAAATTTATTGTAGTACTGGGATAGGCAGAACTACTAAAAATTACGGTCAATTAAGTAGGAGTTATTATTATAATAGTGGTAATACTAAAAAAACACGTTCTCAGTTAATATTGACGCTGGAGTACTGAAATGAAGTACAGGGGTAGCCACAATTATTACAAATAACGGGCAAGAAAGTGGACGCTTATTCAACAAAGAGGCGTGGCAATATTAGAAAAACACTATATCTCAAATAATATTGACACTAGGTTAATAAAATTCGTTCCAAGGATGTGTATAATTATTTCAAAACACGTGACATCTAATTTAAATTAACGATAGATATTTGAAATAACCAACGAACTTTCAGAATTCAATAGAACTAGTTTTTTAAGAACAATTGTATTTATGTAGTTTATACGCTTTTTTCAAAAACTTATCATCTATATAATATTTTTGTTTGCTTGTATGTATGTATGTATGTTCCGAATAGACTCCTAAACTACTCGACGGCTTTTTATAAAACTTATATCAAACGATTCCTTAAAATACTGTGCTGAACATTGGCTATACACATCTTACCATCGCCCCCTTTTACCACCTACAAATCAATAAAAATGCTATATTTCAAACGGTTTTGGCCGTATTAGACAAGGATTTGGCAGTTTAGTTTGTATGCTGACTGTCGGCAACTGTACGAAAAGTGGATTGCGACACCCCCTTTTACCGCCCACAAGAAAATAAAAATGATGGTTTTTTCAGGTGGTTTTGGTATCCAATAAATTTTGTATTGGACTAAAATTTGGTAATTTTGCTGACTGCTGTAGTAAGCCAATTCATAAATAGTTATAATTCACTAGCAGAGTACCCGACCTTGTTCGGATAGAGCTAATTTGAGTTGAATTGAATTAATAGCAAAGAAGGATTAATTTATATTCTTTTTGCTTGAAAAATAATTTATTAAAGCCAATGTACACGGTCTTGGAGAGTATGCTTAACATATTAATATTACCATAACTTCTCATGAACTCTATTCTGCATTGATATACTTGGCGGTACATTTGGAAAACGGGCATAGAGTATATTTTACTGCAGAACACATACACAGAGTGATTAAAGAAATACCTTAAATCACATTGATTGCGTTTTTTAAACTATGTTGGAATGATGATTTCGCGAAGACCTTACTCTGCAGCCAAGTTTCTTCATATGTGACCCGGTCTACGAAAAGGGACCTTCGGTGTAAAAACAAGTTTTCGAGAAAACAGCTGTTTGTAAACGTTTAATTGTCGCACACTGAATGGCGTCTTTTCATTTATTTCAGCTTATCCTCTATTCTTACAGAGTTGTATTTCTTAGTCTATTAATACAGATTTGTATTTCTTAGTCAATTAATACGAGTTCTTTTTTTTTAGTTAACGACCAACAGTGAAGAGGTGATTACGTTTACTGAATCATTTTTATGCGTCTTTTGATTCCGAAATAAATTAAAAATGAGTGTAGATGAAGAGGTTAGTTTCGTTCTTAGACAATATATTGGTGAAGACGAACAAGATAGTGATAAAACCGACATTGATAACGATTTCGACAGCGATCATGATTTACATCAGGCAGGAGATAATACAGAGGAAAGTTTCGTTAAAATGGACTTATCTATTGTGGATTTAGAAGAAGAAAAGCTGATAACAAAATATTTCTCTACCGATTGTTGTGTTAAGAAATGCAATACACTTATACCACGAGATCGGATTGTTGATAGTAGAATGAACTGTCTCGACCTTTCCAAAAACAAACTAGATCTAGTGATACTAAGTAATATCGAAGCTGGAATAAGGTATAATGCAGAATTGCAAAGTGTTTACTCACAAATAGCTAAGCGGAAGGTAGAAGAATGCAGAAAAGGTAAAGAAGTTACAAGGCATCAGATTCAGTTCTCTTTCCTCGGCATACCAATTTGTCGTTAACTTTTCTTTTTTCTGCACGCATGCAGAATAAAACGTTACAAACATTTGGTAACTCATTATCATAAAAACGGTTTAATAGTGCGAGAACATGGCCTAGCTAATAAATCCTGTACGAATACGAAATCATTTACACCAGCTGAAATTGAAAAGGCTGTAAAATTTATCGAATACACTGCAGATCTGTTAGCTTTGCCACTACCTGGCCGACTTCCAAAATTTAAAGATTACCGAGTAATGAAATTACCTTCGAGCGAAACAAAGTCGTCAGTTCATCGAAAATATATTGATTCACTCCAAAAGAACGAACCAAAAATGAGTTATCGCAGCTTTTGTCGTATATGGGCCAAGTATATTCCGTATGTAGCAACAATGAAACCAGCAGACGATTTATGCGACACATGTCGTGGTAAGTAGATGAATTGGTACTTACCTTAATAATTACATCCAATACTAAACGTGACTTTTTTTTAACATAGGAAATACGGTTTCGATTGCGCTGACTAAAAACGTCTCTGATATTGAACGAGAACAAAAACTGAATCAATTTCTTGATCATCTTCACAAGGCCCGTAACCAACGAGCGTATTATCAAAGTTGGTGCGAAAATACTGATGATACGGTAGTAATTCTTTCGTTTGATTTTGCCCAAACTGTACATTACCCTACTAGTCCACAGCAGCCGGGCTCAGCATACTTTAAAGCTACAAAAAAGTGTGGAGTTTTTGGAATCACAAACGAAAAATTGAAAATTCAGGTGAGGATATCAAACATTGAAATTGTACAAACTCGAACCACTTGAACTATACCTAATTTTCATTTTCAGCATAATTACTTAATTGATGAGAAGGATGATATTGGTAAAGGACCGAACTGTGTCATCAGCATTTTGCATCACTACTTAGAAACTCATTGCAAAGATATCCCAAAACTGGTTATTTTTTGTGACAATTGCGTAGGGCAAAACAAAAATAATACCGTATTATCGTATTTACAATGGAGAGTTGCTCGAAAACTTGAACAAACGATTTTATTCAATTTCTTACTAACAGGACATACGAAATTTGCGCCTGATCGCTTCTTCGGGATTTTCAAAGCAAAGTATGCTCTTAGCAACATCGATACTTATGAAGATTTATTGCAATGTGTTGTTGAATCCTCACCCGGTGGTTATAATAAAGTAGTATCAGCAGAGAATGTTACATGGTATCAATGGGATACCTATTTCAAACTATTTTATCGGCCACTCGTTGGCATAACGCAGTTCCATCATTTCATAATCTGTACAGATTGCGTAAAAGCAAAAAAATTCGCGGATAGTGAGAACGTGGACTCTTTTCAACTATTGTTGGAACCTATCGTCAGTGAAATGCCAAAAACTATACATCCAGTTGGTTTAACGTTGGAACGCCAATGGTATATTTACCAAAATCTCCGCAGTTTAGTCGCAGATCCAAGAAAAGTAGATATTTTAGCCCCAAAACCGGAAGAAAAGCCAAAGAAACAAAAATCCAAAGTTGATGGAGAAGATAATTCTGCGGCTCCCT